>OU896715.1:48100215-48603166 GCA_918026855.4 Phaedon cochleariae
AAGCCCTCCAAAATGAGGACTAGAAGGAGGAATTGTGTGCATTTGCAGAGATTCCTGTTCAACAGCATTTTTCATCATGACCTGAAGTTGTTTGAACGCACCTTTAAAATTTGTGGCATTATCACTGTAGATATAGCTCATGCGCCCCCTTCGAGATATGAATCGTCTTAAAGCTGCGAGAAAGGTGTCAGTTGATAAATCGGTGGCCAACTCAATATGAAGAGCTTTGGTCGCAAAACACACAAACAAACAAATATATGATTTGTGAGTTTTCGCACCTCGAATTTTTCCTAGAGTGATAGTATAGGGCCCGCCGAAATCTACGCCAACGCAGGAAAAGGGCTTGATTTGGGAAACTCTGAGAGGGGGCAAAGCACCCATGGGAGGTTGTAAGTTTGTGGGATTTTGCTTCCAACAGATATGGCATTTTGACAGAACTGATAGAATTTTCGATATAAAAGAGATTAGATCGGCTAAAAGAACTGCAGCACAAAGCTCCAGGCGAGGTATAGATATTACTTTTAACGGCGACACCTTCGATTTGGCACAAACTATGACAGTTTTTATAGAGTCTGATTCAAAAAATCGAGCATATACTACGGCCGCGTATCCTTTTTCGCTTGCATCTGCGAATCCATGTAGTTCGCAAGAAACTACTGAAGCCGAAATGATTTGGCGAGGAATAAAAATTTGGGAGAGTTGGGGAAGTTCCGATCTGTACTGATCCCATATATTTATAATGTCTATAGGTGGGGCATCGTCCCAGCCGAATCCTATAGTCCATAAGTGTTGGATCATTTTTTTTGCGAAGAGGATGAGAGGACAACGAACCCTAGAGGATCAAATATTCGAGCTAAATTAGAAAGAATATTTCTTTTTGTACAGAGAGTATCACGAACGGAAACATGAAATGAAAAAATATCCTGACTTGAATTCCAGTGCAAACCTAAAACCTTGAGCACATGTGAGTCATCTAAATCGAGTGCAACAGAGTCTGTTGAGGTTTCGTCAAGACGAAGATTTGGATGGTTGCTGTTCCATTTATGTAGTTCGAACCCACCACATCTAAATAGCGAGATGAGCTGAGATTTCAATTCTAAGGCTTGTTCAAGAGAACTACAACCTGTTACGATATCGTCTACGTATGTGTCCGATCTGATAGCCTCAGAAGCAAGAGGGAATCTAGAACCTTCATCGTCAACAAGTTGTAGTAGACTCCTGATGGCCAAAAAAGGTGCTGAACTGATACCATATGTAACGGTATTGAGCACATACTCTTGAATAGAGGCATTAGGTGAGAATCTCCATAGGATTCGTTGGAAGTTCCTATGATTTTCGGATACCAAGATTTGTCTATACATTTGCTTGACATCAGCAGTTAAAACGACAGAGTGAATTCTAAAGCTGAGGAGAATAGTAACTAAATCTTTTTGGAGTTTCGGGCCGGGAAAAAGACAGTCATTGAGCGATAAGCCATCAGAAGTTTTGGCGGAGGCGTCAAAAACGACCCTCAATTTAGTACTAGTGCTTTCGGGTTTGAGAATACAGTCATGGGGAATATAATAGGACTGTTTATTGAACTGAGGTTTGTCCAACAGGGACATATGGCCCTTTTCTAAATAATCTTTCATGAACTCTGAGTATTGTTCATAAAGTTGGGAGTTTGAGAGTAATTTCCGTTCTACTGAGAGAAACCGTCTGAGAGCTATGGAGCGAGAATCAGGAAAATCTGATTCAATAGATTTGAAAGGTAATGAAACTTTGTATCGACCTGAACTTTCTCTGGATGTTGTTTTACAATAAATTTTTTCACAAGATTGTTCGTCCTTGGAGAAATGCACAACTCGGGGCAGTTCTTCAATTTCCCAGAAGTTTTTGAGGAGTTTATCTGCCTGAGACTCACAGGAGCAATGTAAAGAGTGAATAAGTTCTGAAGAAGAGGAATTCACATTTCCCATCAGTATCCACCCGAAAGGAGTATTCAAAGCGACTGGTTCTCCTTTTTTTCCAGGAATTCTACCACCTTCAAGCACTTGCGAACAAATGTCAGCACCCAAGAGGATATCAACGTCACTGGGAATACTGAAACCTGGATCAGCAAGAGGAATGTTCGAAATATGGGACCAAGATCCCGAAGACAAGGGATAACTGGGCATTTTGTTACACACTTTTGGCAAGACGACTGCATCAACGCTATAAACGTGTGAGTGACTGTGGCACGAGCGAATCCTAAAATTAACTGTCTTGGTAGCGAAAGAATCCATGTGGCAAATGCCTTGAATTGATACAGACCTTCTTTGTAGATGAAGTCCCATACGATTGCAACATTTATTACTAATTATGTTGATTTGACTTCCACAGTCGAGAAAAGCTCGAATGGTTTGATAGTTACCTCTCTCATCCAAAATTTCTATCTGAGCAGTTGCCAAAAGAACAGGATCAAGGGGAGGAGGAGAATGTGAACTAACAGCATTTGATTGATCGGAGGAGGCTAAGAGAGAGGTGTGAACTTGATTAGAGGATGAATGATCATTTGAAGGCACGGTCGCTTGACCTTGAGTTACATTAGAAGAGTTAGAAGTTTGTTGAGATGGAGATTGGCGTTGAAATGAACTGAAAGATGATCTACTTGTCGATGGGAAATTTTCAGTGTTAAAATGAAGCAGTGAATGATGTTTCATGCCACATTTGATACAGAGAGAGAGTGAGATGAGCAATGGGCTAAATCATGTTTCGATCCCAGACAGTTAATGCACCAACGATGGGACTTGACAGTGTTATATCGCTCACGTGGAGATAACGCTATGAACTGGGAGCATTTATAAATTGCATGGTTTCCACCACACATTGAACAATTCGAGATGGGTCTAACTTCGGCATGGAATGAAGAAGGTGATCTCCTATGAACAACCGGAGCAGAGACTTGTTGACGTACTCTGCTCTCAAATTTTTGCGATTTTGATTGTGTACATTCGGCTGCACGATCCAGTGCACTGCAATGTTTGAGAACAAATTCCGTCAACGAATCGAAAGTTGGAATGTCATTACTCCCAAACTCAATTTCAAATTTAGAAACTGTGTTGGAATCAAGACGTCGAAGAAGCATGTTGAATAATAAAAAGCTCCATGCGTCCGTGGGGAATTGCAAATTTTTCAACGCCGCAACATTTTCCGTGAAAGTGTCACATAATTTTCTTAAATTCTGAGAGTTGACATTATTTTCGGATAGTTTTTGAGAGTTTTCCAATTCTAGGTAATGAGCTGTGGCTAAGAGGCGTTTATTGTCATATCTGTTGACAAGAGAGTTATAAGCAATTATGTAGTTTGTATCAGTAATAGGGTTGCATTTGATGAGTTCCA
The DNA here is from genome assembly GCA_918026855.4 of Phaedon cochleariae. Taxonomy (NCBI): domain Eukaryota; kingdom Metazoa; phylum Arthropoda; class Insecta; order Coleoptera; family Chrysomelidae; genus Phaedon; species Phaedon cochleariae. The sequence continues at coordinate 48,103,576 of OU896715.1, forward strand.
AAGGAGGACCTATCAGAGATGAGACGAGATAATTGAATTTTTCAATGTTTTTCAAGTGATCATGAGTATGAACTAAACTGTTGAACATATCTATGAAGGTTTTCCAATGTTTCAAATTTCCATCAAACTTGACTAGTTCAATTTTGGGTAATTTCAATTGACCACCCATATTGGACTGAGAGTGATTAGAATCATCATGTGGTGTGAGATTGCCAAATATTTGACTATAAATTGTCTTTGCTGAATAATAATCATGAAAAAACTGTTTACCCAATTCCCTAGATTCTTCAACATTATAGGAATCGGCAGCAATCAACAGTGGGAGTAATTGATTAGTGTGAGTTTCGAATTCAGTATAAATGGTATCAATATGCAAGTACCTAGCTTTGAGATGCAAATGAAGATCCGACGAAGTCTTAGCGGCATTAGCAACAGTGCACAAGTCTTTCATTCGGTCGATACACATTTGTTGCAGAGCTTTGAGATGTTTAATTTTGTTTGCGGTTGTCATACTCAATGAATGAACAAATCAAAGGAATTGCAAATTAAATATTTTGAATTAACGAAAATGTCAAAGCGACACCCTGTATAGTCTAGCTGATCAATAAATCAACGTATTATTAATTACGTATGAAATTAATCTGACCCATCACCATCAAATCTAAAAGACCCTGTATATTTATTCCTGAGTAACGTTCGAAATTATTATCAATTATAATCAATCTATCAGAAATGAGCACCAAAACAGTTTTATTTTAAGAGTATTCAAATGGATAGTTTAGTGTCACAAAAAACTCCCGGAATAAAAACTTGTTTATCTCATACGAAATGGACTCAACACTTCGGCATAGATAACTATAGCTGTATAGCTGTCTATGCACTTCGGAAAATCCGACGATACTATGAACGATAATGATACACCTTTGGCCGGTAGGTTTCCTTTTCTCTATAATAATAACTATAAATTATTATTAAACAAACCAAAGGGACCGATTCGACCGATGAGATTCTTGTATTGAGGAAGAGTGAGGTAAAATGCGAATTGCTAGAGAAAAAAAAAATATTATATCGAGTAGTTACACTAGGTCAATTACAACCGCTACAAGTTATCCGGCTGTCGAAGGGCCAATGTTTTGGAGATAATGATAGTGGACTGTATGTGAGATGTGAGAATCTGAATTTGAGCAATGCGAAAATTCGCTTTAAGAGATAATACAAATAAACAAAAAAACGAGGCCGTGATTTTCCTACCTGGTTGATCCGATGTTTCTTCTGACGTCTGGCAGAACTAAGTATTTGCTGACTCGTGAATCCAAGTGCACATAAGAGGAGATAGCTGATGAGGAAACTGATGAGTTTTTCACTCGCGCGCGAGACCGGCAGAAATTTTCATATGAGCGAGAGAATACCGAATTCTCTGGTATTTCGAATCGATATCGATCGCGATCAATTTTGGAGTGTCTAGGTGGATTCGAGACGACCCGTCCCAAAAAATTACAGCGTTGCCACGTGTCGTATCCATATTTTCTTCTTTCTTGAGATTAGTATGGAAAAGCACGACCATGATCGCGATTTGAGACTCAAAGAGAAATATGAATGTAACTTAAAATAACTAATTAAATATATACCTATATACTAATAATGGAATGGTGTCGGAACCGGTACCTATTGGGTACTTACTTTTCAATAAATGATGTTATTTTTGTTGTAATTTCCTCTTCCTACTTCTACATTATACCTAAAAAGTAGGTAAAGGTGAATATCCCGTACTAGACTGGAACAAGATTATGCATGACGAAATTGCGATACATTCGCGGTGCTCTCGTACGAGACGTGAGACAAGACGAGACTCGAAGCTGCGAGACGAGACTCGAGACAAGACTTCATATCTTATCGGCGAGACGAGACGAGACTTTATGAAAGTCTCGTCTTGTTGGTCTCGTGTGAATCACTAGGCAGAATACACATCAACCTACATATCGTGGAAGTGGAGCAACATACCTTGGAAGAGTATCAATTTGAAATAAACGATTGAAGATACCTCAAAAAATAAAATTTCAAACCAGTCGATCATTCACCTTGATCTCCTCACAGAATTATAGGTTAAGATAATAGAAAAATAATGACAGAATACATGATAATCCATAATCATGGAAGTGGAGCAACATACCTTGGAAATTTAGCAATTTGAAATAAACGATTGCATATATACCTCAAAAATATTTATTTATTATACCGTGAGCTAAAATCTAATATTTTTCCCTTGTATAATACACCTTTTTTTTGTCACAGAAGAAAGGACGAATCAATATTGAGAAAATATTACATTATTCTGAAATCTGAAAATTAGCGACGTGAAATTTCAAGTTTTTAACAGTAAGGACACTTGCAATGTAGGCATCTATATCATTCTTTTGAAGTAATCAAATATCTGATGTCACTTCTGTCAGTCTAATTCTGTGATTTGATTTCGAAAATTTGCGAATTTAGTGGTTGTTCAGTAATATACGTAACCGCGAAGTCGAATGGAAGATAAAAGGACTTGCAGTTCTTTCTCGGTGACGGTATATTATTGACTTATTTTTCGGAACAATAGCACAACAAAAGCCATCAACATTGTATATATATGTGATATATATTCGGGAAAAAAGTAATTTATGGAGAGTGACATTTTATAACCTGCCAACAGAGATGAAATGCAAAACTTTTTTCCCGTCACAGAAAAATAGTAATTTTCCTAACAAGTGCGGAAAGTGATTCTTTCCCGCACGTGACTGCCGTTGACACGAACGACGCGAAGCGGAGTTCGGGCAAGCAGTCGAGTGCGGGAAAGAAACTTTCCGCATGAGTTAGGAACAATATTTTTTCTACAAGCGTATAGGAAATTGATTGAATCGTTCAATTAATTATTCAAGCAAATAGGAACAACTAACAAGAGATATATATATTCTCTATTTATTAATAATTATTATTAATAGCTATTGTGAACTTACAGATGACGCATTATGTTGGTTCATTGCGGAAGCCAGCAGGCCCATTAGGAGTTTGGTCTCTAGGTTCCAGACACTCTTTATTGTATACATATAATTTACCAATATCCACACAAACAATATTGGTGGAATATTGGGATTTCATTATTGAATAGCGGATTTGTATTCGATATGGAATACATATATGAAATCTAGAAGTCCACGTGACGATATTGAACCTGATGTTTTATTGCAATATCCTTCAAGATACATTCTATCGATATAGGTTACATATCCAATTGTAATATGAACTTATATCAGGCAATCAATATATCTATCATGAAGATTTATCAATATCGAGACATAAATCTTTAGGATATAGGAGGAATATAGATTTCATCAAATATGTCATTATATATGAATATCAATACAATGTAGGATTCTCAAGACCCTGAAAAATGTAAGCCTATCAACATTGTATTTATATTGATCCGTCTAGCTCACTTATTCAATATCGTTACAATATCATCCGACCGATTCACGATATTCAAATATTGGGCCAATGCAGAGCCGATTTGCAGCCGATATTCTGTGCTACTGGGCCCAAGTAGCACACATATATTGGGACAATATCGGTGCAATATTACGAGAATATCGGTAAAATATTGTGAAAGTAATATTGGCCAGAAAAAAAATGTGAGCATTCGGCGATATTGGTACAATATCAGTTTCCAAATGTGGGTAGAATATTCTCATATCAATATTGGTTGAATATTCGTGGAGTTATATTGGTCACAAAATGTAATATCAATATTGGCGAGAAATTATTGGTGAACATTCGGCAAAATTGGTGCAATATTATATGGAAATATCGGTAAATCATTGTAAAACATCATGAAGCTATGTTGTCTCGAAAATATTGGTAGAATATGGTCATACCAACATTGCTGAATATTATAGTAATATAATAGTGCAATATTGGTTGGAAATATTGGTACATTATTGAAAATCATTATGTAGCTATGTTGTCTTCGAAATATTGGTGGAATATTTTCATATCAATATTTGCGAGTTATTCGCATTAGCAATAATCACAAAGGTCAGCCCAGCCGAAGTGCAATGGGAGGGCCTTGCCTTGGGGAAGCCGCCTTATTGATCACGGTTAACTCCTACTCCAGGTTATAATGCTTTACAATCGTCTAGAGCCAATATTTATATTCTCTCGTCTGATCGGCAATGTGAGTTCGTTACGAATACAGAGACTGCATTTAACACAGTGACGACAATGGCATGTCATCTTTTCTATTGGTCGATAGAAATCCGCCATGTTCAGGCAAAACCCGCGGCAAATTTGAATGACTAGAACTTTGTGTTGAAAGGTTGAAAATAGTAGTGTTTTTCTGTGGTTTTCCTGTTTTTTCCTCATGCAGTATTATTTTCCATTTGATCAAATATTTACACAGAACATAATATTGGCAAATTCAAGAATATTTTTAATGATCATAATAATAATGATTTATGTAATAATTAAAAAATCCGCTGTCCGCCATGTTTAGGCAAATTCCCAAGCGCTGATTGTGTCAGAAATATGTCTGTGTATTTCTGTAGTTTTGTTATTTACCTCATGCAGTAGGTATTTTATTTTCTATTCGATCAAGATCGAATATTTCTGCAGAACATAATATTGGTAAGTTAGGAAATATTTTCAATAATCATGGTTTAACCTCATTTATTTATTTTTTTAGATTTTCAACCTCCAGTTTTATAAGTTGCATATTTATTTTAATGAGGCTGGAAATTGTATTACAGTATGCAGGTTTGCAATAACTTTATTGAATTGGACAGCTTGGGTGATCTAATAAGTTATGTGAAAGCTCCTAGAAGCAAGCCTCTTATGAAGACTTTGCATGCAGGATGGATTCCTGATGATGAAATATGATATGTTGTCCATAGCTCCACTCTCCAGCTACCCCATGTGTTTGAGAAGCTATAGAATACCAAACATATAAAGAAATAATCAAGCAGTGACTTGAAACAGCATGAAATTATAATTACTTGAAGTATGTGCATTGAAAATGTAGAATTATCAGTGTATGTGTATTAAATATTAAATTAAGTGAAGTTCATGGAAGACAATGTAGAATATTGGTTGACAATGTGATGAAAATAGTAAAAAACTAGTCATTAATACAAAAAGACATTGATTTGCACAAACTAGTATGATGTTTTGTTCTTATAAAAATGTCAGTGATTTCACTATGCTGTATTTTGACTATTATTTTGACAATATTAATTATTAATAACAGATAATTTTTATGGAAAAAGTTCATTTTATTTCTCACATATCTCACAAATATACTGCCAGACACATAGGTGATTGACATGACATTAATCAACACTGATGTATTAGTAGTGGTATATTTTTTTACATCTATTGAGTAATTTCACCATTATTATAGTTATCAATCTACTGATATTTGATTATTTCTCCTGAACATAACAAATTAGGTATGATTTAACAAAATGATCATCATTATAAATACAAAATTAAACTGGAAACTACAAAATTTCACAAATCTCTTGCCCTAGTGGATAAAGGTACCTACTCACTAGAAAGTGGATTTAAAATGATATTTTCACACAATATAATATCTCATCTGATATGTGTCCTAGAAAGTACATAAAATATTGATTGATTTCCAGCAAGTAAACATCTATTCCATTCACATTTTCCCTTTCCTTTAACAAATCTTATGGACACACAACACCTACACATTTAGTAAGACTGGCAAGCTGTATAGTCTTTAGTCTATTCATAGAATCAAAATGGTCAGTTCTTGGATTACCATTGGTTTACTTGAGAGAGGAATTATATTCCAGATTGCCATGTCACCTTCTCTGATGTTCTGATCAATACACCATTTTTTTTAGATATGTTGTCTTTACTGTGTTTTTTCATCCAAAAAATCCTGTATGCAGAATTCTATTTCATTGTAGTTTGGAAGTAGACAAAGTATAGGTACATTTTTACCTTAGAAGCTTTACATATTTTCTTTTTCCTTCAAGTTGAAATCATCACTCCTGGAAAAAGTAAGTACTTATTGGAAGTAGTCATTCCTGATTCTCCCAGAGATCTAATTAGACTGTTTTTTCTGTGACGGGAAAAAAGTTTGGCATTTCATCTCTGTTGGCAGGTTATAAAATGTCACTTTTCATAAATTACTTTTTTCCCGTGGGAAAAAAGTGAGTACTTCTTTCCCGGATATATATCACATATATATACTCTGTTAATGGCTTTTGTTGTGCTATAGTTCCGGAAAATAAGTCAATAATACCGTCTCCGAGAAAGAACTGCAAGTCCTTTTATCTTCCATTCGACTTCGCGGTTTCGTATATTACTAAACAACTACTGAATTCGCAATTTTTTAAAATCAAATCACAGAATTGAACTGACAGAAGTGACATCAGATATTTGATTACTTCAAAAGAATGATAAAGATGTCTATATAAAACGCAGGTGTCCCTACTGTGAAAAACTTGAAATTTCACGTCGATAATTTTCAGATTTCGAAATAATGTAATATCTTCCCAATATTGATTCGTCCTTCCTTCTGTCACAGAAAAAAATAGTGTATGATACACGGGAAAAATATTAGATTTTAGCTCACGGTTTTTTGTCTCCCTCCGCTACGCGTCGGGAGACAACACAACCTGGAGCTAAAATCTACTACTTTTTTCCCTTGTATAATAAATAACTATTTCAATAACTCAAACTTTTACCTACTGATAGAAAACTTTTTATTCCTTTGAGTTTAGCAAAGTCCGTGTACCTATCTGTGGGTTTGAGTACCAGCTTCCGAGTCTTTATTGGCTGCTTTTCAATTTTTCTTCTGAAACTACTGAAACTAAGTCATCTACATAGCCTAACCTGATCTATATTCATTACATTGTTTGAATAAAGTGAAATATAATTATTTAATTCTAATAAATAACAACAAAATGCTTATCAAAATATCCCAAACAAAAAACATAACCGAATAATTAGACAAAGACAGAGTATTTGACATTAGCCTAAACATGGCGGATGCCAGCCCGTTGTCGTCACTGTGTTAAATGCAGTCACTGTAGTTACGAATCATTTATAGCGCCATCTATCGTAATCGGTTTGAGAGTACATGCTATGGAATTAATATCGAAATTTCGATATCGATATGTATTCTCAAAACAATATGTAAACAATATTGCTCACATGATATAGTGAATCAGATATCAGCCAATATAAGATGATATTACTTCCTGAATATTCCTAGAAAACTATTCAATCGATATGCAATTGAACTTGAGAATACAATATTGTTTTTCTCTTCCATGACCGATATAAGATATATATTGAATTGCCGTTATTGATATTCATATTTGAAACAATATGCATTCCATGTCTTTAGCATGATATAGTTGGAACAATATCAATCAATTTGGGTAAATATGATGTTTTTAATATTGTCGAATAAACAATATCCAAAAATGAGCCGTCGTACTCGAATATACAATTTTGCATAACCGCTTCAGAATCGACATGGGAAGAATGTTCAAATTGCGATATTGGTTATAATTGTTGGAAACCCTTATAATTGAGAAATTTAGAAATTCCAGGTTACACTGTGCGAACGGTCAGCTCATATAGTCGGGGCAAATAGGTCGTGGTTCATTTACTTACCATATCATGTAACTTTGTCAAAAATATAACAATTAGCATAAGAAAGATAGTTCCACCAGATAAGATTTTATTTGGACGCCATCTACAGAAAATAAAGTTCAACAAACCTCTTTCTTAAGCCAATCCCTGTAGAAAGAAATTGTCTGTGCTGAAGGATAGGAAAACAAATCAAACAAATAAAATGTAGGTTCATTTACTGACTAAAAAGGGCATTCGAAGGCGTATCAAATCTGCATCACAAACATTTATAATATATATATGTGTCACAAATAATTTTGACTGCAACTGAAATGCAACTAGGTGTGCATATTTATTATACAGGGTGTTAATAAATAAACGATCTTCTATCAGTGAAACTTATCGACACAATGATCATCGGGTTTGAATAAATCTAATCAACGAAATCAGTGGAATATTCCCCAGATATAATGCATTACACCTTCACAGATATAGGAATATTATATAATGATTTTTCAATTGTACTAGATTTCAAAATGTACTCGATTTTATAATATAAAAGATTTGATAATAAATGTTTCAACGATCAGTGGATACTTTATAATATGCAGAGAATACCTTATGTCAGCAAGACTGTGAATAAGCCAGAAAATGTTGTTTGACCAGAGCTTATTGATATTTCCAGCTTCCAAATTACATCCTGGTCAATTTCATTATCATTTTGGGCTCCATCAGGTTCCAGATTTCATGGGCATACGAGTCTGGTGAGACGTCAGTTGACCTATAAGTATGCTTAGTCCAGCCAGTACGTTGAATTTATGACAACAAGTTGGAAATTTTCTCTATCTTCTTGAAATTTACATCAATAGTCTTCCAGCATTAACAGGAACAATAAATCGGCTCTAAAAGCCAGGACAATCTTTCCGTGAAGATTGTTTCCTCAAATCATCAAAAATGCTTACTCTTTCGAGTCCATAAAAAGCATTGATGAGCAAAAGTTACATAATCTTCCAAATCCAAACAGTGAAGATTAAAAGTACAAAAGCAAGTAAAAGTACAATAAAAGTAAAATAACAGTACAGAAACAGTCTGGCAGAACTATAACATAGAAAAAATAGAAAACATGTTATAATAACGTAACCTCAAGATGATGAAAGTTCACAAACTAATTTCCTTGAATATGGACCAAATTCCACAAAAATAATAATTTCAATGAATCAAAAATATTCTTAATAATTGAATGATTACCTCTAATTAGATGTTTCTCACGATAAATGGTGGATGATCAAAAATTTACTTTAGCGGACATCCACCTAGGAGTTCATTCGATGATGGCCAGATGCAGAAATGAACGATTTTCAATTTTTCTTTCTCTTTTCTAGTTGTAAATTCAAATGTCCATGTCATAAAAGTCAAAAAATCATAGTAACCAAATAGCCAGATTCGAATCAACCGTTGTAATAACCGATATCAGGTTCAAATGAAAAATCAATACAAATCAATACAGATCAATAACAATAAGAAAACGCTGACGGCCTACTATCTAGACATTCTAAAGATATAGCGAAGTTTATCAACCTTGATATGTTACTGTCGCGATCCTGCTCGTTGAAGGTCTGAACGCTGAACTATTCGTTAATGCTACGTGGGACAAAGGAACAAAAGAAAAAGAAGAATTAAAATTACAACCTTAACAACTCGTTTGACATTTCATATGAATATTTTCAAAACAAACTGAAATAATGAACTTTCATCAAGTCAACAAAACATAACATGCTATTAAAATCAATTATGCAAGGAATATACAGGATGATCTCCGATGTATGCCATCGTGTATGCCAGTGACTCGCAGCTCCATGAAATCTGTAACAGAAAAGCTCAAAATATCCTACAAAAGGGATGCAAGTTCTTAAAATACATTCAGTGAAGACCAGAGTTGAATTAATTACTCGGAAAAGGTCAGTTGAATACTTGGTACTATCAATATTTCATAGAAAAAGTAACATTCACTAAAAGTGGATGTTATAATATATTCCGCGTGATATAGTTGAAATGATATCAATCAATATAGGTGAATTCAATGTGCCAAATATTGTTGAAACAATATTCTACCAATGTGCCGTCGAACTCGAACATACAATATTTCATAACCGCTTCAGAATTGACATGGGGGGAATGTTCAAATTGCTATATTGGTTAAAATTGTTGGAAACAAAATGTATACAATACCTTCCGCATAATATGGATAAAATGATATCAATCAACATAGGTGAATATGATGTTTCGAATATTGTTGAAATAATATTCAACCAATATGCCATCGAACTTCAATATACAATATTGCACAACCGTTTCAGAATCGACATGAGGAGAATATTCAAATCACGATATTGGTTATAAATGTAAGAAACAAAATGTATACGATATCTTCCGCATGATATAGATATAATGATATCAATCAATATAGGTGAATATGATGTTTCAAATATTGTTAAAACAATATCCAACCAATATGCCGTTCACCTTGAATATACAATATTGCATAACCGCTTCAGAATCGACATGGGGAGAATGTTCAAATTGCGATATTGGTTATTAATGTCGGGAACAATATGTATACGATGTTGTTGTATCGACATTTGTAAAACAATATTATATAACATTTATGGATGTTTTTCCACACATTGTTAACGAATTTTACAACCAATATTTCTCCAATATTGTAGCTGACAATCCATATTCAGCTCAGGTTGAACCAATATTCCACCAATATTATCATTTCAATATTTTAAGTCCAATATACTCTCATATTGGACCTATATTATGTTTCACATGTACGATATATCTATATCGGCCCAATATGAAATCGGGTTCTAGCCAATATGATGTGCTACCTGGGTATCGATGATTCCATAGCTGCTGGCGAGCAGTGTTATCATTGGAGATGATCACACTTGGTCCATGACTCCATGAGTGTATTATTTGTATCTTTCTGACAGTTGCGAATTTTTGAATCCTACCTCAATTATTTTTACAGAAGATACGGGGGTGTAACCATAAGAAATGTGACACACTGAATATATTTTTGCGAATATATCTGAAATTGTGGGAGGAAAAGGTAGGGTTATGTATATATTTGTAATGAGAACGCCTGGGACTATTCAACTGTGCCAAAATATACGGGGTGTTCCATTAGAAAAAACATAATTGGCTGCCGTATCTTTTCAACGTCACCCTGTATAAAATTTCTGATGATGCCATGAATTCCACGCATCATACTGTATAAATGAACGTATGAAATTTCTTGATACCCCCCACCGTAAAGTAGTCAGAAAATAAAATCGAAATCGGCAAATTTTCAATTTCCTCCTGTATCTCTAAAACGAATGAAGATAACGGAATTTTGATTGTGCCATTCGAGGTTTCTCCAAAATCGAACTTGGATCATGTATATCGGTTTTTCGATAACTCCTCTAGTTATTGAGATAGACGGTGAAATCGCCCAATTTTGCCCACCCTGTACAGCAGTCCGGAGTTATGTAAATGGAAATCATAAGTCATGGGATAAGGAGTTGCCTAGAATAGCATATGCTATGAGAACTGCGGTACACGAGGTGACAGGTTACAGCCCTGCCTTTCTGAATTTCGGACGTGAGGTTCCCTGTTCAGGAAAATATTATGGAAAAGGAGATGTACAATTAGATACAACCAGTAGAGAACGATGGGCTCAGAACTTAGGTAACTAATCTGAAATTTTTAAGGATGTTCAAAATAAATTGAATTTATCATATAAAAGAAATGCCAAATATTATAATTTACGGAGGAGGGACATAGAATTTTTCGTAGGAGACAAGGTTTGGAAGAGGAACCGGGTCCTCTCAAATGCTGCTAACAGTTTTGCTCAAAAGTTAGCTCCACGCTACACTCTTTGTACGGTGGCGAAGAAAGAATCAAAACTAGTATATGTTTTGAAGTACCAAGATGGCTCAGACGCCGGAACTTGGCATGTTCAGGATTTAAAACCATATCATGGATCACTTACTGATGTCTCCACAATCCATAGTGATGAGGAATCTGCATGTGACGATTAGTAGGAATCATGATCATGAAGAGGTTACTGAACACATCACGCAAGTGATTTGTACATACCATGGTAGATTGTAGGTCGAATTAAGCTTAGTCTCAATTCATAGATGATAGGAATTAGTAAATAGGTAAATTGAGCTCAATTTGATATCAAGGATTTCTTGTCTGTACATTTAGATTCCGAGTATAAAAAATAGTCATGTTTCAATGTAACATGAAAATTTGCCTTTTCGTGTTCCATGGTGTGAATTCTGAAAATAGGTAATGGGGAATTGTAGAGATGCACTGCGTAACTCAATGATTTCTTTTCTAGGTTTTGGGGTAATTTACATAATTCCTTCTTGTTAAATGTTTTCATTTTCAATGTCCATGACTGGATGACTGTTAGGTTATTTTAGTCCACTTCTTAACCATTCTTACACATTCGCCAGATGCCCATGAATATTGTTGTTCACATCATAGTCTCTTGCCAGTATAAGACTGTTTGTCGCGTTTAGTGGCAGTGGCCTGTAATGGTGCAGGGATATTCGCAATTTTGTATCGACTGTTGGATCGACTGATGTATCGACTATCGTATCGATGTCATGATCGATATTTAATATTTCTTTCAAGTTGCATTCCTGAATCTGACTTGAATAATATTATTTGGGTGGCTAGATTGACACTGCGCAGAGACGAAATTTGGTTTGCATTATTTTTTTGAAATAGATCACAAGTGCTCTGATTGACGGAAACTTGTTGTTTGAGCAAGTTCCGTTTTATCATCCTTCTTGGTGATTCCTTCTCTTGCGAAGAGGTTTCATGTGCTGAAGCCAAAATGAGACCCTTTTTGATTTTGGCTCTCGTGCGATCAGGTCAGGTGGTGGACACCTACTTTTGTGTGAGGCCTTTCCGATAGGAAGGTGAGAAATATTAAATCTCCTTTTGTGTGAATGAGATTCGATAGGGTATGTACATTTCAGATATCACGGCCTTATACAGGGGAGTACGGGGTACAGAAGTGGATGATTTGAACTCCACTTTCTTTTGACCACCTGGCATGTTTCTGGACTGGAATTTTATCAATCAACACTGTTAACTGGATGGATCACCAAATATCGAATCTCATCAACTATGGGCATTTAGAAATCTTGAACTGTTTTCTAGACTTCACTGTTTGGACACTACGTGGACACTTTTTTCGATGGTTGAGGCACCTGAGGGATCTTCGTGCTCTGAAGCATGAGTCACCAATACACTTGAAGGTGGAAGCAAGACCCTGGTGATTTCTTGTGTATGTGCCTTGGCATCTATAGGATCCGACAGCCTGGAATTTCTGGCAGAATCCTTGCTGCCAACAGTGCAAGTCCCTAGCAGCCCTTCTGGTTCAGATAGCCAGTGATCCTGACTTATGACAGGAAGTCCAGGGGAGCCCAGACTCCCGGTATGGTTGAATGATCCTTCATCCCTAGGATTTTGTTACTTTGGAGCCTGAACTCCCAGAGCCCGGTCAGATAGTGAGACATCCTGGTCCAGCTTGGATGGTAGGAAGAGCTTGCCCTGGTGGCAGCCTGTGGACCCGTCAGCCAGAGTTGCAGCGCAGCATCCAGTTGCCCTGGGATGAACCAAGTGCCCAGGTCTCCAGGTGGTTGTGACTCCTGTCAACTGTGTGGGGATCCAGTTTTCCTAGCACACCTAACCCCTAACGCCGACTGAGGGAGGAGTGTCTTTGTTGCATCCAGGTAGTGAGATCTAGTGGACCACAGTTGAAATCTCATGGTTCAAAATCCAGAACTTGCAGCTGTGGTCAGAATTTTCCATATACATATCTTGTTTTCCTGTCTTGAGGACGTTCAACATATAACATACTGTTTTTCACTGTCTGAGGACATTTAAGATGTCATTTTTTTTCTGACTTGACGACATTTAAAATACATATTTTTTCCCTGTCCTGAGGACATTGAACATATCATATTTTTGTCACTGTCTGACATTTAATATACATATTTTTCACTGTCTAATGTCATGAGATATTTAAACACTTGTCAATAACACATAACAGTTTGAGATCGGATTCTACATATAATAGAATTATTGGGTCTGCTAGAGACTCTGTGAACCCAAAGTATAGGCCTATATAAATAAAGGGGAATCTACCCTTGTACTGAGTTACAATCATAGAACATATTTACCACCATTCTGAATACCTATTGTTGGCATGTTGAGGTGAATAGATCTGTTAACAGTTATTTTGGCTTATATTTATATCTTGGATTTTTTTCTCAGTAATTCGGCTGTGGAAACTGAGTAGCGCCTGACAAAAGGATAACCCCACTAGTAAACAATAAAAAGAACTAACTCACGACCTGCTCCCAAACAAACGAGCTGGCGTGCCTATAACAAATAAAAATCTTTTTCTTTTCCAAAACATCAAAATTACTAAAACTAACATACAATAGAGGTATACAATAAAGGTATGCGATAGAGGTATACAATATACAATAGAGGTATGCAATTGATAAAATGCAATGAAAACATTCGTTAGAAGAGTTTTGAATTTCCTTCATATACATTTTTTAGTAAAAAAGCAGGTGCGGTTCGAGTTAAATAAAAATCAGATTTTTCCATTGAGATAATCAAATACCAAATAATAACATTTTTCTACAACCGACACAAAAGTCGTCCATTTTGATACCAAAATTAGCTCTTAAATTGACGTTTCTATTACTGACACAAAAATAGGTATGTTGCTAGGCAACATATTTAGTTCCTAGGAGCTAAAGTTGAATTTTAGTTCCTAGGAGCTAAAGTTCAACTTTAGCTCCTAGGAACTAAAAAGGATCTACTGGACGTCATCAAGAATAAACAACATTGTGACGGTTGGTTATTTGGGTTGAGAGGCATACCTGATTTGTTTCCGATTTCAGCAGATTTGGCATTTCATACCCATGCTGGAGATATAAATACACCTTATTATAGTTCAGTATTGGAATTATAAACAACTCAGTTAAGTATTTTTGTTTTGACCAGGGAAGCCTTCAAGATTCAAATACTTGCTTGATCTGTATTTCATTCGTTATTCTCGGGATGGATAACTTGTTTTTGGATAATCACGGCAAGCAATAGTTTTTTGTCTCAAACAACGATATTGTTAACCTTCATTTGATTATCAAGCGACAAAAATTGCTCACTAACCTAACATTTTCCAAGTCTTGTTTCTATAGCTGGCACTGACGCGGTATTTGCCATTAGAGCACCTGGTCCATACACAAATATGTCACTCTGTGATTGTATTTATATTGAAACTACAATTCGAACATCCTTGAAAATTGAATGAACCTCCCAGGTAGAACACTGATATTGGTTCAATATTGAGTCAATAAATGGTGAATGTTGGGAAAATATTAATTTTAATTATTGGGTCAATAAATCAATGTGAACATTCTGGAATCTTGGTGCTATGTTGGATTTCAATCTTGTTTCGATATGCTCTATCCAATATCGAGTTAATATTCGTATACAAGATTGGACAAATATATGATGCCAACTTATAGAAAACTGGTTTCTTATAATTTTCATATGTGAAATCGATATTGAATTCATATTCCCCTACTATATTGGCTAAAATGAGGATGTGATTATTTTGCAATATTATCTTCATGTTGAATTATAATATTCAACCAATATTGAATTTCGTTTTTCAACAAAACTCGAAATCAAAATTCGAAGCCATATTAGCCTCATTAAAAAATTGCGATATTTGTACAATATCAAATCCATTTTCGTTTCCTGTATCCCAGAATACTTAGTTTGCATGTCGAACGAATGCGGTATTTGATGTCTCTCAGCAGTCGTTTGTTGGAGGCGTGCTAGTGGCGCCAGCTGATATAACGTAGCTCAAATACTAAGAGAAATATCACGAATATCGATTCGATATTAGAAATCCAATGTCAGTGCAATATTGGTTCTGGCATAATTCATTAGTTATATCTATCTGAAATGGGTCGCATATTGATGAACTAATATTGGCTGAATAAAAATACAAAATATTGATACAATATAATTTCCAAGAGTGATTCGATATTGGGAATACAATATCAGCCCATCATGAAAATTGACATATTGTATTCGTTAATATTTCGCCAATATCAAATAAATATTGGCAAACTGATATCGGCTGGTCACAAAATTTCAATGTTATTACAACATTGGCACTGGATCGATTATTGAATATCGAAATGATATTGAATCACCGATATCAGTGCAATATTGCTGGACAACGAAGAGCAATATTTACCAACCATCATAAATCTGATATTGATGCAATATTTTTTTCCATGATTGATTCAATATTGGAAATACAATATTAGCCCAATCATGGAAATTGACATTGTGATCGTCAATATTTCACCAATATCGAATAGATATTGGTAAATAAATATCGGCTGGAAACAAAATTTCAATGTTATTACAACATTGCTGGACAATGAAATGCAATATTCACTAACCATCATAAATTGGATATTGAGTCAATATTTTTTTCCAAGATCGATTTGATATTGGAAATGCAATATCAGCCCATCATGATAATTGACATATTGTGATCGTTAATATTCCTCCAATATCAAATAAATATTGACAAATTGATATCGGCTGGTCACAAAATTTCAATGTTATTAAAATATTGGCAATGGATTGATGATCGAATATTGAAATGAAAAATTGGTTTGATATTGGTGCAATCTAGTAATTCCATATTCAATATTCGAATATTGGGCTAATATGAAACCAAGTTCTAGCCTATATGATGTTCTACCTGGGCTGCTGTTGATGCAGGTAGAATGTTCTCACTACACGGATTATCTTTCAATATTTGTTGCATTGCATACATATGGCACGGTATTGGTGGTAACTTCACATATTTATTTGAGTTATTTGTTTCGGTTGCAGAAAAAATAGCATGTTTCATTCGGATCAAAAGTGACTTTGTTCGACTCGCAAATTTTGCTTCCGCTCGGCTTCGCTAAACGCTCCGCCTCGCAAATGCAAAATTCGCTTGTCAAACAAAGTGTCACTTTTGATCCTAATAAAACAATCTACTATTTTCTAATAGAAACTGTTCCAATAATATTTTAAATACATGACTATTATTACTAGATTTGTTGTTGGATGGAAGCTTATTGAATAATCTAGGGCCCATACATTTTGGAGATTGATAGCTTAACATTAATTTCACTGAATTAAAATGTACATCTTTTTTATTTCCTTTATTGTGATCGTGTATCCCATCATTAAGAGTGAATGAGTCTTTATTTTGGAAGACTTATAAACATGCCTCAAAAATTAATAGAGATGGCAATGTTAAAATACCTAACTCCGAAAATAATTGTTTGCATGAATGATAGTAAGGTACGGATGATTTTTTTTGTGCTATAAAAACATCATAAACCTTTGTAGAGATTCCCCACAATAATATTCCGTACCTCAATTGAGAATCAACATACGCATAATAGAGTGTGATTAATTGACATTCATTAAGTATATTTCTCATATTTCTAGATAGATATGTCATCGAGTGAAGTTTAGAAACAATGTGTCTGCATTGTTCTTTCCAATCTAGATGGTCACCAATATAAAGACCAAGAAATTTAAAATTCTCATGTGTACTGGTTAATATTGATCACCACTGGCACAGATATTAACTGGTTCACAAGCATTTTGTCTGTTATGAAATCTATATAAAATTGTTTTATTCAAATTTAAAAAAAGATCATTCTCACTAAAATAATTGGTGACTCTTTTGATTTCCTTAGTACCAATGCATTCAATAATAATTGTTGTAGCAGCAGAAATCGTTAGAGAAAAATCGTCTGCATATGCCGTGTAATTGCCTGAATGAATAATCGAATCAATATCATTAACATATAAGAATGGAAAGTATAGGTCCCAATATTGAGCCTTGGGGGACACCCATTTTAGTACATTCTACTTGTGAATTGTAGACCTAAAGATACATTATTAATTTTATGTGCTATAGTGACATACTGGGAACGATCTTGAATGAATGATGATATCCAGATATTTGCAACGCCTCGAATTCCAAATATTTCTAATTCAGATAATAATCGTGAATGATTTACGCAATCGAATGCCCTGCTGAGGTCACAGAAGATTGTGACAGGACACTCTCCCTCTGCAATACATTCCACCACTCTGTTGTAAAAGGAAATCAAAGCTGAGGTAGTTGACCTTGACTTCCTAAAACCATGCTGATTTTCACTTACTATTGTTGAGTATTTCACTATTTGTATTCCTGAGACACTCGGTAGCAATAGTTCTGACGAGGGTTGTCATTCCGATTCTGACGGGTGTCTGTGTGAGCGCGACTGAATACTTTCCTGAATTTCATCATTATATTTGTGTTTATCAAATACGCCGTCCTCTCTTTTGGTCAATTAGAAACGTATTTCTAACATTTCAGAAGTAGGATCAACGCCTTTCTAATTTGGGCTTCCGGATAGTATCTTTTCGGAATCGGTGAGATGTCTCAAGTGAGTGAGAAAGTGTTAGATGGGATAGCGGCTGTGAGAGCTCCGCGTGAACCCGATGGAGGAACAGGTAACGGTAGCGTAGGTTCTTCAGTAGGTTCTATGAGTGGGCAGGCAGCACATGTCGCAGGGCAGGCAGCACAAGTCGCAGGGCAGGTAGGATTTGTGAATCAAAATGAGATTATGAATCAAATGATGATGAGAATGACTGAGTTGATGAGTGTTCAGATGAATATATTGAGTTCCAATACAACTTCTAGAGTAATACCACAAATTCCAGAAGTATTATGGTATTTCAACGGCGACAGTGACAGATTGAGAGCGCAAGAATGGTTGGAAAAGGTGAATACTACAGGGGGTATCCAAGAATGGGATAACCGCTTGAAGTTATCAATTGCAGGTTCTTACCTAAAAGGTCCAGCATCAGATTGGTTTAAAAGAATAGGGCCGAGTGTAGTGGATTGGATAGATTTTGAGTGTAAGTTCAGGAGTACCTTCGTGCTGGTTATCACTACTGCAGATAAGTGGGAAAGGATGCATTCTAGAGTACAAGCGAGTTCAGAATCAATTACGAGTTATTTTCATGAGAAGCTGAGGTTATGTTTAGAGCTTGTGTTACCTTTTCAGGAAATCAAAATTGAAATATTGAAAGGGTTGTTCAGAACTGAAATGGCTGGTAATTTGATGATGAAAAGTCATACAGATGTTGATGACCTATGGAATGATCTATTGAAGTTAGAACAGGTTGATGAAATTAAGCAGAATAAAAGAGCTATTGCATGTGGAAGAACAGTGTTAGATTCAAGGGTGAATAGAAAGCGTGAAACTCAGATTGTGTGTTATAATTGTGGTGAAAAAGGTCACTTGAGGAATGTTTGCGTGAAGCCATAACAACAACGGTGTTATCAATGTCTTGAGGTAGGACATATCAAAAGGAATTGTAGTAGAAATTCAAATTCAAATTCGTTACCATCTGCTACAACCACCGCGAACATTAATTTAATATCGAACACAGACACCTTGAGTAAGTTTATGCGCGAAGTAAATATAAATGGTATGAATTTTATAGCCTTCATAGATACTGGGAGTGCCGTTTGCACGATCAGAAAGTCATTAGTTCCATCATGTATCGAAACTCTTCAAAATGGTCATCAAAAACTGAGCGGATTTGGGGGTACAGTAGTCCATAGTACCTGTTCCATGAAATGTCGAGTCGAGATGGATGACGTATATCTGGAGAATGTCGAATTCTGGATAGTCCCTGATGCTGCCCAATCCATCGATGTTATTCTTGGTAGAACCTTCACCGAAGATCCAAGTCTAGGCTACATACGAGTGAACGAATGTTTGAAATTCAGCATGAAATACCAGATTTCCTTCGATTCTTTCGACGAGTTGCTGCGAGATATTCCAGAGAATCCGGTCAGACTTTTATCGTCAGAAAATGTTCAGGTTCCAGGCCAGTCGATGATGTTGGTTACTGTTGAGATAGACCAGGAAAATGTTTTAGTACCAGTCGAAAATCCTGGGATAGTGCCGAGACAATTCGCGGTTGGTGATAAGTTGGGAAGACTGCAAATGAAAACTGAAGAGAAATATCTAGCAAAGGAAGATAAACGGAAGAAATGGTAAATGTTGGTACAGGTACGGATTGTAGGATCTTGTCCAGGTTGTTGAATATGTTCAATGCTTACCGTGACTGTTTCGACTTCAACATGAGAGAGCTAGGTTGTACTAATCTTGTCAAAATGGAAATTGTAGATAATGGACAACCAGTTTCATGTGAGCCCTATCGCGCAAATTTGGTTGAACGTGAACAGATATCATCAATTATTCAGGAATGGAAACAGAACGGAATAGTGAGTGCTACGGATAGTCCTTATGCGAGTCCTGTACTTCTCGTTAAAAAGAAGACAGGTGAGGCTAGACTTGTAGTTGATTTTAGAAAACTAAATGCACAAACTGTCAAGCAAACTTTTCCCATTCCTAGCATTGATGAACAATTTGTCAACTTAGAGGGTTGTACTTTATTCACCACTCTTGATTTGGCCCACGGATATCTACAGGTACCATTGTCGGAGGAAGCTAAACGAAAGACCGCATTCATCACCCCTGATGACAAAGGTCAGTTTGAGAGGATGATGTTCGGGTTGACCAATGCTCCATTTGAGTTTTGCAAGCTTATGAACCTAATGCTGGGACCACTGAGACATAAAGTTGCGATGTGTTATCTGGATGACATATTAATACCAGCAAAGGACTGGGAAGATATGCTCTCGAGAATTGAATTGGTGTTACAGGCTTTGAGAAACGCTAATCTGACATTGAAATTAAGAAAGTGTTTCTTTGGTTTGCAC
Source organism: Phaedon cochleariae (assembly GCA_918026855.4). Classification (NCBI taxonomy): domain Eukaryota; kingdom Metazoa; phylum Arthropoda; class Insecta; order Coleoptera; family Chrysomelidae; genus Phaedon; species Phaedon cochleariae. The sequence continues at coordinate 48,124,190 of OU896715.1, forward strand.
TGTGTAGAATACTTGGGATTTATGTTATCTAAGGATGGAATTCAACCAGGAAGAGATAAAGTGAAAGCAATACAAGATTTTCCACAGCCCTCGAATATTCATGAAGTAAAAAGATTCTTAGGTCTAACGAGCTATTTCCGTAGGTTTGTACAGTGTGTCCAGTTTTCGATGCTTTTGTGCGATATCTCAGTTGTCGTTGGAGATAGAGAGTTGCTGTTTTCACATTACTGTCTTACTTTTTTGTGAAACGGACAATTGAAAATTCTCACTTTTTGAGCACCTCCCGTATCTTGGTTAGTATCCAACTTATTGGCAAGATGAGAACGGTACCTTGTATAAGTATAACTTTTTACGCATAATACAGTGGCGTACTCATTCTGTTTCCGTAATGGATCATTTTCAGAAATTGAAGCCAACATTTTCTTTTTCAAATGGGACACCCTGTATATTTCTCTACATTTCGATTCAGATTTTTTATGGCTTTCCAAAAATATATAATAGTTGACATTTTTCTATATTATTGATGTTTTAATTCAAAGATATTCGTTTACTATGCGTTTTCGCAAGTAGGCCGTGATAACTCAGTAGAAAACAAAGTTGTTTATACACGGAAAAAAAGGATTTGTTGAATCAAGCAAAATTTAATTGAATGGAGCAAATAAAAGTGTCATATATGCACGACAAAATATAATTTTGGAATGAGTAAATCTTTATCTTGTTTCAGAGCGAATTTGAAGTTTGAATCAAGTAAATATGTCTTGCATGAACTCTGGATCTTCTTCAATCAAGCACATCCATGAGTTGTTTATGAAGAGATATTGAATTGGCTCAAACAAACATTTTGTTCGATTCAAAATAACAAAATATTGATCCAATCAAATATTTAGTTGATTCAACGAAATATTTGGTTGATTCAAAGAAATATTTGGTTGATTCAATGAAATATTTGGTTGATTCAATGAAATATTTGGTTAATTCAATGAAATATTTTGTTGATTCACGAGAAACTATATATCCATTCGACAAATTGTTTTGTTGAACCAAATCCAATATTCGGGAATTTTCTGAAATTTTACATCAATAGAATAAACAAAACTAGGAAACTCGACTCGACTCCTAGCATACATCTTTAGTCCTTACTCCTCTTTAGCTGGTGGAAAACTATTTCGGATTGCTAATCATCCTGAGTTCGATTTATCTAGCTGATATTTCAAACACGAAATGATCGCCATCTAGAGGCAAAAATTCAAGTTGATGTAGAATGAACAAAATATTTCTTTGTTATTACATATTTCGTTGCTCTATTCAAGCAAATGATCCGTTCGAAACGAGTTCATTGATACATCGGAATAAGACAACTTGTATGTTGTTTCAAAGATATATTCTCATCAAAATGATCATTGTTTGATCAAATCAACTAAATGTTTATAGTTGAATCAACATCGACATTATTTTGGATCGACATAATTTGTTTTTGAAGAAACCATATATTTTGTTAATGGAATTGATATTATACTGTTGATTCAATTAGACTACATCCTTGATTTGAACAAGCTGCTTCCATGGAATGATCATGTATCTGCTTGATTTAACAAAAAATTGCTCAGTCCAACAAAAATAACTCAAGCATAGATAATTTGTTAATGCAACAAATCCTTTTTTTCCGTGTAGCTGTCAATAGTTGTTGACATGAACGCTTATCAAGCTTTCATGCTATACTGTGTTTTCAAGAGTTTCACACTCGTTATTTTGTAATTTTTGTATTTTTCTGCGATTTAAACGATGGCAGCACTGTATCGTATCAAAATAATGAAAAATATATGTTAGTTTGCTGTTTGCTTCATACAATGCAATGAAAACTCACATGATGCTTCAGAATTATACTCCGGAAGGTATGTTTACACACTCTAAGAAAACTGTTGGTGTCTTTTTCAATTCCAGACTGTTAGAATTAACACTAACCCTATTCAACACCAAAATTGTACTATCCTATCATAAGTATTGGGAATTTGATATCGTGGGATTCAACGGTGTAAATCGTGATACATTATGGCAAATCTGAATTCGGAATCACACTTTTCATACTCATTATTTGAATTCAAACTGTAAACATCAAATTATTCTATTCATGAATCACAAAGTTGATATATTCTGAAAAATTATCATTAGTAGGTGTGATTTTTCAAAATTCATATCATGAAAGTGATCAACTATCATATTTTTCATGTGACTATCAATTTTATGAAGTATCCATATTCACACAAATAATTCCTCTTCAAGATATTCACCTAGTAATGAGATTGATAACCAAACCAGTGTATTTTCTGATATCACTGGAATAAATGACACTGGAATAGATGTAAATCAACACCACTTATATCAGAAAAACATCGGAACAAATTTGTCGCCATACACTGTTGCCACCTCGTCTATTTTATATTACTTAAACCTATTTCATATATAACACTTTGAACATCGTGGTGTAAGATAATGATTAGAAGTTGATGAATTCAATATCAATATGATGCTCTCTAATTAACGACTGCAACATTCTGTATCATTACTGCAGAGCTCACATGCATTTTGGTCCACCATTCGTCAAACGTACTCGACAGGCTGAGTCAGCACAACATCGTTTTGTCGTCAATCTAGAATTATGTCAAACAACTCCTTTCCAAAACACGTTTGTCTATGGAACGACGGAACGACGAAGCTTCGGTATTCTTTGCCAACGGAAGTATTTCCAAGAACTTATGAGGACAATTTCATTTAAGTACCTACTGCCTATGTTCATTAAATTATCATGAAACTAGGTACATATACTTAGTTATTTCATATCGTGATGCTTGGCAACCTTGCGCATCTTCTTTGTGTACGTGCTCCTATCACTTCCACACTCCAGACTCCAGAGTTCCACAGCCATTCGTAGTAGACGTTGAGCAATATTCAGCACTGTCTCTCTTCACTGTGCTTTCAATAAGCACGGATCATGTTGCTCTTCCAGTGTAAAGTGCATGATTGTTTCTATCATGAAGTGTATAAAAATAAAATTCAAATGCTCAGAAAAGTTTATTGAGGAGTCAAAATCAGAAACAATTGTCTCGATGTTTCGACACAACACTAAAATCGATGGGACACAGAGCTACCACAGGTAATACAGGTCAAAATGAGTTGATTGGACCTAACTTGTTTATATAAAAGAATGTACCGTTTGTCCGTGAGGTGAGTTTAAGGTTTTCATAAATAAACACATTTTCGTTCGCTGATCGCTGTTCAAAAATGAGTGAAACAAATTGGATGATATTCGACGAAAGTGCATTTTAGAGTATAACTCTTCTTTCAGTAATCGAAGAATCCCGAAAGAAATTGTAGATCTTTTGAAAATATGTTTATTTATGAAAATTATGAACTCGTCTCACGGACAAACGGTATATTTTTCAATAAAAAGAAGTTGGGTCCAATCAACTTATTTTGACCCGTATTAACTGTGGTAGCTCTGTGTCCCAGCAATTTTGAGATACCCTGTATATCTCAACAAAAATATTTCACACTATAATGAATTACAAATTGATTGAACATACCTAAATGTGTCAGAATTCTGAAGATTCGTGTCAGATGAAGAACTGTCCTCAATTAGAATTGACACAATTCCGGTTAAAAATTCAATGATCTGGTGTAAATAAACACCGTATTCATTGTAGATTTGATCATTTGATGATGATTTTGTAAACTCATTCCGGTGTGACTTTAAATATACTGATGTTTTTCATGATCAATAGTATTGTGATTCACACCAGACCAGTGCGAACTTTATCAGAAAATATCGCACATAACACACCAGACTGGTATTACTTTACATCCATTTCGAAATCACAAATCTCATCTGGAAATGTGCAGAGATAGCACCAAACACCGGTGCTCTACAAATAGGTGTGAATTAACACTGAAATATGCAGGACCTCTAAGGAAATCATTCGGTGTTAGCTGGTGTCAACTGGTGTTCCAGTTTTTCTTAGAGTGCATGAATCATTTGTGCTTATAAGTATGAAATTATATATCGATATATTATAATTACTGATATAGGTATCCGGAAAGGAGGCAGCCTTCTTCTGATACATTTTCACGGATGAAGACAAATTTATTAGAGTATGGAGCTTTCAAACAGCCTCGACCAAAACTCTATCACAAAGGAAATCGTGAAACAGACGAAATCAACGTTTTAGCTTTCGTAGAAGCAGCGCCATCAAGTTCATGTCGAGTTATTGAAAGAGAAGTCGGTGTGGTCAAGAGCCGGGTACAGAAAATTTTGAAGAAAAATAAATTCACACCATATAAATTACAAATCGTACAGCATTTGCATCCTGGGGGACGTCGATTAATTTTTTGTAATTGGTATATGGAACGGATTCGAATGAATATTGATTTTCCCCAATCAGTAATATGGTCTGATGAATCATATTTTTCGAGTGCCGGCATCTTCAATCGTCAAAACACCAGACATTGGTCTCTAGAAAATCACCATGTTATATTTGAACGAGAACAGCAAGGACGGTTTGGCTTCAGCGTGACATGTTTCATTTTGGGTAGAAATATAGTATATCGGATTTATGAAGGAGGTCTCACTGCAAACCGTTACCTAGAAATTCTACGAGATGTTCTGCCAGAGCTGCTGGACAATATCCCTCTGGCTCAGTTGAATGATATATATTTTCAACTAGACGGAGCGCCTGCCCACAATTCTCAAATAATACGACAATTTCTAGAAAGTAATTTTCCCCAACAATGGATAGCCACTAATGGACCTATAAGATGGCCTCCAAGATCACCAGATCTATCAGTTTTAGATTCCTTTTTATGGGGTTTTCTGATAGACAAGATTTACAAGTCTCAACATCGTTCTATGGAAGAACTTAGAGCAGCCACGCATTCTGCTTTCCGATATTTGCGGGCCCGCCCATTTATCCTCCAAAATGCCCTTAAAAGAATCACAAAACTTTGTGTAATTGCTATAAGAGAAAACGGTAATCATTTTGAACAATATTTATGATAATTAGAAAAGACTTTAGGAACATGTTGATAGTAAAATTTTGAATTAAAGTATTAATAATAAAAAAAGTGTCGACTATTGAATATTTTCGGAGAGCTTTTTGAAATCTGAATTGAACTGTATATGTATGAACCATTTGAAAACACAGTATAGCATGAAAGCTTGATAAGCGTTCATGTCAACAACTATTGACAGCTATAAACAACTTTGTTTTCTACTGAGTTATCACGGCCTACTTGCGAAAACGCAAAGTAAAAGAATATCTTTGAATTAAAACATCAATAATATAGAAAAATGTCAACTATTATATATTTTCGGAAAGCCAAAAAAAAATCTGAATCGAAATGTAAAGAAATATACAGGGTGTCCCATTTGAAAAAGAAAATGTTGGCTTCAATTTCTGAAAATGAGCCATTACGGAAACAGCATGAGTACGCCACTGTATTATGCGTAAAAAATTATATAAGGTCTCGTTCTCACCTTGCCAATAAGTTGGATACTAACCAAGATACGGGAGGTGCTCAAAAAGTGAGAATTTTCAATTTCGCCCTGTATCTCAAGAACATGGAGAGCTGTGACAATTCTGTTTGCGGCATTGTCCGTTTCACAAAAAAGTAAGACAGTAATGTGAAAACCGTAACTCTCTATCTCCATGCAAAGACAACTGAGATATCGCACAAAAGCATCGAAAACTGGACACACTGTACAGGGATACGCATTGAGCGATCTTACTCGGAAAGGAGAAGTTTTCTATTGGAGTGCTCTAGAACAGGCAGCATTCAATAAATTGGTGAATTTGCTATTAGCGGATCCGATCCTCAAATTGTATAATCCGAAAGCAACGCGTACGGAACTCCATACAGATGCTAGTTCCTTAGGGATAGCCGGTATTCTCTTCCAGTCTGATAAAACTGACAAACTCTTATTTCCAATTTATTATATCTCAAAGAAGATCAGCTATGCAGAATCTAGATATCATTCATCCAAGTTAGAGCTGATGGCTATTGTTTGGTGTGTAAATAGATTACGGAATTACCTGATTTGCTTGAAATTCGTCATTTACACTGATTGCCAAGCTCTAATCTACATGAATGCCCAGAAAAGTAGCAATTCCCAAGTAGCAAGATGGTTTTATCTCCTTCAAGAATTTGATTTCGATGTACGATACAGAAAAGCCGATCACATGGTTCATGTTGATGCATTGTCAAGAGCTCCAACCTTGGAAGCTAGTGATGTACAAGCTGAAATGGAAGATACTGTAGATATATTCAGTATTGAAATTGAAGATGAAATTTTAGCGTTCCAGAGGAAAGATGCCGATTTGGCTTCAATAATATCTATTTTGGAAAACGATGTATCTAGAAGAACAAGAGAAGAAAATATTATAGTGGACAACTATGAACTGGATAGAGGTAGGCTAATAAGAAGAATAAAAGAAGCTGGCGTTGAAAAAGATCTATTTGTATTACCCAAGACTATGAGAAAGGCTGTAACAATACAGAATCATGATATTCAGGGACACTATGGAGTTGAGAAGACAGTCAGAAAAATACGCCAGGTTTATTGGTTCCCTCGGATGCGGAGTTATGTGAAGAACCACGTTCGCAATTGTTTTCATTGTCTGGTAAACAAATTATCTGGAGGACGACAACCAGGGGAACTTCATCCCATACCACCACCCAGATATCCATTTGAAAGAATCCATGTGGATTATGTGGGACCTTTTGTTACTTCCAGATGTAAAAATGCCTACATATTTGTTATTGTCTGTGCCTTAACCGTAAAATTGTATCCAGTTAGAGACACAAAGTCGAGTACAGTTATCAGAAAATTGAATAAATTCATAGAACTTTACGGAATTCCAAAGAAAATTGTTAGTGACAGAGCAACATGTTTCACTTCCAATGATTTTCGCAAGTTTTGTGAAGATCGACAGATGCAGCATATACTCAATTCAAGTCGTTGGCCTCAGGCTAATGGCCAAGTTGAACGTGTTCATAGAACTTTGGTGCCGATGATCGCAAGTTTTTCCGAAGCAGAAGACCAATGGGACAACTATACAAGAAAAGCAGAGCATGCGATAAATACTGCTTTCAATAAGAGTACAGGAAAAAGTCCATTCGAAAGTCTGCATGGTTACTTACCTATATTTGATCAAGATAAGCTGGCATTAGAGGTAGCTAATGTTAACTGGACACCAGCGGACGAAGTTCAAGACGAAATAAGACGTAATATCTTAGAAGAGCAAGTGCGTTATAAGGACAGATACGATAAGAAAAGATTCATAGGAGTGAACTATGATATAGGAGAAATCGTATTCGCTAAATGTGCTAGACTTCAACGGGCGAATCCAATAAATTGCGACCGAAATATTGTGGACCATTTGTGGTGACCGATAAACTTCCCAGTGATACGTATCGTGTTCGCAATTTGGAACGGGATCATACAACCAATCATATCCCAACTTAAACCATATAATCTTCCTGATGCCAGTGATACGGAAGAGGAAGCAAATTTCGGAAAAGATGAGTTTGAAGATAAGCAAGAAGATGGCGACAATGAGAGTTTATTTGGGAAAGCGACGAGAAGCGATGAAGATAAGGACGGAACAATCCGCCCAAGAAGACAAATCAAGGAACCGATCAAATTCGAAGATTATGTATGCGATTGATAAGAAGATTGTAATTTTGATTTGAATTGTTATAATGTTTGATTTTCATGTATTGTATTTATGGTGAATGATGGTGATATGTGTGAGGACACACTTTTGTCAGGATTGGCCGAGTGTTGAGTATTTCACTATTTGTATTCCTGAGACACTCGGTAGCAATAGTTCTGACGAGAGTTGTCATTCCGATTCTGACGGGTGTCTGTGTGAGCGCGACTGAATACTTTCCTGAATTTCATCATTATATTTGTGTTTATCAAATACGCCGTCCTCTCTTTTGGTCAATTAGAAACGTATTTCTAACACTATTTTAAATCTCTCAATGAAATTCATAAGGCGATCTAGAAAAGAATATTCAAACACTTTTTAAAAACTACAGGGTACTGTGACTGGTCTATAGTTTTCCAGAAGTTTCGAATCTTTATTTTTATATATAGGAGTAACTTTTCCTCTTCTTAATCCATTTGGGAAAATACCAGTTTTAAATGATAGATTCACCATAAAAGTCAGAGGTTTAATTAATGATTCCATAACTTTTTTGATTATGGAAGGTGGAACTTTATCTGGTCCCGACGAATATTTATCTTTAATTTTTGTAATCAGAAGACTATATAATTCCTTCTCCGTAAATGGATTTAGAATGAGAGAATGTTCATTGAAATCATTATTTGTCGCTGCTTGTTCCATGTTGGATTTGTCAATTTGCGAAACTAAATTAAATTGTTTGGAGCATCAATGAAAAATGTATTGAAAAGTTTTGCTACCTCCTAAGGATCATCAGTAGTCATATCCCTTAATTTAATCACAGTATTCTGTGACCTTTCAGATTTATTTGTTAACTCGGAAATCATTCTCCAACACGTTTTTGTGGAATTCTTTGAGGAAAAAATTGTATTCTGGTAATATTCTCGTTTCGTGTTCATCACCAAGGCTTTATGTTTCTTTTTTGATTCCTTATATAAATCTGAGATATCGGGATTATATTTTTGAAGTGTAAATAGGTCATTAAGATTTTGACTGGATGAACGTATTTCGTTATTATTCCAATTATGTTTGTTGCTCTTCACATCACATCTTTTTTTGGGGAAACGAACGTTGAAATGGTAAATAAAAATAGTATGGAAATATTCGAAAGCCTCATCTATACAGTTCATGTCATTTGCAGACCAATCAAAATTTATTTCGATAATTCCCTATTTCCGAAATTTTTCTTGAGGAATCATGGAATTTTCAAGAGTATGGAACAGTACAAAGGCGTATCTTTCCAGGATGATAAAAGTTTAGCTCAGAGGCAATATTTAGCAAGGGTTCGAAGAGATTTGAACGAGAGGTTAGCCAATGGAGAAAAAGATCTAAGATTGAAATATATCAATGGAATTCCAACAATTATCATTGGAAATAATACATATACGAGCACTTCTACTGATACGGCTCATAATGCTTCTGTCTCTCATACAAATGCTGCTACGACTTCAAAAAACTACTAAAGGTTTGTCATGTTAATATCCGTTCTCTCATATCATCATTTGATGATTTCTCTGATTTTTTTATCCGTTCTCTCATATCATCATTTGATGATTTCTCTGATTTTATCATGAAACATAATTTTCATATTATTGCAATCTCTGAAACGTGGCTACACCAGATTTTCCATCACACTTAGTTCACTTGAATGATTATAAGTTATTCCGAGCTGATAGACCTACTAGAGGCGGAGGAGTATGCATTTATGTGCATCATAATTTCAAAGCAAAGATTTTGGATATTGACTTTACTGTCAATTCACAATTGGAACAAATGTGGTTATCTCTCATCATTGAAAACTCTAAAATAGCTGTTGGAGTTTTATATCGCCCACCTCTAGCTCCGCTTACATGTCTTAATGATTTGGAAGAAATCTTATCTCAGATATCACTCTGCAGTGATGAAATCATAATGGTGGGAGATTTGAATATACATAGATCTCATGTAGCCGCATCTGACGGAATACTTTGAGTTGGCACAGATTATAAACGAACCAACCAGAATCTATGGTAACTCAGCTACACTTATTGATGTCATTTATGTATCGAAAAACATCAACGTAATAACAAATGGACTTATTCATTGTGAACTGAAATATGAAATACCAAAACCTGAACCAGTTAAAATCACATACAGGGATTTTAGCATGTTTTCATATGATGAGTTTTCAATTGATGCGAACACAATAAATTGGGAATTGGTTGACCAAATCACAACAGTTGATGATAAAGTCTCATACTTGAATAGTGCTATCACATTTCTCTTTGATTTGCATGCACCAATTAAAACAATAATAACAAAAAAACGATACAAACCATATATTACACAAACAGTGAAGGAGATAATAAATCTCAAAAAGAGGGCATACAATAAATACAAGTTAACTAAATCTTCAGTCGACTTAATATATTACAAGGATCTCAGGAACTATCTGAGTATGGCATTGAGAAATGAAAAGACTGCTTACATTCAGCATCAAATAAAACTTAACAAACATAAACCCAAACAAATGTGGAGAGATTTTGCAAACTGGAATATTCATGGTCAACCTACTGCAACTATAGCACCTGAAATCAGCAATGTAGAAACTATCAATAATTATTTTATCAATAGTGCTGTTAATGGAGTAGTAGATGAGGAAATTGCAGCACGATTCTCACAAACTTTGTATATTGATGAATTTGATGTTATACAATCCTTTCCTGAGATCACATGTGAGTCAGTAGAACAAACCTTGCGGACAATAAAATCGAATGCCACAGGTGTAGATGGCATCAATTTGATAATGCTGAAGTATGCTTTCCCTTTTCGTAAAAATGCCCTTACATCGATTTTCAATGTGTCTCTGAGAACTGGAAATATACCGAAAATCTGGAAGAAAGCTATAGTCAATCCTATTCCAAAAGTCTCGGCAGCTACTGAACTCAATCAACTTAGGCCCATAAACATCCTACCAACTATGTCAAAACTCTTGGAAAAAATTGTCACTGCGAATTTACGGAGTCATTTGGAGGAACATTCTATATTACCCACTTTACAGTCAGGATTCAGGAGACAGCATAGCACCACAACAGCGCTGATCAAAATAATCAATGATATAACATGCAATATTGATAACTCAATGGTGACCTACTTAGTTATGCTGGATTATAGTAAAGCTTTTGATGTAGTGAATCATAATCTATTAATATCCAAACTGAAATATTATGGACTCTCATCAGTGCTAATTCGATGGTTTGAGAGCTACTTGAGTGGTCGTGAGCAATGTGTGAAACTAGGTGCAGAAGTATCAAGGGCAAGAGCAGTCAATTGTGGTGTACCACAAGGCAGTATACTGGGTCCGCTCTTATTCACTATATTTACAGCAGATCTAGTGAAATCATTACTACCTACTTGTTCTGTGCATATGTATGCGGATGACGTTCAATTATATGGATATTGTGATGCATCTCAAGTTGACTATTTTATATGTGAATTGAATCATAATCTTCAACTGATAAGTGATTACTCTAAGACCCATGGACTAACTATTAATCCATCTAAAACAGTTGACAGTTGCTATGTGCCTTGGCACAAAAATTATGGTATCCAGAGCTAAATCGACACAAACCTGCAATATAATGTTGAACGATACTGTTGTCAATTTGAGCTGTGATGCGAAAAATCTAGGTATAGTCATTGATGAAACATTAACCTTCGAAAAACATGTCTTAGGAAAACTGAAAGTATGCTATTTCAAGTTCAAATCTTTATGGAGATATAAATACATACTCCCGCATGAAACAAAATGGAATCTTGTAAATATACTTATTATCAGTCAGCTCGATTATGGTTCAAGTGTTGACTATAACTTTCTGAATGATTGTTTCAAGCGAAAGTTACAGATTACAGATACTGCAGAATAATTGCTTGAGATACTCAAACAATAATATAAAACGACGTGATCACATAACTCCGTACTATGTAAGCATGAACATCTTGAAAATTGAACAAAGGTTTGCTCTTTTATATGGCTCTCTCGTTTACAACGTTTACAGAAATGAAATACCTAGTTATTTGTATGACTTATTGATCAAAAGGCCAGATATTGCTATCAATCTAAGGAATACTGATAATATGATAGAACCAAGGGACAAAACATCCAAATTTCAGAAATGTTATTCATATATTGCTCCATTCATGTACAACACACACAAAGAATATTTCATGCTGGACTCGTTAAATAAATTCAAAACATAGTATCGTAAGAATCTGAGCGCAGCTCTCACCTAGTAGGTATATTTATATTTATTAAGGACATATCATTAGTGCCGAGTGATCTATTCTCACTTAGATCACGGTGTTCATTATTTTTTATAGTTTATTTAATTTATTCAGTCAATTTTTTCTGTATATTTTCCTGTTTATTATGTAGTATGTATTGTATATATCGTTTTTCTTTATATTTATTCATTATGTTATGTTCTATTGTAATTATTCAGGCAGAATTGAAAAATGGCTTTGCCAATATTCTGTCCTTTTGGAGTAGTAAGACCATAATATATTATTTCGCGATGAATGTGTTATACATATTGGGTATTACTTCAATAAACATTATTATTATTATTATTATATAGATTACTCCAATCCTCGCATTGCAAAGCAGTCTCGAAGACGTTTATAGCTATTTGAGAATACTTCCTCTTCATCACATGGATTTCCTCATGACTTATAGGTACAGAAAAATCATATGAAATTGTTGAGAAGATGACCCTGCTCCCATAAAGCTCCGCTTACCTTGGGACACCCTTTACAACTTCAGAGTTTCTGTTATTGCCATAGATGACTGTTTTTTTTACGTTTGTTTTCAACCTTTTGCCAGGCCCCATCACTATTCGAAGCTTCTGGATCCCCTTCGTCCTTCACCAAATTTACAATTTCTTTCATTTGCCTCCCGCTCTCTACTTGCAGAAGATCCGCCGAGACATTTCTATTGTCAACATCCTTCGATGATGAATCATCTTGATACTTTTTGTTTGAAATTCGTGATTTCGGAATATCCTCTTTTTGTTGAGGTTGATATCTCTGCCGAGTTCGATCTGCTGGCATTTTGTTATCATGAGTGATAGTTTTTACTACCGTCCATTTTTGTATACTTTTTGTAGGATCTATGAGTGTCCAGTCTTGAACTACATTAATTTTTGCCTCATTAGTCAAAGCATTGTGTTGTTCGCTTGATTTCTGCTTAACAACATTAGCTGGCGACACATATTGATTCATTAGACTTATTTGTGCTTTCAAAGAATTGATTAGATCTTGCTGATTTTGAATCAATAGGTCTTTCTGCTTCATGAGATCTTTCAGATAGGTTATTTAAATATTACTCACAGCTACCGAAGAAGATGATGATGATGTATCATTGGAAGCACTTATATCTTGATACACATGGTCAATGTTATCTAGTTCGTCTATCCTACCAGTAGCATTACAGCACTTTATAGTCTTTTCATCGATTTTTTGTATATCACTGTAGTATTTTACACAACCAGGATGCATGACAGTTTAGACATTTTAGCCCATTTGTTGCCATTATATTGCACTTTTTACACTTTTTAGGTTGCACACCTACATTGCCCGTATTGTCGTCCGCCGCCATCTCCCTTTTTTGAATTGAGCATTTGAGAGTAATAAAAAGCAAAAACAATGACAAAATTGACATTTTAAATCACTCTTTTAAGTCACTCTGTGACAAAACAAAAACCTATTGACATCGTAAACGGTCATTTAGATAGTAAATATCCTCTTGACATAAATCTAAATGAGAGTCTTATGAATTATATTCAAGAACATCGAGGCACCACGAAATAATTTACAAAAAACTAAATGAACAGTTCACCGAACAGAAACTGAAATCGATGAAGAAACACAACAAAGACAGACAAGAACCTTTGAACTATGAACCTGAAACAGACGTACATAGAAAGTTGACCTCAAACAATCGCAATAAATCGACTAAGAGATTTTCTTAGGACAAAGCGGTCCGAAACAGGGACATTGAAGTAACAACAAACCGAAAAACACTCCACAAACAAAATTTGAGAAGACCTCCGGCTAATTAGCCTAAATTGTTGCAGGTATCACCTAATAGTGCTAGCAATGTCCCAGGAAGTATAAATAACCAATCTGAACAAAAATCCAGGGATCCTTCCGTTCTAGCTGGGCCTAGCCAAGCTTGAGTACAAAACCCATACCTTTATCCATTATTTTGACCCCACACCCATTCATATAGAACTAGAATCGTTAAGACTCCAATATGAAAATATAACAGATTCTATTCAAAATGCACCCAGCCCATATTTCCTTGAACTTCAAAATTTCGATAAATCATTGCTATATCAATTTTTTTTTCAATTGCATTTCCTTGTTGGACCCAGCACTGGATCCAATCAATCAATCAATCAATCAATCCTTTATTGTTCATCAAAACTTTACAGTTTTATAACAATGTGAGTTCAGGCAGAGATAAGAGACGTGACGAATAATATATAATAGAAAGAAAATATGAAATATTATTATAAAAAATATATATATAATGTCCGGCAATGCATACAGTCGTCTTCTTCAGAAAACATGTATCAGATGAACGACGATGAGACTTCTAATTACTTCTGTAATATCTACGCAGACCTCGTCCAATTATGACATGTTTTCCGAAGCTACACACTTATACAGTAACAGAAAAACTGAGCCACTCTAATACATAGTCGAGTCTCAAGAAGAAATAAACAGAAATAAAAATTATTAATTCAATATGAACGAACGCAGTTTTAAAACATTCCATATATATGTAGCTGTAACTTTTGCTATCGAAGGCGTAATATTCTCGAGAGCATGTAGCAATGCGTCAGGGCTGTTGAAATAAGGGCAGTTTGAAGATCTCATAGAGCAAAAAATTATTGTACATAAACTCTGAAATATCACGCCCTCGTGTGTTGAGAGTTTTATCATTGCTTAATCTGTTTTCAAATAAATTGGAATTTTCAAGAATCTCTTCCGGTATCACACCTAGTTCGGCAACCCTGCAATTGAAATCCCCTCCAATTACTATAGCACTGTCGGGGTGATTCTCCGAGATTTCAGAAAGGGATTCTTGAAATATTTCCAATAAATGTACCATATCGAGTGAAGGTTTTATATATATTGTACATATTATAACTTGAAAGTCTCGAGAGGTGAGGAGACATATTATCCACCATGGGTTCTTATCTAAAATTGTTACGTTGAGATTCTTTTTAACGAAAATAGAAAGGCCGCCACTAGCTCTGCTGAATGATTTTTCCTTGACAGCTGGGAAGCTCAAAATATTGAAATGCGACATATAATTTGGGGATTCTCTTAGATCGTTCGTCAGCCACGTTTCACTAATACACAGAACATCAAAACCCAATCCCTCATTGCAGAATTCTTCCAGATTGGCAAAGCCTTGGCAGTTCCAAAATACTATGTTGAGTGATTGCTATTTATCATGTGTGTTGGGTGTTGAATCAATTGGTTTAGAAACTTTCACACCTTGATTCCTCTTAGGAGATATTTCTTCTTCCCTGGGTCTTTTGACGTTGTCGATGTCAACTATTCGTGGAGTTCTATTGACATATTTGATAGTGATGTTTCTCTCACCAGCTTCAATTCTGGTTTGCAGTTCTTTTCTCAGCTCCGATAGGTGTTTTATTTGTGCAGGAGTTGAGTCGGGCTCAATGGAAATGGTAGGAAACGAATCACGGGGTAATTTTGATTTGTTCCTGAGGACACTCAACACTTCTTCAAAGGAAGCTAGTGTTACTTTGAGTGGTCGTTTTTTCCCATCTGTGGGGACCTTGCCTATAAGCGCTGAATATTATTTATTGCGATCCCATTCGTAATCTTGCTCAAAATATCATTTGCTAATACAAGATCCTCAGCTGTATTGCCTTCGACCAACCCCATTATTAATATGTTTCTTTCTCTACTGATTCTATCAGAAATTTCAGCATGGATTTGATTAGCATCAGATTTCATGTTTAGTAGTTCATCCTCAAGGGTCACAATTTTTGTTTTCAGGAATTTATTGTCATCGCGTAAGCTGGCTATTTCAACTACGCAAGATTCAATTTTTTCAGAGTGGGCTGTAATTGTTGCAGTCAGGTCTTCGATTTTATTATTGGTAGTAGTTATTGAGTTGTTGAGTGTCGAGAATTGAGCCATTATGGCATTGAATCGTTGTGTGCTGAGATCTAATGTGTCATGAGAAGGAGCAGGGCATTCCTCGCACCTCCAATTCGAAAGCGTATCTTTTTCGACATCCACAGGTTGCGGACGAGCACATACACCGTGCCAGCGAGAACGACATACTGAACAATTGATCGCTTGTCGATCTGTAGTGGGGATCGATTTCGTGCACGCGTGACAATTAGACATGTTCGATTTCAGAGGTATACCGGTATGAATGTTTTTTGTTTCAACTTATAGGTTAAGTGAAACCTTTTGATGATGCCACTTTTATTCGAATTTGACTGATAACAAATATAGTCAGTTGCTCAATCAGAGTCTAGCACTTACTTACTAGTTCCTAGTGCTTTCAAAAACTCACAGCCACTGAAGTCAACACGGAAAACAATAGGTAAATTTGCACTATCACTTTATGTGGTCACTTGTCGAGCGGCGGAACTGAACTCACCAGCACTGGATCCAACGCCCCATAAGTTGAAACTTGTGCGGGGTTGGGAAAGCATACATTCACAAACATCCATGGCCTAACTGGGATTCGAACCTATGCCTCGGTGGGAGTCCCCATACGAACTCAGCGCCTTCGCGCTCTCGACCACCGGGCCGCTGAACAAAAATTCCATTCTACATATATGCCCCGATAGCAGGATGGAACGTGGTCTCATTGACGGTTAAGGTACCATCATAAAAGGAATTTCTGGCAATTTAGATGCGAACGACGCAATCCAATATAATCGAGCAATCCAGGACTTAGAGAATAATCAGAAAGAAATCGTACATAAATTGAATAAAGACATTTCTCTCACTACCAAAATTATCACTAATTTTAATAAAACAATCACTTTAATCAAACATAATCAAGAAGTTATAACTTCTGGTTTGAATTGGATTAATTCTGAATTGAATAAATTTATCTACGATTTCAACAATTATTTGGAAACCAAGAATATTCTGGATCAAATGAATTTGTCACTCAATATAATCATACAACTTCTGAGTGATATTGAGAATGCAGAAACGTTCGCTGAACTCAAAGTTCCTCACAGTAGTTATTGAAAATTGACGATCTATAATCTATCGTTGAATCTTTTCTGAAATTTCATTCTCTGGATCGATTGACATTCCCTGATATCGCCCATGACATTCACAAGTATTACGAAATAATAAATAATAGATATTGAAGCATATTATTCAGACAAAAAGATTGTTTTCGTTCTTCACTTTCCAATAATACACCCGGAAACATTTTATTCCTACCACCTCTTTTCCATTCCAACACAAAATTCAACAACAATTATCCCCCTTAATTGATCATGAATGAAAATGTCTATCAATACACCTCATCGCCCTGTATGGCCTTGCATCCTGACTACTACTGAACTGAAGAAAAACTAATGGACGGCATCGAAGGAGACTGTGTATTCCAGCTATTACAAATGGAATCCACTGACGAAAATTGCCATCAGACTCAAATACGCACCACGAGCGAGTCCCACTACATTGCAGTATTCCCAAACGAAACGAAAATCCGAACGATATGCGAGCGCACTGACTTCACAACCCTGCAAGACAATTATCTGATAACCCTGCCCCTAGGATGCCGATTTGGAACCGATAGCGATCAGTTCATTAACCAGAAAGATGTATCCAATGGTCAACCAATGCTGCTGCCCGAAATCACCGTCCCTCATGGTCCATCAAAGATGTCCAAAGCCGAAATCGTCATTGATGACATCCACTAGACGAAATCCATACACTTCAGAGCGAGCAGAAGAAGCTGACACCGATGATCCTTACCCACACCGAGAAAACACAGAGCAGTCACTGGATCATCCTGATCTATGTCCTATTGATGTTGGCTGGAGTCTAATCATATTGTTAGATTCCTCCGAAACCGAAGATCATCAGAAGAGAAGACGCAAGAATAATCCGAGGCCACGCCGACCCCAACACCAGAAGAGCACCCTCGAGCATTCTTCACTCCATGAAAAATACTTTCCATTAGGGATGGAGGAGTTACATGAACGATTCTCAAGGTTTGATATTTCTCGTGAGAAGTGCTGATTCTTACTTCGTTATTCCCGATTTGTAAGAACATAGTTCAGTCAGTTTTGACTTAGATATCGTACGATTTCACTTGCCAATAAAATGGAAATTTTTTAAAACTAAATTCGTGGTCCGAATCTTTTAAGTAGCGTATTTTCGGAGAAGATCGCCAGACTCCTGAAATCGCAAGCAATAGACTTCTACGATGGGCTATTTCTCTTGATAGCTATAATTCCAATGTAACATATCGTCCAGGAAGTGAAAATTGTCCTGCTGATTCATTATCTAGGCTGCCACTACCAAGATCCACAGAGCAAATGAAAATATCAAGTCATGACCGGTTATTATATTCGAGGGTACGTAAACTGTTTGTAAGAACACAATTATTGAGAACAGAAACAGTCAAGGACAACACTCTCTACAAAGTCATCCAATGTATCCAGTCATATTGGCCTGAGAGGAAAGATTTAGAAGTAGATCTCCAAACTTTCTATGACAAGCGAACAGAACTTTCTTTCGAAGCAGATATTCTATTGTGGAAAGGACGTATATGTATTCCCGCCGCTTTACAACAGAAAGTGCTAGCAATGTTGCACGATGGTCATCCTGGTACAACGGCAGACGGCTATGCAGTCGCTGGTAAAACTGCATATATATTGGCCGAATATCAATAGTGATATAGCATTCGAAATGGAAAAATGTAGCTCCTGCCAACAAGCGAGGGAAAAAACCGACAATGGCCCTCAATTAACTTCCAAGGAGTCCGAGGAATTCTGTAGTGATAACAGCATAACTCACATCAAAACTTCGCCATATGATCCAAAATCAAATGGCCTCGCCGAGCGTACAGTGCGGACATTCAAGGAAAGAATGCGCGCCAGCGACCACGCTTTGGAACAATCTCTCAGACTCCAAAATTTTCTGTTCTCCTATAGAAATACCGTAAGAAGGTCAACCAATAGGACGCCTAGTCAGCTCATGTTACTAGCACGATTCAGACAAGCCTCGTTACATACTAATGCCCATTTCGAGAACATTTGAACCTCAACATTCATTGTAATTAGTGTTTATTATTTTCATTAAAGTGATTTTCATTCGGACCCATTTCCTGACAGTAAACGTCATCATTCCATCATACCACACAAGCCATATTTATTGAGGAAAAATACAAACTTGAATTTGGTTTCTATTCGAATATTTATATAAATCACCCCGTATTATATTTTATATATCTTGATGTATCACCATAACAAAAAAAAAGAACAGTTGTTTTTGAATAATTGAATAATAAAAAACTTCTGAAAAGTACGAATTGTATTCTGTGTATAATATAATTTGAACTGGTTATGGGTCCAGACATGGAGAATAACGAAGTCAAGATGGATAAACTCCTGGACGGGAGGAATTGGGCAGAATGGAAGTTCCAAATGAAAGTCATCCTCAAATCTGCTGACATTTTCGAAATTGTGACAGGATCATGTCACAAGCCAGTGGAGCCAATCAATCGAATCGGGGATGGAGAAGCAGAGGTACAGAGGAGACAATACATGACCGAATTAAGTAGGTGGAATAAAGTAGATGCGAAAGCACAGAAGTTGATAGTAATATCAGTTGAGAAACAGCCGCTTCAGCATTCAATGTGTTGCGATACTTCAAATGAAATGTGGGAGAAGCTACACAGGATATATGAGCAAAAATCAGAGGCGAGTTAACATCTAGTGCAGCAACAGTTTTATTGCTATATCAAAAGTTCTTCTTATGACATGGCTACACACATTTTAAAATTGGAATCTCTTGGTCAGCAACTCAAACAGTTGGGGGAGCCAATACCAGATTCAATGATGATCACAAAAATTCTGATGACTTCACCTACTGAGTATAGCCATTTCTACAGTGCCTGGGAATCAACAACGGAAGATAGAAGAAATTTAGATAATTTGACTCCAAGGCTACTTCTAGAAGAATCCAGAATTATCATGTTACAGAACAATGCTGCACCATCATCATCATCATCATTAGAGTCACCAGCTGCTTTGGCAGCGGGAAAATATAGATCAAATCCCGATTCTTCAAGAATTGACCATGATGATGAAACACATCCTGAAAGGAAGCCAGGTAAATGTTATGTGTGCGGCAAAGCAGGGCACTGGGCAAGAAGCTGTTTTCTTCGTAAGGGAGTTAGAGAAAAGAAGGCGAATCCTGTCGAGGCAGGGATGGATAATTTTGAAGCATCTGTTGGAGCAAGTGGAACACGATCTATAATAATAATAATAATAATAATAATAATAATGTTTATTCACGTTCATACATATAACATGTCATGGTGCTTGATGGTAATAATAGATGAACTAAAGTGAACAGACAGACTAGCCCACAAAAATCATAGATTGCGTATGGGATTGATTAGCTTATTCATCACATAATTCAAGAGAGAGATCATTATTACATTAACAATATCATAGAGTTAACAAAAATACTACCTATCCTAAATCAATAACAAAAAAGATATTCTATTAACTAACATAAATAGCAAAATGCTATTAAAAGATGATATTACATCTGTATGATAATAATAATAATAATAATAATTTTAATAATACGAAATATACTCTATCTATTGATGAAAACGTACAGGATGTTGCAGACGATTGGTTCGTGGACTCAGGGGCTAGCGACCATATGATGAGTAGGAGGGAATGGTTTGTTCACTACGTAGTCTTCCAGCAATCTTTGCCAGTTCGAGTTGGGAATGGAGAGATTATCCAAGCAGAAGGAAGAGGAGACATCAACATTTTGAGCTTTGTGAACGGGAATTGGGTTAAACGACGTTTATCTAATGTTCTATATGTGCCAAAAATTAAACTTAATTTGTTTTCAACAGGTACTGCTCTGGATAAGGGTCTTAAGGTGATATCGGATGAAAAGGAGTGCAGATTCATGATGAATACCAATGTTGTAGCTATTAGAGTTCGACAATCAAGATTGTACAGGCTATTATTCAAAGTGATTAACCCAGTATCTGGAAAAGACAGAGAAGATTCTGAAACCTCAAAAGCAAACATAGCAGTGATTGAATCTTTACGAATGTGGCACGAACGTCTGGCACACCAAAATATTCGTCAGGTGAGAAATTTTCTCAAAGAAAATAAAATTGAATATACAGAATGTAACCGAGATTTTTTCTGTGATGCTTGTCAGTTGGGAAAGCAACATAGGCAACCATTCTCCACTAGTTTTACGAAAAGTGTGTCTCCTGGAGAATTGATTCACACCGATCTCTGTGGACCAAAGTACAATGTTTCATTGGGTGGTTCACGATATTTCTTGTTGTTCAAAGATGACTATTCTCATTTCCGTATTGTATATTTCCTCAAAACGAAATCTGAAGTCAAAGATAAACTGAAGTCTTCTATCAATTATTCAAGAACACAGTTGGAGAAAACAGTGAAATGTATACGTTCTGATAATGATTCCGAGTATGTGAATAAGGACATATCAACTTTTCTCGATGAAAATGAAATAATACATCAGAAGACAGTACCCTACACCCCAGAACAAAATGGGTCAGCTGAAAGAGATTTGAGAACAATCATAGAAGCAGCAAGAACAATACTCTATGGCAAAAAAATTGCTCTGACATTTTGGGCAGAAGCAGTTAATACAGTGGTACATGTATTGAATAGAACAGGAACGAGTTCTATTGAGGGAAAAAATCCATTCGAGTTATGGCATGGAACAAAACCCAAAATTGACTACTTCAGAATATTTGGTACAGAAGTATATACTCATATACCTAAAGCAAACAAGCATAAATGGGATGCTAAGAGTAAAAAGGGCATTTCTGTTGGATATTCTGAAGAAACCAAAGGTTTCAGAGTATGGTGCCAAGAAAAGAAAAAAATAGGGTACAGCAGGGATATATTATTCAAGAATGAACAGAATATGAATGGTCCAGCAGAAGAGGCAAGCAAAATATTCACTGTGAGAGAACGAGCAGAAGAGGATGATGATAGAGTACAAAATGATCCAGGGGAAGATAGTCAAGATGTTGAAAATGGAAGACAAGTTTCACAGTTCGGAAATACCTGTGATGATATTGAAAATCAAGAAGACACTGGAGGAAATGTGATGGATCCAACTGAGCTTAGGAGATATAACTTAAGGGAAAGACAAGAAATAGTTCCACCATCGAGGTAAGCTGATTATGATATTGCAATGTGTTCAGTTAATATACAAGACGATACACCATCGACGTATATAGATGCTATGCAATCAAACAATAATGGTAAATGGAAATTGGCAATGGATGAAGACATCAACTCTCTGAATGAAAATGAAACATGGGAATTGGTTGAATTGCCCTAAGACCGTAAGGATATCAATAATATAAAGGGATTTTCCAGATTAAAATGAAAGCAGATGGATCGGTTGATAGATACGAAGCACGTTTAGTCATAAAAGGATTTCGTTAACAATATGGTATCGATTATCAAGAAACATTCAGTCCAGTGAATAGATTTGATTCCATAAGAATGATTTTGGCAATTGTAGCTGCTGAAAACTTGAAGCTAAAACAATTTGACATAAAAACAGCATTCCTTTATAGTGAGTTACTAGAAGAAATATATATGGTTCAACCGAGAGGTTTTGAAGATGGTACAGGGTGAGCCTGTAAATTGTTGAAGAGCTTATACGGATTGAAACAAGCTCCAAGAGTTTGGAATGAAACTTTCACAAATTTTTTGAAGAATTTCAATTTGGAAATCACGAAAGCAGATCCTTGTGTATTTTTCAGAAGAAATTATAAATCAACAGTATATCTAGCATTATACGTTGATGATGAATTGGTAGCTGCCTCTGATCATTTAGAGATTGATAGTTTGATAGACTACCTGACAAAGAAATTCATGGTGAGAGTTTCAGACTTCAATTAATTTTTAGGCCTTGAAATTGAGATAAAAGGGGATGGTTCTATTTTCACTCACCAAAGAGGATATGTGGAGAGATTGTTGAAAAAATTTCGAATGGAAGATGCTAAACCTGTCAGTATACCAGCAGTATTCAACGAAACCTCATCTGAAGAGAATATTGTGAAAGTAGGGGGTAAGGTTCCATATCGAGAAGCAGTAGGAAGTCTGATCTACCTATGTGTGGCAACAAGACCTGATATTGGATATGCAGTGAGTACTGTGAGCAAATTCCTTGAAAATCCTTCATTAGTTCACTAGAATGCTGTGAAGAGGATAATGAAGTACTTGAAAAGTTCTTCAAAACTTGGCCTTTATTATAAGAGCCATACAGATATTGAATTAAAGGATTATAGTGATGCAGATTTTGCTGGAGACACAATATCTAGACGTTCAACTTCTGGATGGATTTTTCAATTTGGACAAAGTGCTATTGCTTGGGGATCTCAGACACAAAAATCAGTTTCTCTATCGACAACAGAATCGGAATACGTTGCAGCCAGTCAAGCAGTCCGAGAACTGATTTTGCTCAAGTTATTATTTGAAGAACTTCTACAGGAAGTCATAAAACCAATTTTTTTTGTGGATAACCAAAGTGCTCTAAGACTGATAAAAAATCCTGAATTTCATAAAAGAAGTGAGCACATTGATATCCGCTATCATTTCATACGAGAAAAATGTCAAGTGAAGCAAGTCATTTTTGAATATGTTGAAACTCAGAGACAAATCGCCGATATCATGACTGAGCCTTTATCCAGAAACAAGTACGAATTCTCAAGATCTTTATTGGGTTGAGATATTCAAGTTTGAGTGAGGGTATTGAGGAAAAATACAAACTTGAATTTGGTTTCTATTTGAATATTTATATAAATCACCCCGTATTATATTTTATATATCTTGATGTATTACCATAAAAAACAGTTGTTTTTGAATAATTGAAAAATAAAGAACTTCTGAAAAGTACGAATTCTATTCCGTGTATAATTTGAACCATATTGCCTATAGTTGATAATACCTGATTAACCTGAATGTTTCAGATCACAATCGTTGGGATTCCGTCGGAGCCACAAGCTTTGTTGGTGTCGAGATCCAATAAAATCTGTCTTATAGTACGTTGGCGAGAGGTGATCTTGGACATATGACTGTCAATTGGCGTAATGTTTATAGGTTGTTTTCTCGCTGAATTCAGAGTGGAATTCCCAGCAGATGAATGCGCAAGAATATTGGCTTTCTCCTGGGCAGTTGTGGCTAGTGTTCCATCTTCCTTGGTTAGAGGAGGAAACGAGCTGGAAGTGAAGTTTCTTCCTACAGCTTTAGCGAAGAACCAAAATGAACGGGATCCGTCAGAACATTCAACAAGTTTTGATCTCATTTTGGAATTATGAGCATCCTTTGATGATCGAATTGTCTTATTGCATATGCCTCTAGCCTCGACATATTCTGCTCTAGTCTCAGGGCTGGGATTTTTCTGCCATCGATGGGATGCTGTTTGTTTGGAAGCGACAGCTTGAGACCAGCTTCTACTGAACCAGACCTTATCGGAAGATGTTCTCCTTGCAGTGTTTGGTATGTAGGTTTGCATCCCCAACATGATGATTTCAGAAATTCTCTCAGCACATCGTGTTGGATCTGCTGAGGAGAAACAAACTCTCTTCCATGGAAACGCTGAAAAAAACATACGAAGACCTCCCCAGTCGGTTGAATTGTGATGCCACATGAGACGGGTTGGAATTGTGGTGCTGGATGGAACATGAAGAGAGCAGGTTGTGGAGATGAGGGTGTGGTCAGAGTTTCCAAGTGGGGCACAAACTTCAATTCTATATGGATCACGATTGCTGGTGAGAAAAAGATTTATTGTATTGGCAGACTAGCTGATGACATCTGGAATGCGGGTTGGTAGTTCGACTAGTTGTTCTAGACTATGAGTAATTGCGAAGGCCTCACTTTGACGACCTGCATCATCTGTTTTGTTAGAGAATTTGAGCCAGGCTGCATTATGTACATTGAAGTCTCCCATGATTATGATCTCAGCTGTTGGATGGTTATTCTGAATGAAGTCCAGTTTGAGTGAGAAAAACTCAGAGAGGTTGTTATATTCATTATCATAGGTGAAGGCAGCAGATAAATTTGGTCAGTTTGGTATCGACTAGCTTGAACCACATCTCATCGAAGTCTTTTGGTTCCAAACTTTCTACACGCTGGCATGAAAGGTTAGCCTTAGCGTAGAGGCAGACTCCACCTTTGGACCTGAATCGAGAATGGAGTTCGTAACCAGGACAGAACATGTAGACCTTGTTGATGGACGAGTTCACTTAAGTTTCTGTTAGTGTCAGAATATCTGGTTTTTCTGAATAGAGTTTTGTTTATAATCTTCACACAATTCTGGTAAATATCTAAGTGAATATATCATCAAAATGTATATTTTCACACAGAACACTCAGTCAGATAAATAATGTTCATACGTGCTCAAGTTCAATAATGTAATGGCTATTGATTTAAATCACACACCTGTCATATTGGAAATTATCATATCGACTTTTTCTATCATCCTCTCTGATACTCAGTGCACCTGTAGGAAGTGATGATCAAAGCTGAGGACCTCCTCTCTGATCCAAATAAACAGGTTCTGAGGTTGGAGAGAGTCAATGCCAATGATTCGAGGAAGTTTTTCTGGTCCGAAATTTGAACGTCAATCAGTTTACACGTAGTTTATAAGGAAAAAATCTATGAATCACTATGATGAATGAATGTGCTTGGCTATTTCAGATTCAGATTGACATACTTCCTGAGTCACCTGTCTTGTCAGCGATGTTACTGCCGCTAGCGAGACTCATATGGCTGCTGGTGGAGAATGGCAAATCGGAACAGGGTTTTCCAAACAACCACTGGTGTAACACCGGTCAAACAAAATTCTTTCTGAAGGTGACCTTCTACGTCTTGTGTTGGCAAGATGGATTCGGGTTTTTTTTTGACAGATTCAGGGGAAAATTTAATTTTGGAGAAATTTCTGGACTCGTGGCTTTTGCCCACTGGCCATGACGAGACAGTTGGTAGATTTATTATTGAGGATAAAAAAGGTAGGTTACAGTTGCAAAAATTGATCTTCAGAGATGAGTCCCCTGGAGGCTTTGAATGGACTAACACTAATATTGACGTCGCAACTATCGATGTAGATGGAGGGTATAATTTTGAAGGTCGACTTAGATTATCCACGACATCTTCATGATGTTCAATAAGATATTTCCTCTCGTCCTCAACATATCAATCCTATGACTAGAAAACCTCATAAATTCGTACGCGAACACACTAAATTGATGGCGATCCTACGCTACAAGGAGAAGTATGTCATTCACTATCAAGCTCTCAAACAGGCGTTGAAACATTGTGTACTGCTGAGAAAAATACATCGAGTCCTCAAGTTCCCGCAAGCTACGTGGTTGCGATCATACATAGACCTAAACACTGAACTCCGCAAACAAGCGAAAAATGAATTTGAAAAGAACCTGTTCGAGCTCAAGAACAATGCAGTCTTTGGTAAGACAATGAAGAACATTAGGAAGAGAGTTAATGTCGACTTTTGACAGGGTGGGTGGGAAGATATGGTAATGGGGCCCAAGTTCAAGAATTGTACAGTCTTCAATGAAAATTTGATTGCTGTACAAATGAAAAAAACTGGAAATCTATCTTAACGAACCCATTTATGTTGGTCAAGCAATTTTAGACTCAGCTAAGACTACATTATATGAGTTTCACAACGGCTATATGTCCGATACATTTCGTGATTGCTCAGTTCTCTACACTGATACTGACAGCTTGATTTATGAGATTGTTGGTCAAGATCCATATGAGGTTAAGAAGAAGGACTGCCATCAGCGTTTCGATACCTCCGACTATAAATCGAATAACATCTATAATATTCCTCAATTTAATAACAAAGTGCAGGAAATGTTGAGAGATGAGCAAAACGGAGTACCGATGATTGACAACGTTGGTCTGAGATCGAAACTCAACGCAACTAGAATTCTAACTACGGTAGATGACATTATGAGTAAAGGAGAAGAACTGCTGCATGGAGCATATGATGATTTCGAAATTGACCATATTCTGGGAAATTCTGGTATAACGAAAAAGGCTAAAAGATTGTGAAGTCGTCTGTTGTGAAAACATCAATAACCTCCGCTGATTATGTTGTTTGGATAATTGGAAGGAAAAAACTGTAACTCACAATTCAATCAAATCAGATAAACATCAAATTCATTCTATCACGCAAAACAAGATTGCTCTCAGTCCAAATGATGATAAGAGATATATTATTCCTGGGATTGATGAAACGTTACCAATGGGGGCACTGTTCAATCGATGAAAATATTTTGGTATATGGTTCATGAATCAATGGAGATATCTCAAGGACTATATTGTATATATTCACATCAACGAATTATATGCAATAGTACTCTTCATTTCTCCAACTTTTTTTCCTCCCTATAAACGTTTACCCGTTTGGTACTCCTACCAACATGGTCGACTATGGTGAAGTGACCTTGAAAAAAGAGCCATTTTTGCTATTCAACCTTAGATTTTCATATGCAGATTCACATGGAAAAACTGCTCGAAATGAGCCCGTGAATATCAAAGTATAAATTTTGTGCACAGAAAAATATTGAGTAATTATCCTGATAGATGGCAACACCGGCGCTCCTTCAACGCTAGTCGCTCGAGAGCCTTCAAATAGTATCAGCTCAGAGATGTTTTGTAGGTCCCAACTCTCACTACAATGGATCATTTTATACACTGAATACTAATGTTAGTTAGTATATCAGATGCAGACTAGAAAGCACCGCTTATCAGCGTGATAACACTCAATAAGTGTGTTTTCACAACAGGAGAATATTCGCATATAATGAAATTATCAGTGAATGCAAAAACTCAACAGTAACAGTGACAAAAAGATCACCAAATGATTGTATAGCATACCACTTTGGTGTTGAATAACACTAATCGACCAAATTAGCATCAGGTACTCTTGTGTAGTTCTTGACTGTATGTAAGAACGAATGACACCATTTGTTGGTGTTGAAAATATCAGTGTTATTAATTCTCACCAAAATAATCAGGACCTCAGGGGACACCCAAGGGTGTAAGCTGGTGTTATTTTTTTGCTGTGTAAGTACTGATAACGGAGGTGCTCATATTCTGTATATTGTTTGAATGTGATGTTCAGAAAACATCGTGAGAACCAAGGAAAAGAAGGAAGGAATTGGTGTTCTCCTTAAATTTCTGGAGGTTATTTGCCTCATGAAACATCTCCCTTGGCAATGAGTTCCAGAGCCTCGCTGTTTGTTGGATGAACGAGTTTTTGGAAAGAGATGTTCTGCAGGTCTCCAAAGTGACCACGAAGGGGTGCGAAGCCTCAACTCGACCGGTAAATCTCGCGGGGACTGCCAAAGAAGGTAAAATCGTTGATATTCCAGAAGAGCATCGACCATGTATATGTTTGGCACAGTGAGATTGGCTTTTCTAGAGAGAAGGCATGCTTTCAAATCTACCAAGTTATTGCATCCCCATTCGAAAATTGTTGCCAAGTCCATATTTATGTTGTCAACATTTCGTTTCTGATTCGCCTGACTGGTATTGAATCCCTGGAAGAGGAGGCGGTATGGAGGGTACTATCATCCGCGAAGCTGTGTACTGGACATGAAGTTGCTTTCATCAAATCGTTGATATGGAGTAGAAATATTGTTGGTGCTAGAATTGATCCTTGCGGAACTCCAGCATTCATGGTAATGGTATCACTATATTTTTCAATAGATTGCTGCCATATATTATGTGAGACGTAAGCGAGCAGAACACCAGTTGATCTCTGATGACGGAAGCCATATTGCCTATCGTTGATAATACCTTAATGTTCCAGGTATTTCATGAGCTCGATGTTGATAGCTTTCTCTATGATCTTTGAAATGATAGATAGCAGTGCGATCGGTCTGTAGTTACTAGGGAGGGTTTTTTTTGGCTTCTTTAGGAACTGGTTGTACTCTTGCAATTTTCCAGTGGGACGGGAATATCCCCGAATTGTAAGAGTAATTGAACAACTCGCAGAGAACATGTGTTAGTTCGGGAGCACATTTCTTGAGAACAATCGTTGGGATTCCGTCGGAGCCACAAGCTTTGTTGGTGTTGAGATCCATTAGAATCTTTCTTGATGTACGTTGGCGAAAGGTGATCTCGGGCATATGACTGTCAATTGGCGTTATGTTTGGAGGTTGTTTTGACGATGAATCCATAGTGGAATTTACAGCAAATGAATGCGCAACAATGTAGCCTTCCTCCTAAGCAGTTGTAGTAATAGTAGTAGTAGTAGGTGGGGAGGCTATAGCCAAGCAAGTAGGCCCCGATGGGCCATTTTTGCTAATCCCTGCTCTCCACATATCTACGCTTGCTCCACCTAGATTTCCTTCACGAATTTTCCTGACCTTCTGATAGAGGCCAGTACGTCCGTACACTCTAATATGATCGAGTCCTCCTGTTGGAGTTTGTCTACTCCAAAGATTTCAAATCTCAGACTTCCGTACGTCTCGCACTCGCCGAGGAAATGGAGTGACGTTTTCTCGTCTTTGCCGCATCTGCGGCAAGTGGGGTTGTCCTCTATTCCCATAAGTGATAGGTGTCTGCCTAGCCAGTTGTGTCCTGTGAGTACTCCTATGAGGAGGCGGAGTACTTGGCGGTCTCTGCCAAGCAGCCACTCCATCCTTGATATGCTTGGACCGGCCATGAATGTCTTGGCCTGCCTGCAACCTGTGATATTCCTCCAGTATTCTCCTAGTGCCCTGTTCGCCCATTCATCGAGGGCTGACGTAATTTGGCTCCTCGCTATGCCTAGTACAGTCTCTGGTCCCAGAAACGGCTCCGCAGATCCGGCCCTAGCAAGTTCATCTGCTGTTTCGTTTTCGGGCACCCCACTATGACCCGGGACCCATACCAGTTCAACTTCCTTTGATTCAGTTAATATCTCAAGGGCATTTCCACATTAATGTACCAATGTTGAGCTCGGTCTGGGATGACAGATAGTCCTGAGTGCTGCCTGACTGTCCGAACAGAAGTAGATCTTGTACTCTGGTCCCTCTTTCACCTCTTGCCTCTCTGCTACGACCAGGATGGCGAACCCCTCAGCTTGGAAAACTGTGGTATATTCTCCTAGAGCGTAGCTTTCTCGTATGTTTCTTCCATCGATATAGATCCCTGCGCCCGAGGCCTGTTTGTCAATCAGACGTGATCCGTCTGTGTAGCATACTAAGCTTCCTGGGCGAAACTCCACTGTATTGTTTCTTCATTCTTCTCTCCTTGTAAGTAAGTTTGAACTTTCTATTCCATCTCAGCCTGTCCTGCACTTCATTCACTCTGAGAGTGGAGATAGGAATCTCCTGCTCCACCCACTCTGCTATTTTTGCATGTCCTGTTATTGTCAGTTGAGGCTAGTGTTCCGTCTTCCTTGGTCAGAGGAGGAAACGAGCTGGAAGTGAAGTTTCTTCCTACAGCTTTGGCGAAGGTCCAAAATGAACGGGATCCGTTAGAACATTCAACAAGTTTTGATCTTATTTTGGCATTATGACCATCCTCTGATGAACGAATTGTCTCATTGCATATGCCTCTAGCATCGACATATTCTGCTCTAATGAGGGGGCCTGGATTTTTTTGCCATCGATAGAATACTGCCTGTCTGGAAGCGATAGCTCTAGAGCAGTTTCTACTGAACCAGGCCTTATCGGAAGATGTCCTCCTTGCAGTGTTCGGTATGTAGGTTTGCATCTTCAACATGATGATTTCAGAAATTGTCTCAGCACATCGTGTTGGATCTACTAAGGAGAAACAAACTCTCTCCCATGGAAACGCTGAAAAAAAACATACGAAGACTTTTCCAATCGGCCGAATTCTAATGCCACATGAGACGGGTGGAATTGTGGTGCAATATGGTACGTCGAAAGAGCAGGTTGTGGAGATGAGGGTGTGGTCAGAGTTTCCAAGTGGAGCACAAACTTCAATTCTATAGGGATCGGGATTGCTGGTGAGAAAAAGATCTAGTGTATTGGCAGAATGGTTGTTGACATCTGGAATGCGGGTTGCTAGTTCGACTAGTTGTTCTAGACCGTGAGTGATGGTGAAGGCCTCAGTTTGACGACCTGCATCATCTGTTTTTCCAGAGAATTTGCGCCAGGCTGCGTTGTGTACATTGAAGTCTCCCATGATTATGATTTCAGCTGTTGGATGGTTCTTCTGAATGAAGTCCAGTTTGAGTGATAAAAACTCAGAGAGGTTGTCATATTCATTATCATCAGGCGATAGGTAGAGGCAGCAGATGAATTTGGTCAGTTTGGTATCGACTAGCTTGAACACATCACATCAAAGTCTTTCGGTTCCAAACTCTCTACACGCTGGCATGAAAGGTTAGCCTTAGCGTAGAGGCAGACTCCACCTTCGAACCTAAATCGAGAATGGGGTTCGTAACCAGGACAGAGCATGTGGACCTTGTTGGTGGACGAGTTCACTTGAGTTTCTGTTAGTGCCAAAATATCTGGTTCCTCTGTTTGTAGATGATGGTGGACGTCATTCATGTTTTTGTTGAGTTCGCGGATGTTGCAAAAATAAATCTTCAGAGATGATTCCCTTCGAGTACCTCTCGCCCAGAAATCTGAATGGAGAGGTATTCTACTTCCGGAGTGTTCCACTCTAGGAGACTTCATCATCTTTATTCATAAAGGAGAAAGTGATGAAAAGGAGGAAGGAGACCGGAAAGTATCGATCGAGCACTGAAACATGGAGTGATCTATTTCACAGCACAAAAAGTCGATATGGTGGTGTCTGACCGGGCGATGAGACCATCTACCACCTGAAGTTATCATTTCAGTCGCCTTTTACGACAGGCAGAATTTACCATGAGGGGTTTCCTGAGCCGCCCCCACACGGCTTGTTGTGTATTTATGGATACTCTTCCACTTTTTCATCTCCTGCTCTTTTTCAGTTTCAATATTACGAAAGCTTGTTTCTTTGATTTTTCAAACTACTATTCATTCGAATGTCTGTAGGTTAATCGAGGAGGTGGTACATGCATTTCACTTGATTATTTAGGATCAAAACACAAAGTCGCCTCAGCAATTTGAATATAGTGATCAAATTATTGAACCAGATCATCGTATATGTTCCAAGACCATACAGGCTGTGATGAATTTTCCAATCTCAGGGATTCCAATTTCGGGTTTCGTCCTGGTGATTTAGGTGTATCGACAGACAGACAATGGTTTGGAGGCTGTATTATTGCTCAAGTGGTGAGATATGCTATTACAATGACAATGGCCAGGCATTTCAAAGAAATAAATGCAGATTATAGTACAGAGGACAGACCGCAGAGACATAAACAGGCATTAATAAAACAAGAATAAAATGATGCATCATCTTGACAGAACAATTGTAACACGTATGTTACATTAAAATGAAATATATCGTCACCTACCTACAAAGAAATGCAGTAACAGGTTTGAACATAACTTGGATATATTTGGACTTTGTTGTGGCCTTTCCCTTTCCTCGCTTGTTCAGAAGTTCAAGCCGAAGAGAAACCCAGATCGAAAATTTATAAAAAAGTAGTTTTTATATCTAGTGCTCAGTTTTTGTATCCATCTGTCTTTATTCAATTTCTCGCAGTCAAGGCCAATAGACAACCCGATATTAGATACCCTGTAAGGTATACGGTAGGTATACACTGCGGGTATTAACTGGTTGCCTAAGAATCAAGTGAGAATATCAAGCGAAAAGTTCAGAAACTCAGGCCTGCCAAACCAATAACTCACAATGATAAATAGTGTTCTGTGACACAATGTCAAATTGAAGGTGTTGGTGGGTTGTACTCCGTTGAAAACACTAAACACTCAACACCTGTGTTACAAGGCTCATCTTCAGCGAAGAGTGTGAAAATTCTACAACATTTCATGAAGTTACCATTATTCAATACTATGAAATATGGAGTTCCACACATGGAGAAGAAAAAGAAGAATTTCACATATGTAAAATGAATAAATGTTGGAACATATTGATTTTCAATTTAACATTTTAATTCTGCTGATGCAGAGGTGGGTACTTGAGCCCCAAATGTGGCGAAAACGAGAATAGAAGATCATGACCTACAGACCAAGGAAAATGGCAATGTTGATAAGTTGAATTCTTGAGATTGATCATTGACACAATGCAAGAATAACATGACGGATGACATAGTAAACATGACAGACAATACGACAATCCAAATGATATGGCAAATGACATGACAGATTACATGACAGCTGACATGACAGACGGCATGACGTGACAGCAGACAAAATATGACATCCAACGCAGAACGTAAAGATCCGGAGAACGAACACAGATCAAAGGGGCTATTACGGTTCATGAAACGAGTACACACAGACGTCACATGAGTGAATGCCAGAGGTGACCTAGATCTAGAACAGAAAGATTTACAGAATTCCTTGAAGACAAAAAACTGAAATTTGATCAGCATGTTGCAGCTCTTTCTAAAAAATTGGCTTCAGGATAATACGCTCTCATCAGAATTGTCACTAATGAATTGAGGTATATACAGGGTGTCTGTAAAGGGTTGGGACATGGCTCGGCTGTGGACTTCTGGAATAAAACCAAGTTGATCTAGGCCAACTTACGTATATCCAAAATCGTCTCGTTGAGTTGGTACAAGGAGTTGAAGTTTTTTTGGAAAAAAATAATTTTGCTCATGAAAAGAGTAGGCTGAGACCGATTCTCATAATTTTTGGCATGGCATGTTCTGTGCCTGTGTGTCACGTGTTGGGATGATTTTAATCATCATCAGTGACCTTCAAGTGTTTCAAACAACCAAGTTACCGTAGCAATTTAGTGATAACTTTTCAGAGGTCAGACTGGAAACTTTCAGTTCTTTTGCCCAGAAAGATATTCCCATTAGAAATATTTTTCGTATTGTGTTAATTTTGAGTCAAGAGGTTCATTTGCATATAAATGAAATCTGATCTGAGGCATCTTATGCATTTGAAAAAAAATCTGGTTCGGACATGGCTTGACTGTAGGCTCCTGAGATGAAAATAAGTTGATTTTAGCCAACTTACCTATATCCAAAATTGTTTCGTTGAGTTGGTACAAGGCGTGAAAGTTCTCACCTTAGGTCCAGAATAGTTATTATCAAGTTATCACTAAATTTGTAACGCGAGAGTTCTTGTGAAGCCCGCGATGACCAGCAACATTCGTACGGCAACATGATTTTTTGAAACACTTGCAGGTCACTGATGATGATCAAAAACATCTCATAACGTGACTTACAGTCACAGAACATGCCATGCCAAAAGTTATGAAAATCGATTACAGCCTAGGTATTCTTTTCATGAGCAAAATCATTTTTTTACATGGAAACTTCAACGCCTTGTACCAACTTGTTTTTATCCCAAGAGTCCATATCCGAGCCATGTCCCAACCTTTTACAGCAAAAATGGTCTATCACTCTCTGATTGAATCTCATATGAGATATGGAATAGCTTTCTGGGGATATTGTAGCCAACAATTTTTTCATTCAGTGTTTGTACTGCAGAAACGAGCTATTAGGTACTTAGACAAGGTAGATGTTCGAGAGACATGCAGACCACTGTTTTCACTCTGACAAGTTTATTCATATTGGAAACGGTATGTCTGATTCACGAAAAAAATATGGCTGAGACTACAGTACAAACAAATCATGAGACCCGACAAATATCAGAGAGGAAAATAGGTCTACCCATTCCAAAGTCTAGTTTGACAAAATGTTCCTCGTTATTTGAGAGTGAAAAGATTCAATAACTATATACTTCGCTTGTACTGTTTATTGTCTTTTCACACTCTACTCTTCATTTTACATTATTAATTTAGTTGCATATGTTCATGGTATGTTATGAACTTCCATTTGATTTTGAATGCTATGCTTTGTCAATAAGAAATTCTGTTTTTTCAGACAATAAAGTATATATATATCTCTCTCTCTCTCTGAGGAGATGACATAGCAGGATAATAAGTAATGTAAACGGAGGAAACAAACTGTTAGATCCAGGCAAGACGGATTCATTGAAAATCCAGCGTAATAAAAAGTTTAACACAATCGAAACCTACGTGTTCGTTCAATGGAGTGATGGATGGTTGATTAACCACTCACCAACTCTTGGACCCCATTAGAACACCGAAGAAATACTACCACGGGAAATAAACCTTAGAAATGCTATAAGTCCATCACTAGCAATACCAGTCAGACGAACTCGACAGGCCCAGTCAGCACACCGATTACAAATTGGATAAAAATTTTTACTTTGAAATCAGGCTATACCTATATTTTGCACGATGACGTTATCGATGCGTTGATCAATTCATATCGATTTCATAATGGCCTATGGTTTTTCAAAGCAAAAATTGTTTCATATGAAAATGAAATGAAAACTCGTGAAAACTCGAGTGAAAACTATAATTCATCATGTGAATATAGGTAATAGTCAGTTTAGTTTGGTTTAATCTTCATTTTGGCTCTTCAATATCAGCAAGAACATCGAAATTGGTAGGAATTCTGTAGCAAAATGAAAAATTCACAATTTTAAGCATCAGCGTATGTTTTGGTGCTGAACCCCATATGTGGGAACAGTATTCTAGAACAGGCCGTATCTGCGCTTTGTAGATCATGAGAAGCGCATGCACTGTTCGGAATAATTACCATGAAATAACGCTTTTTCCTTAAATTCAACGTAGGAAATAGTATAAAAAATATGGAACGGAGTAGTATTTATTCCATTTGGGCACCCATTTCTGACGAAAACAAATACATGGAAAACATTTTGAGAAAATAGGAAATCTATTAACCTTCGCTAGGGAATTTCTATCAACATAGGTTATCAACACTGCTCAACGTTGTCCGTCGAGCCCACTCTCCACACCGGTGCTGCCAACTCATCCATTTTATGGCCAGTTCCAGCCTTTTTTAAACTCATATAGCTACTAAAAATTGCATTCAGCCAAGCCATTTTTTTCAGGCATTTTTTATTCTCACTTTCTATAAAAATATTTTTATATTCATAAAATGCCCATTGTTACTTCATGATATTCACGATCTCAATTTCAGAGCAGGCTATATTTCTATGGATTCTGTACTTCATGATTCATACGTGAATGACGCCAACACGACACGTCAATGTCAATACTTCTATAGTTGTTCTCGTTTGAAGAAATCAGGCCTCGTCTCAACTTTTGAACGACGTGCAAAACCGACGCCTCCATAGATTTCCATAAACTGTGGTTTTGGTATTGGTCCACACACCTCGGTTTTGTGTCTTTGTGACAGTTATACCCCTACCGTATTAACTGTCCGTTAAAAACGGAAGAGACGAACGAAGTGTATGGGTCCCTTTAGTTGCAGCCTTCGTCTTTGTCCCCCTCCTTTATTCCTCCCCTTAGCCCGTTGGTTGGCTGCTCTCATTTTATTCTCATTCACATTTCACCACAGCCGTCTTTTCACTTGTTCGCTCGATCCTTCGAATGTTTAACCAGCCTCCTGCGGTATCATGGAGTATCATTTCGCGTTCCATTCCATTCTTCTCACCTTTGATTCGTTCTACAATGGAACGTCGAACATTGATGAGAATTGAGAACTGATTAAATTTTGAATTTCGCGAATAGCTTTGTGTACCTCTACCGCCTGTGTTCCATTCAACTCATGAGCTGGTTCCAAGGACAACTGTTGGTGTTGATTAGCAGATCCATAATCATTGGAAATGTCTTATTCCAGGTATGTCTATTTTATTAACTGAATAAACCGAAACATGTTGGAGATATTGCGATTTCAGCTGTCGATGTTTAAAAAATAAGCCAATTGGTAGGGAATAGGCTCAGGAATGTTCAGAATCTCTTTTTAATAGGTTATTTTTGTTAGGGGTCGGCAAGGTCTTGAAAATTTCAAGAAGTAATTTTGGA
This sequence comes from Phaedon cochleariae, assembly GCA_918026855.4. Taxonomy (NCBI): domain Eukaryota; kingdom Metazoa; phylum Arthropoda; class Insecta; order Coleoptera; family Chrysomelidae; genus Phaedon; species Phaedon cochleariae. The sequence continues at coordinate 48,161,190 of OU896715.1, forward strand.
TTTCAAGACAAGATAAGAAATTTTATGTCAATACCAAGATTTATTGTCAAGAAAACAAAAAATCTTGAAATATCTTGACTAACAATGGAATCGCTAAAACTTATTATTTATTTGTGGATAAGATGATATATTTTAACATAACATATTTTATATTATTGAACACATATTTTTTGCTAGAACGATTCACAAAAATGTAAATTAAAAATTATAAATGATAATCCTGTTGAAACTGAAATTGCAAACTAGATTTTGAAAAATATCAAATTTATCACAATTTTAAATCGGAATTCATAGGCCATGAATTAAGGCACATAAGAGTTCTTATGAAATCAACGCCTTGCCGATTTCTTGGCTTTGTTAAAACAAGCTGCTCTTGAAAATAGCCTTTCCACAGGTACATAATTATGTTGCTGGCGTTCCGAGGAAATCCTTGGCCAAATGACTCAGCAGACGTATTGTTTACAGTGTTTACTGAACAGTCACAGTTACTCATGGTAAAATAAGAGATAATATTAATATAATGTACTTTTTACCACCACTATTCACAAACTGGCATCAAAAAGGGTGTGTATAATTTGCGGACTGGAATAAAATGTAGCGGACTGACTATTTTCATCAAACTTTACCATGATCTTATTACATACCTGGATTCAGCTCACCGATATACACGATGAGAAGTTTTAATTTTTTTTCTATGACCCCCCGGATGGGGAGCACTTTACTCCTGTGTTTTTTCATAAAATCTTGCGGACTTGGTATTTTTGAGAGTCGAATCATCTCGTATTCACCATAAATCGATTTATCTCATGAAAATACACGATGAATAGTTTTTGAATTTTTCCCCAGCCCCCTTGGGAAGCACTTTACTCGTGTGTTTTTTCATAAAATCTTGCGGACTGGGTATTTTTGAGATTCAAATCATCTCAATTTCACCATAAATCGATTTATCTCATGAAAATACATGATGAAAAGTTTTTGAATTTTTTCCCCAGCCCCCCTGGGGAGCACTTTACTCCTGTGTTTTTTCATCATAAAATCTTGCGGACTGGGTATTTTTGAGGGTCAAACCATCTCAATTTGACCATAAATCGATTTATCTCATGAAAATACACGATGATAACTTTTTGAATTTCTTCCCCAGCCCCCCTGGGCAGCACTTTACTCTTGTGTTTTTTCCTCGATTTTTTCATAAAATCTTGCGGACTGGGTATTTTTGAGAGTCAAATCATCTCAATTTTATCATAAATCGATTCATCTCATGAAAATACACGATGAAAAGTTCTTGAATTTTTTCCCTAGCCCCCCTGGGGAGCACTTTACTCTCGTGTTTTTTCATGAAATCTCGCTGACGCTGAGGCGTGTTCTTTAAATGAGCAAAATAAGGTACCAATAAGAAATATATTAATTCATGGATGAGAATTATCTTTATATTATATCATATCATATCAGACTTTCGGTCGGTGAGATAGGAAGAATAGAACTTTTGTTCGTATATTTTCATGGGATAAATCGATTTATGATGAAATTGAGATTATTTGACTCTCAAAAATACCCAGTCCGCAAGATTTTATGAAGAAAAAACAAAAGTAAAGTGCTCCCCAGGGGGGCTAGGGAAAAAATTCTAAAAATTTTCATCGTGTATTTTCATGAGATGAATCGATTTATGGTAAAATTGAGATGATTTGACTCTCAAAAATACCCAGTCCGCAAGATTTGATGAAAAAGCACAAGAGTAAAGTGCTTCCCAGGGGGGCTAGGGAAAAAATTCAAAAACTTTTCATTGTGTATTTTCATGAGATGAATCGATTTATCGTGAAATTGAGATGATTTGACTCTCGAAAATACCCAGTCCGCAAGATTTTATGAAAAAACACAAGAGTAAAGTGCTCCCCAGGGGGGTCATAGAAAAAAAAATTAAACTTCTCATCGTGGATATCGATGAGCTGAATCCAGATATGCAATAAAAACATCGAAAAGTTTGATGGAAATTGCCAGTCCGCAACATTTTATTCCAGTCCGCAAATTATACACACCCCATCAAAAATATAACAAAATAGGTATGCGCGACGTCACTTGCGTTCGTCATAAAATAAATAAAGATCGGGGAACCACCAGATTGCCGTGTTAGCACGCAAAACCTTTGGCAAAACGCATGATACAATGATGAAAAGTTCGCCGGGGAATTACCATGTAAGGTGTCACCGGTTGATCGAGAAATTTCAAGATCTTGAAATTTCTCGAGTCAAGACAAGATATAATATGTCAAGAAAACGTCAAGACAAGATTTTTTCATGACTTTTTCTCAAGACAAGACAAAAAGTTGTAATCAAGACAAGAATTCTTGTCTTGTCGACCTCTAATTCTTGTGTTCTTGTTGTTGACACTAGAAAATAGAATGAGGTGTTTATAAATTGATTTGTCGGGTAGGTACGAGGGTAGGTAGTAGGAACCTACCTACCGGGTGTCAACGAATCTACACTGATGAAAATGATTGATACGGGAAGGTCACTCTCTGAAATGGCTTACCGATTATTCTCTATTTAAGTAGAGGTTTTCAGTGGCGCAATAAATTCCAGCGCCTCTTCTTCCATAGAGAAGGGAAACAATTTCTTGAGAATTTCAAAAATTCAGTTTCGAAAAATTCCGTTTTATAATAATTTCGTTTCTACAGATGTTTCTTCGCTGATGAATATTTATCTTAATCAACTCTTGAATACAAATACAACATCTAAAATGAAAAACTGATATACAAAAATGGAATTCATTTTATATAGCATACCTCTTTGAAGTTTGAACGCCCCTCTCTACAGGGTGTTTCAAAAAAAAACTAACCCCCTTGCTAGGGTAGGTAGAACATTGCAAAATAAGTTGGGTTTGCTCATTAAAAAAATGTCGTAACGTCATCCGTTTTCAAGATACAAGGTGTTGAAACAATATTTTTTTACGCATTTCTTACGATTCTGTTGAAACTACTAGCAACATTGTGATGGAATTTTGTATGGATGATTCTTGGAATCTGACACATCGCATGCATTTGTTTTTATATCTGACTCACATAGAGGGCGCTAGTTACACGGTTCGTACCGAGTATTTTGAACATAACTTTTTTGATGTGAACTTGAACATCATTCAATTTCACACCAAAAAGGTACTCTCGGTGAAACTCGATACTGTGTTCCGTTTTCGGAATATTTCGATTTGAAAATGATGAAGTACTAACTGTTGCTGGTATAAAGCTATGTATTAGAGTGATTATTATGAACAATTATCACCTATTTATTGAAAACTGTTCATTTCTGATGCTGAACTTATTGATTTAACAATGAATCACAAGAATAACATCGAAACAGATTTGACTAAGAACATGGATTACACAGTTTTGTTGTATCTTGAGCAGAAAGTCTATGCTACATGAGTAAATTCACGTCAAGAGTTGTGAGACATAATTGAACATCACTTAAATGACCTAACAGCTGAATCTCAACTATTTAGAAGAATAATTCTTTCTTGAAAAAAGAATATATAGAATCGTGTATTCCTCGAAACATAGGATATTTAGAACACTTTCTAACTGATTCAATATTTCATGTTTCTAGTCCAATATCTCTTAATTTTCTACTTATGATTCTTTGTTCCATCAATAACTTCAGTACAAGAATAATTTTATTGTTTTTGAACCTGAATAAATAGGTAATTGAACTCAATAAAATTCATTTTATACCAGCATCATTACTACTCCATTATTTTCAAATCGAAAAATTTCGAAAATGGAACATAGTATCAAGTTTCACCAAGAGTACCTTTTCAGTGTAAAATTGAATGATGTTCAAGTTCATATCATATTTGGATTGAAAAATCTAACCTAAAAAAATTTATGTTCAAAACTACTCGGTAGGAACCGTGTAACTAGCGCCCTCTATGAGAGTCAGATATAAAAACAAATTCATGCGATGTGTCAGATTTCAAGAAATATCCATACAAAATTTCATTACAACGTTGTAGTTTCGGAATACTCGTGAAATATGCGGAAAAATGTGTAACAAAATAATTTTTTCAACACCTTGTATCATGAAAACGGATGCCGTTACGACATTTTTCCACTGAGCAAACCCAACTTATTTTACAATGTTCTACCTACCCTAGCAAGGCGGTTAGGTTTTTTGAAACACCCTGTATATCTCAGCCATTATAGTCGTACCCTCGGTCGTACCAGATAATAACCATCAATATAATCAGTTTTTCAGAGAGGAACAGCCTTTGTACAGTGCCGTGATTTTTTATTGATATATAAAGGGGTCGGTTCTTATGACATCATATTAGGAACTTTCTTGCGAGAAAACTATAACTCCATAATATTGTTCGTCATGCTTTCGAACCTCCATAGGCACAAAATTACCTCATTCCGAATTAACGAGATTGGCAATTTTTTTTTTCAGCCTCGAAGAACAGTTCTTAATTACATCATAGATCTAAATGATTACATGAATTACTTTGGAATATTTTCTAAATATTTTCATTACTCACAAATATCACATACTTTGAATATGGTGTACACTTTCATGAGAGTTATTTGCCCATCAATGTAATATTACACTCTATTGGTTGTGCGTAAAAAAATTCTTTAAGCATCATATATTCTTTTACACTATTTATCTAGCTAAATTAATAATCGAGTGAGTATTATTTCAGTAATGATTACCTATGTAGGTATCACATGGAATTAATTTACTGGATAATCAGTATACATCACTCGATACATCATGTGAAGATGCAATGTAGATTATCGATATTTATGGTGATTGTCATTGTATGCCACTGGTTTTTGGAGATTCATATTTTGATTAGATTGAACTATTGAAATAACAACATTTGTATCCTTCGTGTGATTTTTGGATCTAGCTCAATTTTTGAGGTAACAATAAAAATTTTAATGTATAGGCGTGTTTTCAAGACTTCCATTGAGATTAATCAATAACCCAAATTAGAATCATTTTGAAATTTTGGGACTTTCTCATTCTCCAACCATATTGAATTTTGGTACCATGCGAAAGCTCATACAGGGGGGTTATAAATAAAAACCATTAAAAGCAATTAATACTTCCAACTTCAACATCCTGTATCTCAAAAACAGAGCAAGTTAGGACACATGTTTATAGATAGATAGATAGAATTTATTGGTTCCATAAAAATCCACATAAAAGGATGTAGAACATGTCAAAACAAGTACATATTTTATGCATAGTTATTTGAATCTTTACACTTACATTTGGATACATATCATTGAAGACGAAATGAACAGCTAAATGTCACCATATATAACAATACTAATAATAACAACAATAATAATAATGACAACAATACTAATAATAACAATACTGATAATAGAAATAAAAACGACTTGTATGTAATGAAATTCAGAATTGATATCTTGATGTTATAAATCAATTAATCTGATGTATATGTTCATTGAAAAATTCGTTCAGACTATAAAAGGCTTTAGAGACAAGTATTGTTTTCATCTTTTTTTTAATATGTCTGTCATCTAGGTTCCTTATTGTTATAGGAATTTTATTCCATATTTTCATTATAGAGAATTTCACATTTTTCTGTACATAACTGTATTTTGTTTTATCTACCCTTAGATCATGTTTATTTCTTGTGGTATAGGTATGACTTATTACATGCTCATCAAAATGTTCTGGGTTTCTTTTTACAAACATGATAGCTTCTAAAATGTACAGACTGATTTCGGTTAAAATATCTTTTTGAATAAAAATATCTTCACAACTAACTCTGGGTCCCATTCCGAATATATTTCGCAGACACTTTTTTGAATTCCTAATATACGACTAACATGTGTTGAATTTCCCCAAAAAATCATTCCATATGCCATTCTTGAGTGCACAAATGAGTGATAAGCAATTATTGCCGTGTCGACATCCACATTATTTGAGAGAATATGAAACTCATTTGCTAGAATATCACAAGGAATCTCTCCTTGATTTTTTCGGTGTTATTTAGATACACCCTGTATATGCCTCTAACCCGCTATAACCTGAATGAGATTTCAAAATGATGTCATATAGTTGATTCGGCGACAGACAGAATTGTACTTCAGGCAAATAATACCTAATATAAGTTTCATTTTCGAATGGTATATAAATAAAACCTTCATGAATAACACCACCATTAAAAGTTCCTTATCAAAAATGAATGGTACAAAATTATTGTTTTGAAGAAACACACATTGATGAACACGAAAACTATCACACCCGAAAACGACCCGCTGATCTGATTCATCTAATAGTCAGTTCAAATTCTACAAAACAAAATGTCTGTAATAAATGAAAAAATAACACCGACAAAACTAATTCATTCTAGTAGCTTCATCATGCTACATAACTTTTAATCACTATTTTCTGTTATGTTTGATGCAGAGTTGATGAATCGTCTATCATTCAACGAAATATATTTAAATTGATCTTCTCACTACTAAAATGATGCCAAAGTCATCGATAAAATCAGCAAACTACTTTACGTATCTAACCAAAGTTTTAGGACAGTATCAAAGATGCTAGTTTTGGGTTCGAGAGGTCAAAATGACTTTAAATGAGCTGAACTTGGGTCAAGAAATGGTGTTCTCGGGTTGAGACCCATTCAGTTACTGATTTTATCTACTCACTGCTTTGAAAGTTAGCCATCTTTTCATTTTCAAAATGACAGATTTTTGATTTTTCAGCCATTATCGCGGTGAAATAGGGGTGAAATAAATGCGACAAAATGAATAGACATGATGATGAATCTCTTCTTTCGTCTACGTTACGTCAAAAAAATCCATAGAGATTTTTTCTTTTTCAAAATAACACATTTCTACACAGTAATGAAAAATGAAAACTATTTTCATCCTGATTGAAATTCCGAACTTTCAATAATGGCTATTCGTTATCTCTAGTAATAGTTCGGCATTTTTCCTAATGAAAAATCTCTCCTGCACTAATTTAGAATAAATTCATAATATTCCGCGTATTCGTTCTGCCCGGCCTGCTTTTCGCGATATTTTTCCTTGCTGGCGCGGACCTCTTGCTGCTGGCTTCACACCGGTAATTTTTTATAGTTTTGAAGCTGTTTCGGTGTGCGTTGAAGGTGTATACGGTTTTTTTCTGGAATATTCTGCTGTTCGACATACGTCACATGAATTTATGAACTCAGTAATGGTAGTTTTCATGTTTTTCACATAATAATAACGTTTTAAGTATTCGAAAGTATCATTTCTTCATTTATGATTTGACTTTCTTGATGATGTTTTCATTTTTTAACATGGTTTATTCATTTTTATCACTCACAGTGTTTTCTTCTTGCGTAAACATCTAATTAATTTGGGCCTTTTTTCAGAAAAACATTCAAGATTGAAATCATTATGAAAATGCATACAATATATATAGGCTCCTGCCTCTAGGTGGTTATTTTATGATTTTCTCATCTTTCTTGTTTGATATCTAACTTTAGATACCTGTTTGGTGAAGCAAAGATCTGATTCACTTTGTTGTTGAGTATTTTGTCATATATCTGTGTATTCCATTGTTCGTTCTTTCATTATTTGATGTAGTATGTTGAGTCGTTTGTTCTTGAAGGTCAATGTTAGGATTCCTGTTTTTATTTGAAGCTGATGGGATTTGCACATCTGAAATGATCTTATTTCTATCTCTATTATTAGAACTTGATGCGATTTCTTGTACAGGGTGATCTACTCGAGTAAGTTAATTTAAATGTTCTATGTTTTCTGATAAATTTAGAAGATAGTCTAATGTTTCTTTTGATTAATATCTCCTAGATTATCAATCTAAAGCATTGATTCGTATTCTGGAAAGTGCGTCAGCTACGGTATTTAAGCTTCCTTTTTTATGAAGTATCTCATAATAAAATTCTTCTAATTTTAAACGCCAGCGAACTAATTTTGAGTACATGGTTCTTTTAATTTGAATAGTCATATTAATGGTCTTTTTTTTTATCGCTTTGAGCGCACGAAAGGGAATCCCTATAATGTTCAACGAACATCGTGCAATAAATAACAAACTCTCTGCCAAATAAATAAGGTCTATAATATTTGCATGCCCATCATACAATTGCTATAGTAATCCTTTTTCAATAATACTGTATTTTTGTCCTGATTCTTTTGAAGCCCTATATATAGATACTATTGGTTAATCACTACCTATACGGTACCTTGTGATAAAACGGCTCCTAACGCAACATTTGAAACGTCAGTAGTGATAATGAATTTTGTTGAAAAATCTTGTTACTGAAGTATTGGTGCATTTGTCAACTATTTTTTACAGGAATTAAAGGCTTCTATGAAATTTTGTCACTGAATTTGAATAAATAGTGTGTTTCTGGAATTTTGAAAATATTAAATACTGGAATCATACTGTATATGGAAATCTCCGTCGTTGAATTTATAGAGTGGCGTATGTGGATTTTCAATAATTCTGAGGAGATGCAATTTGAGGTTTACAGAATTTTCATCTGAAGAAGAGTGAGCCAATTCTATCAAATCTTTGTGAACACTCAGAATGTTTTATATATAGAATCTGATCCTGATAAATTGATGATGAAAATTTTATTCTCAGGGAGTAAATTTTGAAAAATAACGAAATACGCCCTTTAGGAATAATTATAGGTATTTTTCGTTCTGAATGACGGCAAAATAATGGCCAACAAAAAAAATTGCAAAGTTTATCGCCCTGTTATACTTGTTCATACAGGGTGATTCAAAAAAACCTGACCCCCTTGCTAGGGTAGGTAGAACACTGCAAAATAAGTTTGGTTTGCTCAGTGAAAAAATGTCGTAACGGCATCCGTTTTCATGATAAAAGGTGTTGAAAAAATGAATTTTTTTATACATTTTTCACGATTATGTTGAAACTACTGGCAACATTGTAATGAAATTTTGCATGTATATTTCTTGAAATCTAACACATCGCATGAATTTGTTTTTATATCTGACTCTCATAGAGGGCGCTAGTTACACGGTTCGTACCGAGTAGTTTAGAACATAACTTTTTTGAGGTTAGATTTTTCAATCCAAATATGATATGAACTTGAACATCATTCAATTTTACTCCAAAAAGGTACTCTTGGTGAAACTTGATATTATGATCCTTTTTCTGAATATTTCGATTTGAAAATAATGGAGTTGTAATGATGCTGGTATAAAATGAATTTTATTGAGTTTAATTCAGGGTTGGCACGAATTAATTCATATGAATTAAGTCAGTGATTTAATTCGTGAATTAATTCAAATGACTTTTTTCAAATAAGTCGTGAATTAATTCAAAATTTATCAAATGGGAACAAATCGAATTATTACCTTCAATTTAAACTAGTTTAAAATGAAATATCCGATGGCATCAATTCTGACAACTAACAACCGTGATGCACCACACGCGGAAAACCAAATTTTCTGAGAGCTGCTTTACAGTTTACAATATTTCATTGCATGCAATTGATTGCTCCAATTCATATTTCCGGCAAAAATAATATGTAGGCTTTTCAACACTGAATCGGAATTACCGGCTTGCAATGTCTTTTTGTCATATATTCTGTGTATTATTATTATTACTTCTCACCAAGTTTTGAGTTGGGCCAAGAGTTGGGTAGAAGAAACCATGGGAAAGGCAAGAAAAGTAAGATTCAATGTGTATCTAATGATGCGTGAAATTCCGAAAATCTAACATGTCACCACTAGAATTGCACCAGTAATACAAATTACCACAATATAAATAAATATGTCCGTACTCTTTTCTTGCAATGCATCGAAAAATTGCTTTCCAAGGGATATTGCTGCATTTTATTGAAAATAACTGTAAAGCGCCTCTATAATGAAGATTGTAAATGAGTAATATAATTTGCATAAACATCATTTTTCATTCAATCTAGTCTCAGTTTATATTGCAAAAATTGCATATTTTAAGTATTTTATTGTCATGAGATTTTTAATGGAAATAAAAACTTAGTTTTTTCGATGTTCTTGTATTTTGTTCAAGTAAATAGAATTTGATTTGTTCTCAAATGAATTAATTCAAAAAAGTCCGAATTAATTCGAAAAGTCAGACTTTTTTGACTTTTTTATAAAACTCATGACTTATTCCAACCCTGGTTTAATTACCAATTTATTTAGATTCAAAAACAATGAAATTATTCTTATGCTGATGAAGTTATTGATGGAAAAAAGAATCATAAGTAGAAAATCTAGAGATATTTGACTAGACACATGAAATATTGAATCAGTCAGAAAGTGTTCATAATGTCCTACGTTTCGACGAATTCACGATTCTATATTAAGTTCAGCATCAGAAATGAATTGTTGTGTTTTCAGTTTTCATTAAATAGGTGATAATTTGTCATTTTTTTCATCACTCTAATACCGTTGATTGATATATTACGCTTACGCTGGGAAGATGCCCAACCTTATGGGGCAAAACGAGGTCCAAAAAAATCTCACAACTAGATGGCGTACCATAGTTCGAAATCTCACATAGTGGCGGCGATAGTGTCGAACGATGTCGGAGCAATACTTCGTAATTTGACGGGCAGGTGCGCCACTTACGAAGAGAATCTATTGGAATGCAGATGGCGTGCGACTTGGAACAATTAAACAATCCCTAATCCAGAACGCTTGTATCGAATCCACTATCCACCATCAATCAGTACGATTCTAACTAATATGGCGGTAAATTCGAATTTGTTAGTAATAGTTGTACTGGATGTGCTTCTAACGAGCGCATCACGGACGTGAGATCATGAAAAAAGTTTTTAGAAATCGAATTGGAGTGAATCACAAAATGTAATGTCTCAACTATAAATGCTTCCATTTTTGGCGATTGTGGAATAAACTGGTCAGCGGATATCATATATAAGCTGCTCATGAATTTGATTGTACCTAATTCACGAACCCGGACCAGTGTTGTCACCTTAGTGTTTTTTACCCTAGAACTTAATCAAAATGGGTCTGTTTGAGTGGAATTTCATATTTCATCATGTCGAATTACTAAATCAAACGATAATTCACTGTCGCAAATCATTTTCTTGTCAGAGCTATGTACAATTTTTGAAATTTTTATTATTGAAATTACTGATATTTATCACATGAAAAACGCGGAACATTGCGTGACAATTCTATACCGCTATCAATCCAAAGTATTTTATACTGGTTTATGATCCGACCTATTATTGCCGAAACTTGGAGTGCCAATAATTTCCTTTGATTTTTGTGGGGCGACCGACTCGGTGCGTTTGTCGGCGATAGGGCTGCCAAGCCGTCGTTTGTCGCCCTAACAACACAAGTACATCCTAGGGACTTCCCAGGGACGTCCTTAATTGTATACAAGGCCATCCCAGATATATCCTTTGTCGGGACAGAGTACATTCAAGGGATTTCCGTCTGGTACGTCCCTGGGATGTACCAAGTACGAAGAAAGGATATCCCTAGGAGGTCCCAAGGATATTCCAGGGGCATTTCTTCGACAAAAGAAAAAATGTAGGTCGAGTAGGGCTTGAACCCGGGACCTTTAGCTTATCAGGCGGCACGCTGATATGCCTTCTGAAGATTTATGTACCAAACAGATTTTTAAACAGGACCAAACTACAGAAACCTGAAGAAATACAACTTTGTTGGGATTTGGGTATAATTAATATCATTCGTGGATGTGTAGAAATGAGGGGCATTATATGCATTAACGATTTCTATTTGCGAAAAATGGCCATTTCTTGAGAAGTTCTGAGACAATTTTCTTTATTTTCATTACAATTATTTACCGGAAAAAAACCAAACATTTTCATAAAAATTCATCAATATTTTGATGAAAGTCAATGACTCTGATGTGAATAGATATCAGATATTCCAAGGACATGAATTGGATAACCTATGGATGTACGGGGCCGGATGTCCACTGGACAACTACTGCGGGACATCCCCTGGATACCCCAATCATGACCTTGTACCGTGTGACAAAAAGGGTACGTACCTAGAACATCCCTGTATTGTTAGGGCGGAGATTCTGAGCGTTCCGTAGTCTGTACTCCGTTGTTCTGGAGCGGCAAAATCGATTCTACTCAGAAAAAGTGACTGGTATCACAAAATATCAACGCCGATTTCATGATTATATATCGTGGCATAAAGAATGTAAATGTAGCTGTTTTCTGTCGATTTTGTTTTTATCTCTTTCAAATATACCAAAAAAGAATTCATATTTTTCAACAACTTAGATACTGTAAAAAATGGTTCATATAAACTTGCAGCATCAACTCTTGTAATCCAATGAATAAATGAATTCTATATATCTTTCAATAGTTATGACTCACTCGGTATATTATGCCTATTATAGATTATGTATTTTATTTCATTTTTATAGTGAACCATTGACAATCAAAGATTCAAAGGTATGTTCTATCTACTGATGGGACTCAAAGAAATCATCACATTCAGATTGATTATATTATCAATATTTTGTAATGTCTCATTAATACAAAACTTTAAAATGGATACGAATTGAGTGAAAAAAATAATCAACGAAAAAGGCGTGAGATGCTTTTCCAGATATAAAAATTATATTGGTCTAGGGTCTAGGCAAAGTATGACAAGTTAAAAGTTATTCACAAGGGAATTTTAAAAAACGCCACGGAGTAGGAACCCAACTGAGTGAGAGATCATAAAATGTTCTCTCTTCCGCAAGGAACCGAGGGAAAAATCAATACTGTCCATGGGATTCACCGACCGTAGCAAACATTTTTTTATCGGAACCGGTCGGGTGGGTCGGGTCTTATCGTAGAAGACAAGGATAAACAAAAATTTCTGAAGCAATAGCACGCGGTGGGATGGGATCTGTAATTCTGTACAAAAGTGTAGTAATCTGTACAATTAGTTCAGACATGTTCTGTGTGCCTAGTGGAGTCGGTACCTCACAATGGCTAAACAATAGACGAGGGGATGAGCGGGGCATAGACTCGCAAATAACACAGGTTGGGCATCTTCCCAGCGGAAGCGTAATATATTAATCAACGCTAATACATAGCTTTATACCAGCAACAGTTAGTACTTCATCATTTTCAAATCGAAATATTCCGAAAACGGAACACAGTACCGAGTTTAACCGAGAGTAACTTCTTGGTGTGGAATTGAATGATGTTCAAGTTCACATCAAATTTATATTGAAAAATCTAACTTCAAAAAAGTTATGTTCAAAAGTACTTGGTACGAACCGTGTAACTAGCGCCGTCTATGACAGTCAGATATAAAAACAAATGCATGCGATGTGTCTGATTCCAAGAAACATCTATACAAAATTTTACTACAATGTTGCCAGTAGTGTCGACATAATCTTGAAAAATGTGTAAAAACATCATTTTTTCAACACCTTGTATATATATATATATGAACCCAACTTATTTTGCAGTGTTCTACCTACCCTAGTAAGGGGGTCAGGTTTTTTTGAAACACCCTGTATATTTTGTTAAATGTACGTAGAATCTCAAAAATGTTCGTGTAATTTGTGTTTTATCCGAGGTTTTATCACCACTTTACCGGTTCATCAATACTTCATAATGGCTTCCTATGTATACCTATCGCTATAATATTAAATCATTTACAGGGTGTTGAAACACAAAATTGTCTGCACACCTAACTATAATAAAGTTTTGAAAAAGAATATTCTCAGATAAATTATGAACATACAAAAATGAATATATATTTATATAAAGCAATACATTGAGAATTCGCATTCTCTATGTGATGAGAATATTTACTCTTTTTCAGTTTATTCAATAGAAAACAACTACTTTCCTGGCTATATGCCACGACGAACATTGAATTATATCTATTGATAAGAGTTTGAAAAAACTGGGAACGTCCCGAGTAGTTGACTTATTGAGGACACCTGTGACCCCAACCAAAAGCACCCCTGAAATAAACGAGTTTCAACTGAACCTCAATAATAATAGTCGGTTTAGTTTGGTTTGATCTCCATTCGAACCTTCTAATATCAGTAAGAACATCGAAATCAGTACGAATTCAGAAGCAGATTGAAAAATTTGCAATTTTATTGACCACCTATACATTTTCTTCCTGTGGCCGGCCCTGATCTCGAACTTCTCCACACACTTTCCCAGAAAGCGGCGACCGGCGAGTCAAAGGGTGATTGATGTTGCCGATTGAAATTATGTCGCACGTGGCCCGCTATACCACTGTGCTGGTGCGAAAGAGAGAGGAAATGGTTGCCCCCCTCCTTTATTCCTCCCTTTGGCCCGTTGGTTATTCGTTTCCATCTTTCATCTCTCTCATGAGTCTCAGGTCTCATGACTATGACTCTCATGTCATTTCAATTGTTTCGTGTCCCGCGTCAGGTCGCACCATCGATCCGGTTCTAACTTTTGGTTCGTTCTACAATGGAACGTCGAACATTGATGAGAACGGATTTAATTTTGAATTTCGTGAATTGATCTGTGTACCTACCGACTGTGTTCAATTCAACTCATGAACTGGTGCCATGGACAAGATGTTGGTGTTGATTAGAAGATCGATAATTATTGAAAATTTCGTATTCCAGGTATGTCTATTTCATAAACTGAATAAACCGAAAAATGTTTGGAATATTGCAATTTCAGCTTTTGATCTTTGAAAAATAAGCAAAATGGTAGGGAATACGTAATTATCTATTAAGTGATAGGTACACCCGTCTTCAGAAAACATGTCGAGGTTGGACTGTGTAATCGCGACATGTTTTCCGAGGGGCAAACAACTCCTAAAAGTACACGATATTTTGAAGTAGGTATGTGATATTTGTAAGTAATGAAAACATTTAAAAAATATTCCAAAGTAATTAATGTAATTATGAAGTACTGAAGAGTAATTGAAAAGGATTTTATAATAAATCAGAATACTTAAGATTCAAGATACTTTGGTCCAACATAAAATAGTATGTCTTGATTTTTCTTTCAAATTATTATTTTCCAACTACCGGAGCTATTGAACGTTCCAAAATTTGCAGTTAATTTGATCAATTCACTTTTTCTTCGAGGCTGAAAATGAGAGAAATCAATCCTATGCATACCAAAGAAGCTAGCAAAGCCACTTTCGAATTTCAACATGAGACACATCTCATAATTTAAGGCTCATTTTAGGATAATTTATTACCCCATTCCCGAATTTTTTGCTCCTTGCTATCATGGAAAAATCTGTGGCTTTGCTAGCCTCGGCCGAACTCAGCAAAGCCATTTTTGAAAAACAATATTTTTTGAATATCTGATATAGTGAAAATATAGTGCTCATTTTAGGCTAATTTATTACCCTATTCCCAATTTTATTGCTCCTCTCTATCATAGAAAAGTCGGTGGCTTTGCTAGCTTCGGCCGAACTCAGCAGAGCCATTTTTGAAAACTTTGATTTTTCACCGATTTGATATATTGAGATGAAATAGCTAATTTTAGGCTAATTAATTACCCTATTTTCGAATTTTTTGCTCGATGTTTCAAATAGAAAAAATACGAGACAATTTGTCGAAATACGAGTCATTCACTGTACATTATGTATTTCTATCTAAAGCATATTTTATGACGATTTCATGAGGCAAAGTGTTAGCATTGATTGTAAGCTTGATAACTATCCAATTTTTCGCTACATATTTTTTAAAAGAAACCTGTGGTTTTGCTGGCTTCGGGCGAACTCAGCAGAGCCATTTTTTGAAATCAGCGTTGGAATAAGTCATGACTTTTATGAAAAAGTCAAAAAAGTCAGACTTTTTGAAATAAGTCGGACTTTTTTGAATTAATTCACTTTGAAAAGAAATCAAATTTTATTTACTTAACAAAAGAAATCTCAATTCATAACATAACAAGCACTTTTTGTAAAACAATCTGAGAAACAAATGCAACTTATTAGCTTATTACCTATTCAGAATCTTCATCAGAAAAGTTAGTTTTCCGGCTTTCTCGACTCCTAGTCGGTTGCGAAGATCCGAATGTACCAACCCGAAAGATGAAAATATTCTTTCCACACCTGTGGATGAAGCTACTCCTGTCATAAGTTGTTTGATGCTATTTTCCGCTGCAGGATCTAAATCTGTTAGTGAAAATATTGACATCCACCACTCAATATCTGTCATACTTGAAATAACAGATTTATCGTGATATTAATGCCAATGTTATGTTTTAATGTTATGCCGTTTTTCTGGGTTTCCCTCTTTGATTTCGGTTTTTCGGTTATTCCCCGACCCCGACGCGCGGACGCGAAGCATTGTATTGTTTTGTGGGCACTCCACGGTTGCCGGATGGCTAGGTTGCCATAATATTATCGGATTTTTCAGTTAAAACTAGTTTGAATCAATGTTGATAATGGGATTTGTGATTTTGAATTAATTCATGACTTTTTTTAAAAAGTCATGTGAATTAATTCATGAATTAAATCGTGCCAACCCTGTTTGAAATAATATATTTTTCACTGATTTGATATATCGATATTGAAGAGCTAATTTAAGCCTAATCAATTATCCTATTTTCGAATTTTTTGCTCTATATTTTAAGCAAAAAAAAACGAAACTATTCGTCGAAATACGCATTTATTCACAAACATTATGCATATCTATCCAGAGCATATTTCATGACGATTTTTCAAGACAAAGTGTTAGTATTGATTACTTATAAGCTCGATTTATATTGCATTTTGGAATTTTTTGCTGCATATTCTTTAAAACAAACCTGGGGCTTTGCTGGCTTCGGGCGAACTCAGCAGAGCCATTTTTAAAAATTATATATTTTTCACAGATTTGATATATCGATATTGAAGAGGTGATTTTAGGCTAATTAATTACCCTATTTTCGAATTTCTTGCTCGATGTTTCAAGCAATAAAAAAACCAAAACGATTCGTCAAAATACGCGTTTATTCACTATACATTATGCATATCTATCAAAAGCATATTTTATGACGAATTTTCAAGACGAAGTGTCAGTATTGATTATAAGCTCAATAACTATTGCATTTTGGAATTTTTTGCTGAATACTTTTTAAAACAAACCTGTGGCTTTGCTGGCTTCGGGCGAACTCAGGAGATCCATTTTCAAAAATATCATATTTTTCATCGATTTGATATATCCTCGGATATATCGGTATTGAAAGGCTTATTTTAGGCTAATTGATTACCCTATTTTCGAATTTTTCGTTCAACGTTTCAAACAGAAAGAATACCTACTAGGCTATTTTTTGTAATACGCGTCAATCACTGTACATTATGTATTTCTATCAAAAACATATTTTATGACGATTTCATGAGGCAAAGTGTTAGCATTGATTGTAAGCTTGGTAAATATCCCATTTTGGAATTTGTCGCTACATATTTTTTAAAAGAAACCTGTGGCTTTGCTGGCTTCGGACGAACTCAGCAGAGCCATTTTTGAAAATAATATATTTCTCACTGTTTTTATATGCCGATATTGAAGGGCTAATTCTAGGCTGATTAATTACCCTTTTTTCGAATTTTTTGCTCAACGTTTCAAACAGAAAAAAATACTAGGCTATTTTTCGAAATACGTGTCATTCACTGTACATTATGTATCTCCATCAAAAAAGCATATTTCATACTATTCCATTTTGAAATTTTTTGCTGAATATTTTTTAAAAGAAACCTGTGGCTTTGCTGGCTTCGGACGAACTCAGCAGAGCCATTTTTGAAAATAATATATTTTTCACTGTTTTTATATACCGATATTGAAAGGCTTTATGCATATCTATCAAAAGCATATTTTGTGACGATTTCACAAGACAAAGTGAGCTCAATATCACTATTGCATTTTGGAATTTTTTGCTGCATACTTTTTAAAAGAAACCAGTGGCTTTGCTGGCTTCGGGCGAACTCATCAGCAGAGCCATTTTTGAAATATATATATTTTTTACCGATTTGATATATCGGTATTGGAAGGCTAATTTTCAGGCTAATTAATCACCCTATTCTCGATTTCTATGCTCAACTTTTCGAACAGAAAAAAGCACGAAACGATTCGTCGATATATGCGTTATTCACTATAGGTACATCATGCATTTCTATAAAAAGGATATTTTATGACGATTTTATAAGGCAAAGTGTTGTAAGGTCAATAACTTATGATAATAATAATAATAATTTTTTGCTGCATATTTCCGAGCATATTTCTGAAAAGAAACCTGTGGCTTCGGACGAAAAAGAGTATATATATTTTCCACCGATTCGATATATATATATTTCAATGCTTCTTCAAGGCTAATTATCTATAGTGTATTTCCAAATTTTCACATTTTCTGCTCCACGTTTTGAGGAATGTAAAATGAAACGGTCGAAATTGAAGAAAAACTCGAAGAAAAATGTCTGGATTTTCTAGCTTCGGGCGAAATTTGCAGTCATTTGAGAAAATGATATTTCACCGATTTGGCCAATTTCAAGGCGAATTTCAGGTTAATATGATTAATTACTCCATGCACCGTCAAATCTTCTGCTCCACGTTCCTATGAATAAACGAAACGAATTGTCGAAATCCGTATAATATTCAATAAGTATTATGCGTGTGAAGCAAATTGCCTTTCCTAAAATCTTATGAGTATTTTTCATGAATTCGGTAGATCTGGTGTTTCAGAGCGATTAATGTCCATATTTGCGTTTTTTAAATCTACTTATAGGTTCTTTTCAAGAAAATTCACTCGACTTTGATTAAACAACGATTCAACAAAAATCAAAAAATAACTTTTAATGTCACAATAAAAACTTATAATCTATACTAACACTTTGTCTGGAAAAATCGTCATAAAATATGCTTTTGATAGATATGCATAATGTATAGTGAATAAACGCTTTTTTCGACGAATTGTCTTGTATTTTTTCTGTTTGAAACGTTGAGAAAAAAAATTAAAAATAGGGTAATTAATTAGCCTAAAATTAGCTCTTCAATATGGATATATCAAATCAGTGAAAAATATATTATTTTAAAAAGTGGCTCTGCTGAGTTCGCCCGAAGCCAGCAAAGCCACAGGTTTTTTTTAAGAAATATGCAGCAAAAAATTTCAAAATGCGATAGTTTTTGAGCTTATAATCAATACTAACACTTTGTCTTGAAAAATCGTCAGAAAATATGCATAATGTATACTGAATAAACGCGTATTTCGACGGATCGTTTTGATTTTTTATTGCATGAAACATCGAGCAAAAAATTCGAGAATTTAGGGTATTAATTAGCCTAAAATCAGCTCTTCAATATCGATATATCAAATCAGTGAAATATATATTATTTCAAATAATAATGGCTCTGCTGAGTTCGCCCGAAGCCAGCAAAGCCACAGGTTTCTTTTAAAAAATATGCAGCAAAAAATTCCAAAATGCAATATTCATTGAGCTTATAATCAATACTACACTTTGTCTTGAAAAATCGTCATAAAATATGTATAGTAATAAACGCGTATTTCGACGGATCGTTTTGTTTTTTTATTGCTTGAAACATCGAGTAAGAAATTCGAGACTAGGGTAATTAATTAGCCTAAAATCAGCTCTTCAATATCGATATATTATCAAATGAGTGAAATATATATTATTTTAAATAATGGCTCTGCTGAGTTCGCCCGAAGCCAGCAAAGCCACAGGTTTCTTTTAAAAAATATGCAGCAAAAAATTCCAAAATGCAATATTTATTGAGCTTATAATCAATACTAACACTTTGTCTTGAAAAATCGTCATAAAATATGCATAATGTATAGTGAATAAACGCGTATTTCGACGGATCGTTTTGATTTTTTATTGCATGAAACATCGAGCAAAAAATTCGAGAATAGTGGGTAATTAATTAGCCAAAAATCAGCTTTTCAATATCGATACATCAAATCAGTGAAATATATATTATTTTAAATAATGGCTCTGCTGAGTTCGCCCGAAGCCAGCAAAGCCACAGGTTTCTTTTAAAAAATATGCAGCAAAAAATTCCAAAATGCAATATTTATTGAGCTTATAATCAATACTAACACTTTGTCTTGAAAAATCGTCATAAAATATGCATAATGTATAGTGAATAAACGCGTATTTCGACGGATCGTTTTGATTTTTTATTGCATGAAACATCGAGCAAAAAATTCGAGAATATTGGGTAATTAATTAGCCTAAAATCAGCTTTTCAATATCGATACATCAAATCAGTGAAATATATATTATTTTAAATAATGGCTCTGCTGAATTCGCCCCAGCCAGCAAAGCCACAGGTTTCTTTTAAAAAATATGCAGCACAAAAATACAAAATGCAATATTTATTGAGCTTATAATCAATACTAACACTTTGTATTGAAAAATCGTCATAAAATATGCTTTTGATAGATATGCATAATGTATAGTAATAAACGCGTATTTCGACGGATCGTTTTGTTTTTTTATTGCTTGAAACATCGAGTAAGAAATTCGAGAATAGGGTAATTAATTAGCCTAAAATCAGCTCTTCAATATCGATATATCAAATCAGTGGAAAATATATTATTTCAAATAATGGCTCTGCTGAGTCCGCCCGAAGCCAGCAAAGCCACAGGTTTGTTTTAAAAAATATGCAGCAGAAAATTTCAAAATGCGATAGTTTTTGACTTTTTGAGTTTATAATCAATACTAACACTTTGTCTTCAAAATTTTTCATAAAATATGCTTTTGATAGATATGCATAATGTATAGTGAATAAACGCGTATTTCGACGAATTGTCTTGTATTTTTTCTGTTTGAAACGTTGAGCTAAAAATTCAAAAATAGGTTATTAATCAGCCTAAAATTAGCTCTTCGATATGGATATATCAAATCAATAAAAAATATATTATTTTAAAAAATGGATCTGCTGAGTTCGCTTGAAGCCAGCAAAGCCACAGGTTTCTTTTAAAAAATATGTAGCAAAAAATTACAAAATGGGATAGTTATCAAGTTTACAATCAATACTATCACTTTCCCTCATGAAATCGTCATAAAATATGCTTTTGATAGAAATACATAATGTACAGTGAATGACGCGTATTTCGACAAATTGTCTTGTATTTTTTCTGTTTGAAACGTTGAGGAAAATTGGGAATAGGGTAATAAATTAGCCTAAAATGAGCACTACATTCTCACTATATCAGATATTCAAAAAATATTGTTTTTCAAAAATGGCTTTGCTGAGTTCGGCCGAAGCGTTCAAAGCCACAGATTTTTCTATGATAGGGAGGAGCAAACAATTCGGGAATGGGGTAATAAATTAGCCTAAAATGAGCCTAAAATTATGAGATGTGTCTCATGTTGAAAATCGAAAGTGGCTTTGCTAGCTTCTTTAGTATCAAATCTAGTATATACGATTCTCACGACTATAGGTATATATAATAGCTGACATATTGAGAGGGGCGTTTGATGAGGCACGCTGTACACCGAAAGAAAAAACTCAGTAATAATTATCGAATATTTGTTAACGTCAAATTTGTTCATAATTAATTAGCCATATTCATAATTGAAAAGGCTTATTCATCAAAAACGTACCTGCTTTTATGCTTTACTTATAAACAATAAATGATTTATTACTGTCATATTTGTTCATTGTTAACAACATTATTTAATAATTAACAATTCATCTATCACGCAGATTCATGAAGTGAAAATCAATAAGATGAATTTATAATTATAATGTGATTTGGTGATAATTAACAATGATACAGTGTCTGTTGATAAATCTATGTGTTTATTCATTATGATATACATTTGTTTATTATAAATATACGTAATATGGAGGATAACAATGGATATTTCATTTTATTCTTCGTTTGGTTATTATAATAATTCATTTGGTTATAATTAAAAAACTGTCATGCGCATGGGCCATCACTTTAGTTTAGCTTCCATCTTAGATACCGTGCATGTGCATCTTTGTGAAATCGTTCGTGATTTACCTGTGATTTCGACCAACGCGATAGTTATGAAGTGTGATGGATATATTAGTTCAATTCCTTTATATGACAGTGAGTGTTCGTTTACATCGGGACATGTATATTTACGTCTACAATTAGCTTCTTGGGATAATTTCATATAGGTACGACATCACATATGAAAAAAATGGCAGACGACTATCAGTGCATCCCGAGGTGCATCTATTTTACAACATTTAGTATGTTTTAAAAAAACAGGGCGTGCATGTGGTGCTAATCAATCGATATTGGAACATTTTGAACGTAAGTAGGTGCGAATACCTATGTAGTATGCATGAGTATTTTCTAATATCATTTGCTTTGCATGAATTTGAAAGAAAGTAATATATGTACATGATGGAAACGTGGGTATGCCATCATAGCTGAGAGCTGATGAGTTTGGTTATATACTTATATAAATAATATTCTTTAACTGTTACTGAATTTGTAATTGATATATGGCTTAGAAACACCCCCTCGGAGAGATCCACGAGTGGTGGTAATACATCAGGAAATTTAATGAATCAATAAGCAATTTTCTGAAATGAAGACAATGAATTATAACAGCGAACAAAATATTTATTCATTATCAATAAAAGGTTATTTCTTTTCATGCTGTACTTATGTATGAATATTTGGTTACTAAGAACAACGATTTAGAAATAATAGATATCGTTTGGTGTGGGTGAAGAAATATATATTCTCAGTTAACAAATGAATATTTTCATGAAATAATCATAATATAACCATGCACGAGGCTTATTCATGAGGGTGTGAACAAATAATTTGTTTTTTTCGAACAAACGTTTAATAAGCCATATTTCAATAACGGATTTGGTAACAGTTAATCATATTTATTTATTATAACCAAACTGTTTTTTCAGTGTATGCAATTAATGTTATTTTTGTACATCAAATCATTTATAATAATTATAAAACATAATTTTCTGAAAACTGGATTTTTGAAATTCTGAAGAAATTGTTTCCTTTCTCTATGGAAGAAAGAGCGCTGAAATTTATTGCGCCACAACAAACCACAACTGTAGATTAGATTTAGAATGGGGCCTTCGGGCTATCTGCCTCCACACCGCGACCTTTTCAGATCTATTGTGTCTGCCCTCAAAATCGATTAGAGTTCTTCGGCTAGCCCCGTCTTCTCTATGAGACTCCATAGGCTAGCTTTCAGATCCCCTGTGTATCTCTGGGCTTCTGGTTTTTCCTCACCCAGCGTAAGGAACCTTAGTCTTGACAAGCCCTCACAGTGGCAAAGTATGTGTACTGCTGTTTCCTCCTCTTCCTGACAGAACCTGCACAGCAGTTCTTCAGTCAGACCTATCGTACTCATGTGTTTGTTGAGCCTACAATGCCCTGTGAGAAGTCCCACTAGTATTCTAGTTGAACTTCGTTTCTGGCTTAGTAGATATTCTGTGAATGTTGGCGATGGTTTTTTAATAAACTCTTTTGCCTGTCTCATTCCTGGCGATTTGTTCCACCATTCTTGAGATTTGGTTTGCATCCATGATTTGATACTAGTCTTTTGTATAGCTTTCGCAATACCACAGAAGGGTTCTGGGCCATTCATAGCTTTGTTTGCTCCTGCTCGGGCAAGTGAGTCTGCCTCTTCATTGCCCTCGTACCCTGTATGTGCTGGTACCCATGCTAGAGTCAGTCTGTTCTGACTGCCCAGTGCATTTAGGGTTTCTAAGCAGTCCCATACTAGTTTTGAGTTAACTTGCATAGAGTTGACTGCTTTGATTGCCGCCTGGCTATCTGAATAGATTGCAATGGTTTTGCCTTTAAACTCTTGCCTTATCAATTCTTTCACGCAATGATGTATTGCAATAATTTCTGCCTGAAACACCGTCGCGTATTTACCTAAGCTCAGTGAGATTCTTGTCTTTGGCTTGGCCCCATAAATACCAGCTCCTGATCCAAACTCAGTTTTGGAGCCGTCCGTATAGACAGCAATGTCTGCATTGATAGGAGGTCCTTCCTTCCATGCCTCTCTGTCCGTTATACTTATTTTAAAAGTTTTTTCAAAGCTATATTTTGGAATTATGCCATCCGTTGGCATTCCCATGATGGGGTCGCTTTCCAACTCTTCATATAGCTTTCTATAGTCTTTACCGTGCGCGTTGCTTATGGGTGCTTGACCCCTTGACAATCTACTCACGACTGCTCTGGCTTCGCCTTGAATATATATTTGTAGTGGTGGTAGGTTCAAGAGGACCTCTAAAGCGGCTGTTGGAGTGGTTTTCATTGCACCAGTGGCACTCAGGCAAGCTTGCCTTTGAATAGCACTGAGCCTTCGAATCACTCCAGCCTGTTGTGTCTTTGGCCACCAAACTACTGACCCATATGCTATCATAGGCCTGATGACGCTGGCATAGAGCCATGTGGTCATTTTTGGTTGCAGTCCCCAATTTTTCCCGCACATTCGTCTGCACAGATTGAAGGCTACTGTACTTTTTTGAACAATTTTTTGTAGGTGTTGATTCCATGTTAACTTATGGTCAAAGATGACTCCTAAGTATTTTGCCTCTAGGGCGAACGGAATTTCTACCCCGTTGAGTACTGGTGACTTTAATCCTTCCAGTACTCTCTTTTTCGTGAAATTCACTATAGTGGTTTTATGAGGGTTCACGGTGAGTTCCTCCTCTTTACACCAATTGTCAATTATGTTTAGAGCGATTTGTGTGAGCTCCGAGACCGTACTTGCGAATCTACCTCTAGCGATAACCCCCACAACTGTAATAGAGACTAGTATTCGGTAAGCTAGTTCACGGTCAACCTCCCGTCACAAAAACTCAAAAACACCGTTCCGAATTTTCTAGTGCTCATTGGGATTCTGGGATTCAATTTACTCAGTTACTAACGCGAACTTAGGCAGACGAGAAATGTGAACAACCCTGGGTCTCCTCAATGGGAACTTGAAAATGATGTCAGGAGACTTCAAAAGTATTTTGAGTAATGGAAATGTAATTGAAAAATTCTGAAAGTAACTGAAATATTTGAACAGTAATTGGAATACTGTCTGTAGGTTAATCGAGGAGGTAGTATATTCATTATTCCAAATTTTTTGGGATTTTCTCTCCTCGTTTCTATAAATTAAAAATATGAATATTATTTCAATATACGTGTAGTAAGGACAAATCAGATGATTTGCCCCAAAATGTCACTGCGTTTAAAGAATTTTCCTATCAGAGAGCCTAAAAGAAAAATTCACTAGCTTGTCAGTGACAATTTGTATTGAAAAATTCTGTCCAATCCGTGTACGTTTTTGAGAGAGTGGATTACCCCTCGGTTATTCTCTCTAGTTCCGCCATATCTATTTTTTATTGATTGATCATCTGATATACAGTCATTCATTGTTTATAGAAATCATCACAAATTTTTTTTGCCATTATGAAAATAGTCTCTCTCGGTGACGTGTATACTGAAATAAAAATAATTCATTTATAGTAGTGTATATCAACAAACAATATAACTTGCATTGGATTGATCGGAGTAGGTACCTATCCTATAATATGTATGATGTCACGCCATGTTCCGCGTTCTTTTAATGTTATGATATATATCGAAATATCATGAATTCCAATAATTATTTAATTTCGAAAAGCTCTAAGTCATTTCCACAAAATGTTCATAAAATGAAC
Organism: Phaedon cochleariae; assembly: GCA_918026855.4. Lineage (NCBI taxonomy): Eukaryota > Metazoa > Arthropoda > Insecta > Coleoptera > Chrysomelidae > Phaedon > Phaedon cochleariae. The sequence goes on from OU896715.1 coordinate 48,186,806, forward strand.
AACAATGGTAGATTCCGGGAGAAAACAACTACTCTCCTGGCTATAAAGTCACACAGAACATTGAATTACATTCTCCCCAAATCTATAATATATAATTCGCGGGATAATTCGTATAAACGAATAACTGATACAAGTGATTCTTTTCTGAATGCCTGTTGATTCCTGATGATATTAAAACATTTCGCGAAGGAAGAAGAAATATAATTTTCAGAGGCATCGAAAGAAACTTCGAAAACTCACCTCACCTAGCTGTAAAATATAAATGCCGTCGAGATTCGTCCTCTATTTTGACTCGTGATTTTGACAAAACCCGCCCCTGTGCAAATATCCGTTTTTACTCGCAGACTGTCATTTGTTTTCTCAAAACTGGCTTCACTTTTGATCATTGAAACCAGGGTTGGCACGAATTAATTCATATGAATTAAGTCAGTGATTTAATTCGTGAATTAATTCAAATGACTTTTTTCAAATAAGTCGTGAATTAATTCAAAATTTATCAAATGGAAAAAAATCGCATTATTACCTTCAATTTGAACTAGTTTGTAATGAAATATCCGTTGGCATCTGACAACTGACAACCGTGAAGCACCACACGCGGAAAACAAAATTTTCTAAGAGCCGCTTCACAGTTTACAATATTTCATTGCATGCAATTGATTGCTCCAATTGATATTTCCAGCAAATATAATATGTAGGCTTTTCAACACTGAATCGGAATAACCGGCTTGCAATGTCTTTTTGTCATAGATTCTGTGTAATTCTTCTCACCGAGTTTTGAGTTGGGTCAAGAGTTGGGTAGAAGAAACCACGAGAAAGGCAAGAAAAGTAAGATCCAATGTGTATCTAATGATGCGTGAAATTCCGAAAATCTAACATGTCACCACTAGAATTGCACCAGTAATACAAATTACCACAATATAAATAAATATGTCCGGATTCATTTCTTGCAATGCATCGAAAAATTGCTTTCCAAGGTGACACCAATCCGTAGGCGCGCCATGGATGTTGCTGCATTTTATTGAAAATAACTGTAAAGCGCCTCTATAATGAAGATTTTGAATGAGTAATATAATTTGCATAAACATCATTTTTCATTCTATCAATAGTCTGAGTTTATATTGCAAAAATTGCATATTTTAAGTATTTTATTGTGTTGAGATTTTTAACGGAAATAAAAACTTAGTTTTTTCGATGTTCTTATATTTTGTTCAAGTAAATAGAATTTGATTTGTTCTCAAATGAATTAATTCAAAAAAGTCCGAATTAATTCTAAAAGTCAGACTTCTTCGACTTTTTCAAAAAACTCATGACTTATTCCAACCCTGATTGAAACATATACGATGTTATCCGTAAACTGAAAAAACATCATCTTGAGCCAAGGCAGTTAGCATATGTCCAAGAGAACCGTGACTCTCATATTATGTGGCGAAGAAATATGTTCTCAAACCAAGCAAAATATTTTTTCATTTATATATGAGCTTCATATGAGAGAAAATGGTTTGTGATTGAATTGATTCATATTTCATATTGAAGATTTGATTATCTCAGTTTTAGTCAATATGAAATCATTTCAAGAACATTAACGCTCCAATTCAGGTATCGATAGCCTCAACAGAAAATAATGGTGATCTGAACCAGAGAGTGTGTATTGTTAATCAGTGATAACGAAAGATTTTCTTTCGAAGAAACAGTTGTTTTTTTTTCAAGGCATTCACTACCTCAAATACAGCTCTTGGCAATTTCACATAGAAATAGTTATGCTCTTGAACTGAGAGATTTTTATTTTAATCAATCGTAATTAAATATTTTGTTTTGTTTTTCTTTTCTGAACGTTTAAAATCTTGAACTGATGAACTTCTTATTAAATATCAGTTATTAAGTGTTTTGATTCGGGAACATGAAGTTTCTGACTCGGTTTCTGATTGAAATATTTGATTTCTTCGTATGATCTTGAGTTTTATCATGAAGCACTCCGTATTTCAAGTGAAGTCTCAGTAGTCTCGATCATTTCATTCATAGAAATATTATGGATATTATAAATGATCTTTTTACAGCGAATTCGTCAATTCTATTTGAGCTTTTTGGATATTATCTTCTGCACGAAATTGTTCCAATTTACATAAAAATTGAGAGTAGCATCAGGGAACAATTGTTAATAGTCCAAATTGATCTACAAAAATTCAATACATAATACATATTCACAAAAATCTGATTATTGCCATCAGGCAGCCAAGGAAATGATTACTTAATCTGATTTCAATTGGATGCACACTCTTCATCGACTTATTAGTACTTGACTCTCCGCTCTTAATTTTTTCAATATTATGGCCAATCCTGCAAACATTCTTTGACAGAATCAGCTTCAGATGCGCGTCTGCAGTGTCTGAAAATGAATGAATTCTTCCATTTTGAAATTGCTTTATCCCATGGGTCGACATTAATCTGCAAACATATTATGCCCTGTTGCACATTTATGTCTGGAAAAGAAACAAAACGGGGTTTGACTATTGGATTTTTAAATATATGGAGTTAAGAATTAAATTCAGAGCGAGAAAGTAAAATGTGGGATTGAGATTTCTCCTAACCGAAACCTCATGTCCCTCACTCTGTTTGGTAATTTACCTAAAGCTTTATCATAGATTAACGACTCCCCGTCGTTAATCTATGGCTTTATGGAATACGCCCAATGAAGGCGGCCTGGTGGTCGAGAGCGCGAAGGCGCTGAGTTCCTATGGGGACTCCCACCGAGGCATGGGTTCGAATCCCAGTTAGGCCATGGATGTTCGTAAATGTATGGTTTCCTAACCCCGCACAAGTTTCGACTTATGGGAAGTTGGATCCAGTGCTGGGTCCAACGAGGAAATGCAATTGAAAAAAAAAAAAGAAAAAAAAATCTGACTTCTGAATATTGGAGGTACACTGTTGCCCAAATAAATCGTAAAGATTCATGTGATGATTTCATTGAAATATCAGCTTATGCCCACGGACTACTGTATCTATATTCGTTACACAGCACGACCGCGACGGTATAGGTAGTTTCCTATACCTAAATCCTTTTTTTATCTCTCTTCGTTGTATATGGTGTAAAGAAGCAGATAGTATGAGTAGTGAAAATGTATTCTATAATTTGGTGTTATATCATTTATTTCAAAACATGGAAATATGGGAGCTTGTGAAGTTCATATATACATAGACATGAAGTATCTGAAGAATTTCAATATTGTCATAGTTTAGGATTCTGGATATTCATTCCTTTGGAAATGTCGGTTGAACAAAAATTATCGTTATTGAAACTATTTTGTCAGATTGAACAAAAAAAATTAATTATATGATTCGTAGAGTATATGCATTCTTGAAGGAATCGATGCACGGCGTCATCAGCTGATTCTATTTCCAACAATATCAACACGGCGTTACCTAACTTTTTGACAAATTCCAAGAATATACTTTTCTCGCAAAAAAATAAAAAAAAGGTACGTTATTTTCGAGATACAGGGTGAGGCAAGTATAAGAAAGCTTGTTTTTATCAAATCCTAGCACTGATGTCCATCGAACTTGATAGAGTTTGCAATAACAGCATATATTTCTGATGTTGTTGAATGGAAATCATTTATCCAGATCAGTGGCTGATACTCATAAGAAAATATGAAGAAAATATGGAAAAAAATACCTTGACACTGTCTCTTGAAAAGTAAAATAATCGTTTAGGATTGTGGACTTCTTCAGAATTTTCATGCTACACGGAGAAATATAGATAGCAGGTATTACCAGAATTATTGTACAGTTTACCAAAATTTCTGGTACTATAAAATATGTGAGCAAAAAAAAATGGTAAGTATTATGATACAATTATATGAGAGATATATTGTAGATACCAACATAAATTATTGTAATACATCTGAGAATATTTCATAGTAATTCAAAGCAAAACGTTCATTGTCCATAGAGTTTCCAATTTTACCGAATTCGTAATTTTCACCAACACACACGTTAGACTCAATAGTACCTTCGCACAAAAAAAAGATTCAAGAGGCTGTCGCCCAAGCTGTTTCCACTATAACTGCTAAAATGTAACTGCGCACTGCTCACTGCACTGTGCATCGCTAGCACTAGAGCTTAGCCATAGCACCAGTGCGAGAATATTGCGCCTGGTGCGCAGGTCGCTGGGCGCGAGAAATTGCAGCGAAACAAAAATAAATAGGTAAGTCATTGTGAAATGATATTGCGTGTCGCTCGCTGCTCGCTGGGCGCGAGAAATTGCAGCGAAACAAAAACAAATAAGTCATTGTTGTGAAATGATACATTAGACAACTGCTTTCCTAGTTGATACCATGTTACAGGGTGATCCCTAGAATCGTGACACACCTCAAATCAATTTATTCAAATTGAATTAACACTGTACTGTTCATAATTATTACATATATATATATCCCCAGATAGCACGAATATTCTCAGAATATTCTTACAAGCTGCGAAAATGTCATCTTCTAGAATAATATTCTGAAGAATATGCATAGAAAGTTCTCAGTATGTTGCGAATATTTATGGAATGTTCCATGCGAATATTCTGATAGTATTACATGAAAGTACATTCCTAGAAGCTCCTGGGATATAATATTCCAGAATGTTCATTAAATAATATTTTCAGAATATTGTGAACATTCATGGAATACTTTGCGAATATACTAATGATATTCTGAAAATATGTTCCAATGAGCTTCTGAAATGGAATATTCTAGAATGGCAATGTTAAAATATACTTATTTCAGAATATTCTAACATAATGTCCTTAAAATGATCATAAAATATTTTCATCCTGCAACGAATATTCTATGAACATTCAATTTGACATAGATACACAAGAATATTCTTTTCGAATATTCTGAGAATATACAGAATCGTATCAAATTATGAAATTGATGTTATTATTCATGTATTGATATACAAAGTGTTCCCCTTACCAAACCCATTATTATAATGGTTGTATGCCACTAAGTGTTGAGATCTTCCCATTCATATCATTCATTAAAAAGGTCTGTAGCTCAGTGGTTAAGGTGACAGGTAAATAACTATGTAGGTTCGCAAGCCCGCACCGGAGCAAGCTTTTTTAAATTTTATTACTATAAATATACCTACCAGTAACATTCTCAGAATATCTAGAACAGCCCTCTTTGTATATCCATAGACCGTTCCTAGAAAATATTCGTATAATATTCTGAGAAGGTACTTGTGTGTGCTATCTGGGTATATACATATATAATTATATAATTCCACAAAAATTCGAGGTTCGATTGCATTTTTAACGTGTGAAACGCTAGACTTGGAGGTCAAACGATAAATGAGTACATATTCTGGAAACAGTTCGAATGGCAACCAACAAATCTCCTTCCCGTGATACATGATTCGCCGCCAATTAAGGGTATTGGGTATTCTTTTACCAATGATGATCTTTATTGTTTCGCTCCAATATTTGTCCCGCGCCGCACGGCCGCAACCCTTCTCGCGCTCGGCGAGCGAGCGAGCAAGCAACGAAATTTTCTGTTTCTCGCGCCCAGCGACCTGCGCACCAGGCGCAATATTCTCGCACTGGTGCTATGGCTAAGCTCTAGTATCGCTAGCCTTTCGGAGTAGTCTAAAAATACCTAAACTAAGCGGAATTGCACCAGACACGGATCCAGGGGGGCATGCAAGTGTCGCCTAGATGAATATTCATTTTTGAAACTCGTATTTGAAAAATAATTTTCAAATCCCGAAATTCGGATGAATGTCGAAAAAAAATTCAAAAGTTATATCAATAGGTATCCGCGAATAGGAAATTAACGTGGAATTCTAGAAAAAACCTGTAAAAGTATTTTTACCAGAAATTCGTAAATTTGCATGAATATCACTACTTCAACGTTGGAAACCTAGGTACTCCGCAGAAGTCGATAGTTTTGCGAGACTAAGTGGAGCAAAAATCATCAGGCGAAATCAAATCAATTCAAATCCTTTCGATTCCTGCACTACCTAGTATTTTTCTCAATGAAGTTCTCATATTTTCTCAGAAATCAAATAGGTACACTGATACTCGAAGTATTGAAAAAACTGTATTGCCTAGTGATATGTTTAATGTTTTGAATAGAGATAGATAGAGAAATAAAATACCACTTAAGAAGAAAAAATAACTATGTACCCATATGATTCTCTATTCGTATGCATTGGATCTTGAACCATAATAAAATTGTCTCTGCATGCATGGTGGTTCGTTCATCCTCCTTTGTTCACTGTAAGCGTGCTGCTGGATTCGCGCCTGCGAAACCCCCACTCATCTGTTTTGAAAAGAACAGTATCCTTATATCTAACATACATATTATGCTTTTCTATGAGCAAATTATATTCGATGAGAGGTGAATATTTATGAAGAAAGCATTATATGGTACAAAATGGAAAATTATTATTTTCATTTTGACAAACATACTTTATGCTAATCTAATATTCAACATAAGATATCTCGAGAATTTGGATATACATTTGAAAAAAGCATATGCTTATTCTAATAATGAGAAAATCATATGTTGAATAAAAAGTTAGTTAGGAGAAAGACAAACATTTTCTAGATTGACATATTTTATTCCAGAGGGTGGTAGAATTTCTATACCATAAAATATGTTCTACATATTTCTCTCCGTGTATACTTGTTTTTTTTTTTTTTTTTTTTTTTTTTTTTTTTATCGATTGGAGCGCACGAAAGGGAATCCCTATAATGTTCAAAGATCTCGGATCTCGGATATTTCCGCAGCGCACTGTGAAGGGTCCTCAGAGTCAAAGCATACTCTATGCCAAGGAAACTCGGAGAAAAACATGCGGAGACCGTCCCAATCTCCTGAATTGTAATGCCATATAAGACGTGGGGGTGCCGGAGCAGTTGATGGAATGAAAAATGGGCAGGTTGTGGAGATGAGTGTGTGGTCAGAATTGCCAAGTGGAGCTCGTACATCTATGGTGTAGGGTGCTGAATTATTAGTGAGGAATAAGTCAAGTATGTTAGCTGAATGGTTATTGGCATCTGGAATTCGTGTGGGTTCTTTGATAAGCTGCTCTAAGCCGTGAGTGATGGCGAAAGCTTCGGCTTGTCGCCCAGCTTCATCCGTTCTGTTAGAGTGTACGAGCCAAGCAGTGTTGTGTACATTAAAATCGCCCATGATGATGATTTCTGCTGCTGGATGGTTCTGTTGAATTTGGTCAAGCTTCAGAGACAAGAAGTCGAAGAGCTCTTCATAGGATGGATCATTTGGTGATAAGTAGAGACAACAAAGGTATTTTGTCTGTTTCTGGCTATCGAGTTTGAACCACATGACATCAAACTTATTTGGTTCCAAAGTTTTTTCTCGTTGACATGAGAGATTCGTTTTAGAGTAGAGGCAGAGACCTCCCTTGAATCTGAAACGTGTGTGGAGTTCGTACCCAGGACAGAGCAGATAGGTCGTATTGGTGGATCAATTGACCTGTGTCTCAGTAAGAGCCAATATGTCTGGCTTTTCAATTTGAAGGTGTCGATGGACATCGTTGATGTTCTTACTTAGACCTCGGATGTTGCATAGGTCTATCTTGAGGACTTTTTGAGCCGATGGTGAACCCCCTCTAGCACCTCTCGCCCGGAAATCCGAATGGAGAGGTATTTTACTTCCGGATAATTTCACTTGAGGAGAACTCATCATCGCGTATTCTGTATGAAGAAGGGAGGTTGGCGTGGAAGGAAAAGGAAATTGGGTTGGGTTGGGTTGGCCGGAACATCAACCAGCTACTGAAACACGGGTAAGTATACCCATTTCACAGTGCCTATGGTTGATGTGGTGGTATCGCACCGGGCGATGGCGTTAACCATCTTCCACCTATTGGCGTCCTTTTAGTCGCCTTCTACGACAGGCAGGACTTACCGTGGGGTTATTCTAATCCGACCACCACACGGCATACGTGAAGATAACAATTTTCCTTCAAAGTGAATTGAGAAAATAATGCAAGGGCCAAAAGAGTGGAATCTTCTATTGCTCAATCTAAAACAGACATTCAACTTTCTAATACTCAACCGCTGCCTATGACGCCTTTAGATTGATGAAACGAATTCTAATCATCTTGTTATTTCAATAGAACTCATCAAATATCAAGAAATCTAAGGAATGCTTTTAGAAATGAATGATATGGATGTCATATTTTCTCAAATCGTCAATATCCTCAATTTCCACTACGGTTCTCTGTAAAAATATACACGAGACTTCATTATATCTAATCAATTTCTTTACACGAGGTTGTGCAATGATCAATAATAATTGATTAACTGGCGATTACTTACTGAGATTTTAGTGCTCAAAAGAGCTTCTTGAAACGAGCACAAATACTTTGAGTAATTTCTTGTATGCCGACGGCGTTTTATTAGTGACAATTTCAATACAAAAATATATATCAACCTATTTTCGTTTTTTTTTTTGATAAATTGATAAATTCCATCAAGGATGCCTCCTTTATTTCCAAGCAAATAATTCGTAAACCCTATATCATATGAAAAACTATTTAATTTGAAATATTCATATTCAATCTTCTTCATGATATTATATAAACAGTGCATGAACAGAAAATACTGATGCGCTAGTGATTTGGAGTAGCATACATTGAGAAAATTAATGAAAATTTGTATAATTAAATGTAATGGTGGTTTCGAATTAGTTTCATCAAACACAACACATATTCGTGATATCACTTATTTGAGTTATCAATACTTAGACAAACCTATTGCATACCACCTCCGAATATTAATAGTTCAAATTATTATTCACCACTACATCAAATAATAACATGTTCCATATACAGTATATAACTAATAAATATCTCTTATGTAGTGGTATTAGGATTGTGTTGAATGTTACTCCCCTGATATTTTTATATACCACTACGTATTAGTGCGTACGGTAATATCAATAGGTTTACTTTTTGTGATGTACGAATTTACCACATCAGAGAGTAATATGCCGAAATCACGAAGCCGATCGTCCACGATCGTTTTTTTCAATGCATGCAATGGCGTTGGCGTGGTCGTTTAATCAGTTCATAGTTCATCTTTCGTTGCAGTGCATGTGTATAGTGTGAGTACCTACTTAACTACAAACTGTGGTACTGTGCATGAAGTGTGAATTGTACCTGATAGTGGTAACTCGAAGAGTTGTTACCGGTGTTCAACTGTGAGTAAAATACCCATTCGTTTCATCTTGAAACTGCAATGGCAGGTAAATGTTGCACGCTTTATTGAGAAGAACGAGAAAATCTCAATTTTGTTGCACACAAAAATCAAATTTACACAATAATTCGATTTTTCTCTCATTCCCAGCTTCATTCATATACTCAGATAACTATCTCTACTACCTACCTAATTATCATAACCTACCTGCAAATTATTGAGATTCTGTGATATTTTCCAGTTTTTTCTCCAAATAAGTATGTCCCTGACGGTGGTAGAAAAATATTGATCCATAGTTTGATCAGACAAAATTGAACAGACAAAAATGGACTGATCTATAAGTAGAAATCACTAGTTTGTAGTAGTAAATATGAATTGAATAAATAGAGTATGAATTTATTGTTTGTAGTGGTTAATATGAACCGACGAGCTGAATAGTATTATTAACTCATTTGTAGTGGTGAATAATAACCGTACAGGTAGGGTCCCTAATAACTGGTGCTTCAGTATGTCATATTGCCTCAATCATACTATTTTGTAGTGGTTATATTTGATGAATGTAGTGACTGGCGCCTATTTAACCACAACGCTTGGTATGGTATAGTGAACTTCAGGTATTTACAACGGATAATTTCTCTCAGTGTATTATAATATCAAAATATTTTGCTTCCATGTGTTGATATTTTATGATGAAATAACGGAGACAAGAAAATTCGAAGAGAATCTGTTCAGAGTCAATAAATATTCCTCTAATCAATAATTTGTAGAAAAATATAATTATTGTGAAATAAAAATAAAGGAGACAAGAAAATTCGAAGAAGATCTGTTCCAAGTCAATAATAAATATTTCTCAAATAAAAAATTTGTAAAAAAACATAATTGTGAATCCATTTAAATGAAAAACAAGGAGCGGGAATAGTTGTGAAAGTATTATTATATTCTTTGCACTGTCCCACAGGAAAACTAGTCGCTAGTAAATACCAAACGATGTTCGGTGGTATAAGGTAAAATACGGATAGATGCCGCACTTTTTGTAAAAAAATTATAAAAACTCGAGTAACAAGAAATTTGATTTCAAAAAACATACGATCATTCTTTCATCTATTTTTCATTGAAATATTGGTCCTATAACAACATAACAAAAAACTCTACTACAAAAAAAATAACGAAAAAAAAAAAAGTGTTTTCTGGCAACTGTCCCCCCCCCCCCCCAGGTACGGAGAGATGCCTACAGCCATGCGGAGAGATACCCAATGTTAATTCCCATAAGGGAGAGATGCCGCATTGTTGTAGTTCTGCACGTTTGCATGGGTTGCAAGTGTTCAAGTACATGGTACATGTAACATGCAACCAGTTGTTGCATCTTATGCAGAATATCCAATCTACTGGCTTGGAGGATTTACTGTGATCCTTAAAACATTCCACGCAAAAAAATTGTTTGTCAGGATCTTGCTTGGCTGATTCAGGATTTTGGTTTTCCTTCAAATCGGATAAGGGAATCTCATCTTTGCTGTCGGATGTGAAGTTATTCGATGTTCTATGAACGGTAAAATATAAAATTATGCTATTTTATTATTGAAACTTTTGTGGCATCTATCCCTATCAAAAAATGCGGCATCTCTCCTTTTTGATACAGATACACGGAAAAAAAGGATTTGTTGCATCAACAAATTATTTATGCTTGAGTAATTTTTGTCGGACTGAGCAATTTTTTGTTGAATCAACCAGATACATGATTATTCCATGGAAGCAGTTTTTTCAAATCAAGAATGTAGTCTAATTGAATCAACAGTATAATATCAATTCCATCAACAAAATATATGGTTTTCTCAAAAACAAATTATGTCAATCCAAAATAATGTCGATGTTGATTCAACTATAAACATCATTTTGATTTGATGAAATAATGATCATTTTGATGAGAATATATCTTTGAAACAACATACAAGTTGTCTTATTCCGATGTAGGAATGAACTCGTTTCGAACTGATCATTTGCTTGAATAGAGCAACGAAATATGTGATATCAATTAAATATTTTGTTAATTTCTCATCAAGTTAAATTTTCGCCTGTAGATGGCGATCATTTCGTCTCGTCTATGCCTGCCTCGATTTCATTATATACGTGGAGCCTGATTCTTCGTGGTTGAAGTATCAGCTGGATAAATCGAACTTGATGATTAGCAATCCGAAATAATGTTGCATCAGCTTAAGAGATGTGAGTCGACTAGTTTCCTAGTTTTGTTTATTCAATTGATGTGAAATTTCAGAAAAATTTCCGAATATTGAATTTGGTTCAACAAAACAATTTGTCGAATGAATATATAGTTTCTCTTGAATCAACAAAATATTTCATTGAATTTTCCAAATATCTCATTGAATCAACCAAATATTTCATTGAATCAACCAAAAATTTCTTTGAATCAACCAAATATTTCGTTGAATCAACTAAATATTTGATTGAATCAACATCTTGTTATTTTGAATCAAACAAAATGATTGTTAGAGCCAATTCAATATCTATCCATAAACAATTTATGGATGTGCTTGATTGAAGAAGATCCAGAGTCCATGCAAGACATATTTACTTGATTCAAACTCCAAATTCGCTCTTAAACAAAATATAGATGTACTCATTTCAAGATTATATTTTGTCGTGCATATTTGACACTTTTATTTGGTGTAGATGCCTCACCAGCCTACGCCTGTGCCTTATGACTCTGTAGCCGAGAATACAAAACAAAATCTTAAATATGCCCTATATAACGCTATAAAAGTCAAATTATCCCATTTTGTTATTTTAAACTCACTTCCCCAATACTATTAACAACATACAAATAAATATTAAGCAATAAAAGTACATCTTAGCAACTTTATTCCCACAATTCAAGTTAAACACTTGATCAATCGTAGCACCTACCGCATGCAAAACAATAATGGCCGAATAGCTCTTCCATCCCGCCGAGAGTTGTTGTCAGGTGTACATAGTTATCGCGTCACGTGGTCTGCGGCATCTATCTCCCCGCGGCATTTATCCGTACTTTACCCTAATCTCAATTGCAGTCTTGAAAACACCTACATTAAAATTTGGAGTCAAATCGAATTTTTATTGCTTCCTCAAAAACTATGCCAGATACAAAAATCACACAGAGGTTGAAAAAGTTGTAATTTCAATAGTTCAATCTAATAAAAATGATAAACTCAGTAAAACCGGTGGCGTTCAATGACATTCACCATAAATATTGATGAATTTACCCACTGTGACGCCAATGGAAATATTATTTCGAATCTAATTGCACTACAAGAAACTCCATATTACTATTCACAAAACCACAACGTTTTATTGATATTGATGAAACGACAATTGAGAAATGAATAGAAACAAGATTTTTCATGCAAATATTAATACCCTGTATCTCGAAAACGAAGCAAGTTAGGACACATGTTTATATGAACTTTATTATAAAAAATTCGTGAGTTATTCTTTTAAGAATCAAGGCTAAAACAATGTAGCCAATCCTGTGAATTCGGTATTAGGTGATTCTTTGCATATGGAGGTTCGAAAGCATGGGGAACTATAATATGAGGTTAGATTTCCTGTAAAAAAATGCGTAATATGATTCTATGAAAAATGGACCCCTTTTTAGTTCAATAAAACGCAGGACACTGTCCAAAATGAAGTGCATCTCTGTTAAACTCATCATATTGAGGGTTATTGACACCACACCAAATTTGGTTGGAATCGCATGACTATAATAACTGAGATATAGAGGAGGGGCCGTTTAAAGTGAGACACGTCGTACACTCGTAAGAGAACTGTTGGTGTCTTTTTCAATTCCAGACTATTAGAATCAACACTTACTCTATTCAACACCATAATTGTACTATTCTATCATAAGTATTGATATCGTGGGGTTCGACGGTGTAAATCATGAACAGACCACCTGCCACTCACCTAACGCTACCCTTGCGCCGGTAGCCTCGTGATTCGTGATACATTGTGGCAAATCTGAATTCGGAATCATACTTTTTCATACTCATTATTTGAATTCAAACTGTAAACATCAAATTATACTATTTATGAATCACAAAGTTGATATATCCTGAAAAATTATCATTAGTATAGGTGTTATTTTTCAAAATGTAAATCATGAAAATGTTCAACTATCATATTTTTCATGTGACTACCAATTTTATGAATAACCCATATCCACACAAATAATTCCTCTTCAAGATATTCACCTAGTAATGAGATTGATAATCAAATCAGTGTATTTTCTGATATCACTGGAATAAATGACACCAGAAAAGTTGTAAATCAACACCACTAATATCAGAAAAACATCGAAACAAATTTGTCGCCATACACTGTTGCCACCTCGTCTATTTTATATTCATAAACCTATTTCATATATTACACTTTGAACATCGTCATGTGAGATTATGATAAGAAGTTGATGAAATCAATATCAATAGAGGATGATGCCCTCTAATTAACGATCGCATCATTCTGTATCATTTTCCGTAATTACTGCAGAGCTTACATGAATTTTGGTACACCATTCTTCAGACGTTCTCAGCACATCATTTTGTCGTCAATCTAGAATTATGTCGAACAACTCCTTTCCAAAACACGTTCGTCTATATGGAACGACGAAGCTTCGGTATTCTTTGCCAACGGGAGTATTTCCAAGATTTTATTACACAGAGAAAAACAATTCTTTGAATTTAACAAATATTGTTAAATTCAAAGAAATCCGAAGTTTGAATAGGTCCAACAAACAAGCTTGGTTGAATCAAAGTTTCCATTCCTTTGATTTTTCGAATAAGTGATTTTTTTGTATCTATATAATTTATTGAAAATGATATGATTCATAATTTGGAAGAAAGTGTATATTTGTTTGAATCAAAACTATTTCTTTGGATTCATGATCAGAATTATTCATAGTGAATAAGTATAATTTGCATCAAAGAAATGAAAGCTTGAGGGCAACAAGGAAATTATTTGGAAGAAATAAATAATTATTTGTGAAGAATAAATATATGTGAATGAAATTTGTTTCAAAGAAATCAGAGCTTGACAGAAACAAGAACATTCTTTGGAAGAAACAAATGATTATTTGTGAAAAATAAATATATGTAAATGTACTTTGATTCAAAGATGTCAATGCTTGAGAAAAACAAGGAAATTGTTTGGAAGAAACAAGTTCAAATAATGGATTATTACCAGAAATAAATTGTAGATTTGAACGAAATCAAAAATTTATAAACTCAAAGAAATAGAATCTTCCTAAGAAGAAATTCATTTCTTAGAAAACAATACTCCTCTTGGAAGGAATTGAGAATTAACAACAAAATTGAACTATATAACAAACTTTATTGAATAATAGAAGAAATGTGACACACACTGTTTGGGTTCGATACTACAGAAGTCAAGATACATGATGATCCTGAAGCAGGTTGGTCGCTGTTATTTGTATCCAACCTCAAATAATTGGCAGGTGGATCATCGGCTCTATCATCCGGTGCATCAGCATCAATAAAAATGTTTTCGGAAATCACTGGAGTATTCACATCAATGACAGACGTAGCAGATTTCTTATTGTTCTCCTGAAAGTTAAGTATATTTTGATGCGGGAATAGATGAAATATATGCATAACAAGGAAATAAAAATTCCATAACATTGAAGTGCATTGATGACAATTTTTCATATGAAGAAAAGAGCTGTGATAATTTTTGTTCTAGTGATTATGTTCTCTATATAGTTACATGATATCTCAAAATACTTATACAGGGTATATCTAAATAACACCGAAAAAATTCAAGGGGTGATTCCTGAGTTTTAATATTCTCCCGAAGATGCTAACATAGAATCAAAACATTTAACATACTAATTATCATTTGTTTCATGGAAACAAATATTTTGTTTCAAGTGAAGCTGGTGACATTTGAATTGAAGAAATATTTATTTGACTGCATGGAATCTCTTCCATTGAAAATCATAGAAGAATTTGAACGCCATTTCACTGGAATATTTCAATATACAGCAGATTAGAAAGTATACTTATCTACGAAATATCACACATATACCTACACCTATTCGTATATCCTTCTATGACCTACCAAATTGCACGGTTTGTCTTTTTGATGGAGATCGGTATGAAAACATCAGATAATCAACAAATCATAAAAAATTTCACACCATTATTCCGATTTTCAAGTATGAATTACAATTCCTTACCTCTGAAAATTGGGACCAGATGACCCAAATGCCATTCTTCTGAAAAATCCATCACTACACAAAGAGAATAGTGAAAATCTGTAAATATGCTGTGGAACTGTGGAATTAACTATACTAAATCACCACTGTACGATACGACCCGGCGAACCACATCATCAGAGATACAGAACGAATGCGTTATGGCGGGTCTTTTGGTCTGGTAGATAGTTGTATACGTTTCAGACAGGGTTGCCAGATGGAGCCGGAGAGCTCGTGAACCTTTTATATTATCTGTATGAGACAAGAAATTTTTATAGTGATGAATCAAAGGATGAAGGTCTAACCCTTGCATGTCATCATCTCCTTAATTTTTCAAGTGTAAAAATGATTTGAAAAATTAACTTGCCGCTGTAAACCTGAAATTATATTATGATGTCAATTAGACATTGTAGAAAAAAGATACGAATTGACAGACGGTTTTGATGAGAAGTAGGTGCCAGGTGAGGGAAATATAATTCGAAGCCCAAAATTAAAGTTTGCTGATTGGACGTTTACCCGTTTTTCAAGCATACTTGATGACCGAGCATTTCAGGTTCAAAATTTTGCTTCAAATTGCGTATCAGTCATGTCCAGAATAGGTATTCAGCTCGAGTAAAGATTCAACTTCATGTTGGGTTGGCAGGAGATCCAGCCATAAAATATCAATTCATGAAATCATGTCAAAAAGCCATTGACGACCCAAAGACAAAAGCGCCTAATTTGTTGTCAGATCTGGCAACCCTGATTTTGGATATTATAGAAACAAGTCACGCCACCGCACTGAACAATAATTAAGACTTTAAGTTTTGGTTTGGTGATTTTTTCAGTCATGGGCATCGTCGATTTTACTTTGGTAGAAGTTGTTTTTACTTTTTCTGGATCTGGATTCTCATTTTCCCAATCATGCGAACATTCGACTACACAACAAAAACAAGCGCATATAATCAAAGCAATATTTGATTTGGACCAAAAATTACTATATTTTGTTATAAATTGTGCTGTCATTCAAAAGAACAATTCCATAATGTAATTTCAATAAGCGCATTTATTCGAGATGAATGACACACTCGCTCTGTTCAAATTATATTTTTTAAATACAAATTTTTTGTTTGTGCATGACAACTTTATCAATTGTTCATATTTATATCAAAATTATTTTTCGCCAACAATGTGATATTTCTGTTCAAAATAATATTTATTTGCTCCAAGTAACATTTATTTCTTCGAAATAAATATATTTTCAACAAATGCTATTGTTTCACCCAAACAAATGTCATTCAAATGAACCGATGATTTCAAACAAAGAATTTGATTTGGTTTCAAGAAATAACAATTGTTTCTCGCAAATAACATTTATTTCTTGCAAACAAATATAAGTCAAACAAATGAGATTGTTTCACGCAAAGAAACGTTTTTCTCTGTGTAGGACAATTTCAATTAAGTACCTTCTGCCTATGTTCATAAAATTATCATAAAAGTAGGTACATATACCTTGCGCATCTTCATTGTGTACTGTGCCCCTATCACTTCCACACTCCAGAGTTCCACAGCCATTCGTAGTAAACGTTGAGCAGTATTTAGCACCGTATTTCTCCACTGGCACGGATCATTTTGCTCTTTCAGTGTTAAGTGCATGATTGTTTTTATCATGAAGTGTAGGAAAATATCATTCAAATGCGCTGAAAAGTTTATCGTTGCTGAGGAGTCAAACTCAGAAACAATTGTCTCGATGTTTCGACACAACACCAAAATTGA
This sequence comes from Phaedon cochleariae, assembly GCA_918026855.4. NCBI lineage: Eukaryota > Metazoa > Arthropoda > Insecta > Coleoptera > Chrysomelidae > Phaedon > Phaedon cochleariae. The sequence goes on from OU896715.1 coordinate 48,204,028, forward strand.
TGGGACACAGAGCTACCACAGGTAATACAGGTCAAAATGAGTTGATTGGACCCTGTTATATCTTTACATCTACTTTACTTACTCACTTAATCTATCTGGTTGTTAATCAACAATTATTATTTTCTTGTTATGAATTTCTAAAATTGAAAAATAAAAATACTTGTTCCTGATTAAATCATTTTGCAATTATATGTACCTAACTTATTGGCGACGAGGATAATCGAATCGACACGGAGTAACACCATCAGGAAGAGGATACAAGAAAAATATGGCAGAAACTACTACAACTATCCAAACTGTTTTTTCGATTGAAACTTTCGATGTGAGAAAAATTAGAGTCGATCGTTGGGTGAAACGACTCGAAAGTGCTTTCAACGTGTTCAAGGTGGGAAATGATATGAAAGTTGCTTATTCACTTCATTACATTGGTCCTGAATCTTATGACATCATTTGTGATGAGTTATCACCAGAAGACCCCCACCGGATGACTTTCCAGGAGTTATTGGATTGTATATATACTACAATTTTATCACCCACAACCTTTGGAAATTACAGAGATTTTTCGATTTCATCAAAGAAATCAACGTGACGGAGAAACATGTCAAGAATATGTCACGGCATTACAGAAACTAGCTGTCCATTGCAAATTTGGAGATTATCTGAAGAAAGCCATACGGATTAAGTTTGTCTGTGGTTTACTAGCTGAAAACATTCAAGATAAGTTACTACAAATGAAGGAGCTCACGCTAGAGAAGGCAGTTGACATTGCCACAAATATGGAGATATCACGAAGGGATACTGCCAGTTTACATAAACATGTTTCTTCTGAGGTTCATCAGGTCAAGATTCCCAGTCCAAGCATCAGTAGCATATCTTACAAACTGGATAATTTTACTAGACCTTCCATCAAATCTAATAGGTCTTCTAACTATACTAACAAATATAATTTGAAATGTTTCAGATGTTGATCTGAATCACATTTAGCAAATAGGTGTGATAACATGAATAATGCAATTTGTGAATTTTGTAATTTGAGAGGGCATTTGAGGAGGATGTGTAGAAAAGAAGCTAATTCTTATTTGTACTAGCACGACTAACCAGATTGAAGAGATACTAATAGTTGAGACAGAGCAAGCAAATTTCAGAGATAAGTTCACTGCTAGTATTGAAATCAATGGAAGAATGGTTGAATTTGAGATCGATAGTGGTGCAGGAGTGAGTTTGATGAGTAAGAATCAATACCTATCTTCTTTTCCAAACTTAACATTACGAAAAACTAACTTGAAACTAATTTCATATTGCAAAAACTTACTTCAAACTGAAGGATTTATTACTGTGCTGGTTGATTACAAGGGGGTTGTTCATCATGAATTGAATTTATATATTGTAAGATATAAATAAATTTCCATTGTTAGGAAGGGAATGGATTAGACACCTACAAATTGAGTTGACAGATGTGTCACAGTTGTCAGTTACTGAGAATGGTGTACAGGGTGTACTCGCGAAATATCCTACAATATTTGCTGATAGTATTGGAAAAATTACCGGTATTCAAGCTAAATTGAAGTTGCGTGAGAATGCAACGCCGATTTTTCTCAAAGCGAGATCAGTTCCTTTTGCTTTAGTTCCAAAAATAGAAAAAGAATTAAACTTACTTGTTAAAGAAGGCGTTTTGAGAAAAGTGGATTATTCAGATTGGGAAACTCCAATAGTTCCTATTTTGAAATCTAATGGTAGAATCAGAATATGCGGAGATTTCAAAGTAACGCTTAACAAACGATTATTGGTTGATGAGCATCCGCTTATTCCTACAATTGAATTTTATTCGCATCTATGGCTGGTGGAGAGAAGTTTACGAAATTAGATCTCACTCAAGCTTATTTACAAATGGAAGTTAAACCGGAAGATAGAAAATATTTGACCATAAACACGCATAAAGGTTTGTATGAATGTTCACGCTTATTATACGCGATTTCTAGTGCACCTGCGATATGGCAGCGAGAAATTGAAAATATCTTGAAAGACATAGAAGGAGTGACTGTTTTCTTGATGGATGATATCAAAATTACGGCCCTATGTTATAAAATTCATATAGCCAGATTAGATTTGGTATTGGCCAAATTATCTAAGTTCAATATAAGAGTGAATTTAAATAAATGTCAGTTCTTGCCTAACTCAATCGAATATTGCGGCTATGTTATAGATAAAAAGGGTTTCCATAAATCTGAATCAAAAATCGATGCTGTAAAAAATGCCCCTGAACCCAAAATAAGAGTGATGTTAGAACATTCTTAGGCTTAGTTAATTGTTATGGACGTTTCTTCAGGAATTTGAGTGAGATTGTGTTCCCTTTGAACAATCTTCTCAAAAATGACGTTGAATTTGTATGGAATGATGATTATACCAAGGCAGTTACCTGTATAAAGAAAGAAATTCAGTCAGATAATATTTTGGCACATGCACTTTGATCCTAAATTACCGCTGATCTTGGCAACAGATGCGAGCCCTTTCGCCGTAGGAGCTGTGTTATCTCATGTATTTCCAGATAACATCGAACGTCCACTTCAGTTTGCTTCCAAAACATTGTCTCAAACTCAACAAAAATATTCACAAATAGATAAAGAAGCATAATATAGTATTATTTTTGGAAACAACAAATTCTACATATACCTTTTTGGTAGAAGATTCACTTTATACACCGATTGTAAGCCATTATTACAAATTTTCTCTCCTAACAAAAGTTTGTCTTTGCTATCGACATCACGCATGCAACATTATGCACTATTTTTGCAAACCTTCAATTATGACATTAAGTACAAAACATCTGACACAAATGCTAATGCGGATGCACTATCAAGATTACCAATCGAATCTGAAGATTTAAATCAATATGATGAAGTAGATTGTTTCGAAATCAGTCAAATCGAAACTTAACCTGTAACTTTCGATGAGTTATCAGAAGAGACTCAGAAAAATAATGCACTCAAACGGCTATTGAAGGGATTGATATCTGGTCATGTGGTGAATAAGCATGATAGATACAATTTGGATCAAATTCAGTTTTCATTACAAAACGGATGTATTTTTAGAGGACAAACAGCTGTGATACCATCATCATTACGAAAACGTGTTGTGGAAGAATTACATACTGCACATTTTGGCAATAGTCAAAATGAAAGCATTAGCTAGGATTTACTGCTGTTGGCCAAATATCACAAGTGACATTGAAAGTATTTGTAAGAGTTGTTGTGAATGTAACGAGAATAAAAATCCTGCAAAAATTACGGGTCATCCTTGGATGCCAGCAAGTGAGCCATTTGAACGTGTTCATTTAGATTTCGCAGGACCTTTCATGGGAACTTTTATTTTATTCTAGTAGACGCTTTTACTAAATGGCCAGAAATTCATATTGTCAAAAATATTACTACAAGTTTCACTTTATCAGTAATTAGAAGAATATTTTGTACTTTTGTAATTCCAAAAGTTTGTGTAACTGATAATGGATCCTCATTTACTTCATAAAGGGGATATATAGGGATTGAGGAAAATGCCAGAGACACATGCAACAAATAAACAAATTTTTGATGAAATCTTGAAAAACAGAACTGAAATAAGGAATTATATAGAAGCAACTGAAACCCGACTTTTACATAGAATCGAAGAATTGAAGAACACGACTTCCCAATTGGAAAAAGAAAACACAAGACTGAACGAAAAAGTAAAATACCTGAAGCGAGCCCAAAACAAAAAGAACATAATAATATTCGGTCTGAACAAAAGAAAAAGGAAGAAATCACACCACATAACTTGTGTACAGATCTGAATGGACTACTCGACGTCGAATTGAAGGAAATCGATTTCAGCGACTGTTATCCACTAGGAAAATCAGATAATTGCCCTATCAAGATTGAATTCTTGTCAAATATTGAAAAAAGGCTTCAAAGCTGTAAGAAATTGAAAGGCAAAAACATATCTATCGTGCAGGACTTGACTCAGAAACAAAGATGTGAACAGAAAATACTCAGGAAATACCTGTTTCTTGCTAAACAGGAAGAAAAATATAAGGACTGCTACATCAGGGGTGACAGGCTTTACGTAGAAGGAGTAGCATATAAGGCAGACGATCTTCTAGAACAAGACCATCAACAGGACAATAATAAGCACAATAGTGCACCTGCAACCCCAACTCCATCCCCTATTACGAAGACATCCCCTATGAAGAACAATCTACCTCCAGCAGAAAAAAATCCAGTTACCCCTAAGGTTCCAGCTACCAAAAAACCTTTGAAAGAAAATGAAATAATCAAACCGAGAACACGCTCTTACAGATAAGCTCGAAACTCAGAAATTATCTAAACTCCTTTTCTGTATGATCTTAGATATATGTTTAGAATGTTTTTTTTGTATTAATTAAAAAAAAATAAGTAGCACCGACAATAGAGAGCCGATATGGAACAATACATACGCGATTTTGAAACCGAAGAAATACAAACCTTTACCCTACAAGATCACAATGAATTCAATCAAATTTTAGCAATAAACCAACAATATAAAAGGTTCAACATTGTCCATAATAATATAAGAAGTATCAATAAAAATTTCGATGAATTCAAAATATTTATGGATAGTGTTGATTCTGATATCGATTGTGTTGTATTGACGGAAACGTGGTTTGTACAAAACCCTGAGCTTTTTAATATTCCGGGATACGACTTAATATATAATGAAGGAAATTATAACCAAAATGATGGTGTTATACTATACATCAAATCGCAATTCACATATACTTATAAAATAGTGCAAATAAATGCCACGAGAGCTATTCAACTCAAAGTTGAATCCAGTGAAAATAGTAATATGGAGGTAACCGCAATTTACAAATCCCCTTCTTTAAACACAATAGAATTCATTGCGGATTTACACGAATATTTACGAGCGAATGATCTGAAAAATACCAAATACTCCATTCTCATTGGTGATTTAAACATCGATATTCTAAAAAACGATGAATGTTGCAGTGAATATACTTAAATACTATGAACGAATCTATTTTTCTGTAATAAATAATGAAACAAGAGTACAATATAACAATGGTTCTTGCATTGATCATATATTTGTTAAATCTGAACAAAATATAACAGATCGCATAATGCCTCTGATAGTTCGAACAAATACTACGGATCATTATACCGTTGCATTGCAAATGATTCTTGATGATGAAAAATTGCAAAACACCCTGCAAAATATCTCCTGGCACACGGTATATCACGAGACTGACCCCGACACTGCAACAAACAAATTCCTAGAAATTCTCACACGTACTATGAACGACTGTACAACTATTAAAAGAGTCAAACGAACAAATATCAAAATAGCACCTTGGATCACGAATGCTCTGGTCAAATCAACTGACACAAAAAATAAATTATTCAGAAATACGCGAAGAGATCCTAATAATTATCAACTAAGAACATATTTCAACAATTATAGAAATAAATTAACAGAATTGATTAAAAAGACCAAATTTGACTATTATCAACGCCAAATAAATACTAATATCAGTGTATCAGTGATACAAAAACACTTTGGAAAATTGTGGGAGAAATTAGTAAAACTAAAAAGAAGAAAATGGATATAGTTTCAATTAAAAACGAATACGGGGAATCAATTAAAAGGAAAAGAAACAAATCGCGAATAATTTTAACAAAGTCTACACTGAAATAGGAAGAAAAATGGCTGAAAAAATACAAAGAGGCCCAAACTATATACCGCACAGAAATATTTCCATTAATTCTCTTGTTCTTCTTCCAACGGATGGCAATGAAATCGAAAACGTCGTTAGAGACTTAAAAAATAAGTCAGCCGGCGTAGATGAAATCCAAGCTGAAACTTTCAAGTCCATTTGCCATTATATTATGGAACCGCTCACCTACATTATAAATAACTGTATGGAAAAAGGAACTTGGCCTGAAGCGTTTGAGGAAACTGTTGTTATATCGGTATTCAAAAAAGATGATGAGACTTTAATCACAAATTTCAGACCAATTTCGTTAAACACGCACCTTACAAAAATTTTTGAAAGAATTCTTAAGCAGACTTGCTGCCTACTTAACAAAATATAATCTGATATCTGACCAACAGTATGGCTTCAGAGAAAATATCTCTACGCAAGACGCTGTGTTGTCACTTACCTCAAGGATAGCCGCTGCTCTGGAAGAAAATTTACCAAACCTGTGTATTTTCATCGATTTATCAAAAGCGTTCGATTCCGTAAGTCATGACCTACTCCTACTGACACTGGAAGATATTGGAATTAGAAATAATTGACTTGAGTTATTTAGAAATTATCTACACAATAGATTCCAATCAGTGAGAGTAGACAATGTACAGAGTGACAAGAGAAAAATAGACCTCAGGGGACCGTATTAGCAAAGATTACTGAATGAACTATGAATAGTTAATGAATGGGGCGTCCTGATTCCGAATCCGATACGGGGGTGCTTCCGTAAAAAGTGCGACAAAATTTAATAATTCAGAACTAAAAATTTTCCAGGAAAAATATGAATAGCTAGTGAATTGGGCGTCCTGATTCCGAATCTGATGTGATTTTCAACCTATTTCGACTCCTAATACCATTTTCCGGAAATTGGGGTGGTTCCATATGGCTATTGGCGAGCAGTGTATATCACTGAAGATGACCCCACTTGGTCATAGAGTGCATTTTTGGTATATCTCTCGCTCCAGCAAATTTCAGGATCTTTACCCAACGTTTATATAATATACAGGGGTGTTTCCATTAGAAGTGGGTCACACTGTATGTTGAAGTGAGAATGGAATTAATTCATATTGGCAAAACCATTCACTTATTTCAAGAAAACCATAATTTTGAGGTGAGAAATTCATCCACCAAGTGGAAACAATCATTTTCCTAATTTGCAACTATGTATTACTATTATTGAGAATTGTTCTCTTTCATTTCAAAATGAACGATTTTTTTGATTTTGGTATTCTGTGTCGAAATTCTGTCAATCTTCAATAAAAACATTGTTATTTCCGATCCGAATTTATGAGTTTTCTATAATGAATATTTAGCTCATTCTCTCCAATGGGACTATTTTTTGTTTCAAAATATTAACTGCTCAGTTGAAAATATAATAATGTTTTTGATTCAAAACTGTGAATGATACCTAATGAGATAATTAAACTCCACAGAATATTCGTGTGCAAATATATTTTTGTTTCTTTAGTTGACAATAATCCCATGTATAGGTACATCTTGGATCAGTTTAGTCCATCATGACCCCAAATGGTTATAGAATATTCCCATGCATGCATTGTTTTCGTCTTCTTGAAGTTTTGCTGAAAATGATAACGGTCACAAACAATGACATAAGTATTATAATTGATTTAAAACTCACCTCTATTATATGTAATATCGTGACTCCAGTAATATCATGCCTTCTGGAAGATATCGGGTATATAGATTCGAAATACTCGGAAGGAAACTTTCTCTCACCTAATTTCAAGGTTCTTTCAAGTCTTTGCAAAACCTCATTTATAGATAATACTTCTTCATTTATCAACCATTCGTCATTTTGCTACAAAAGAATTTCGTATTACAGAATGAGCATATTTTCATAGCAGGATAATAATAAATTCCTGTTATTTTGATTGAAAAATTGTTGATTCACTCACAATGACTACCGAAATGTGCAAATACCTACTTACCAAGGAAATTCAATGTTGTACCTCCACCAGCTCTCTACAAGTTCAGCATTTGTTAGATATTTATGTTCTAAGAAAATTCACATCTATATACACACTCAATATAAAACATTCAGAATTTTCAAACTACGCAGCTTAATGCCGTTTCGCCGCTGTGGGCCTGTTATAATGATGTGAGCATTGTCAATAATGATTGTAGACTGGGGACTGACTTTTGGCAACAGGATGGCTTACCCTTGATTTTCGAATGAAAAAATTCATAAGGTATAACAGAGATTGAACTCATTTTATCCCCCGATTTTGTCGCATCAATTTTACCTCATTTTTAGTCGGAAATTCGTCATATTCATTGTGAAAAAATGTCTTGCTATGTATTTTTTTGTGAAAATACATAAGGTATTAGGTATATAATATCAGAGATTGAACTAATTCTGTGCCCCGCTTTTGTCGCATCGATTTTACTCCATTTTTACCCCAAAACATCGAAACAAATCGGCAATTTGTCATTTTCATTGGAAAAAAAATCTTGAAAAGGATTATTCTCAGATATATTTATTTACACAAAAAAATGGACATAGTGATGAGAATCCTCATTTCTTTCGCACAGTTGATCATCAACATCGATGGTCTGTTAAATGTGTGGGGGGAATTTATTGGGTCCCAAGTAATAGATCCTCACTTTTTTGATGGAATTTTGAATGGACGAAAATTCCTCAGATTTTTACGCCATAATCTACCTGACCTTCTTGATGTGCCTTTGAATATCAGACAGCAGATGTGGTTACAATTGGAGGAGCTCCAGCACATTTCCAACGGAATGTCAGGGAATTTCTAGACACACGTTTCCCAAATAGATGGATAGGGAGAAGCGGTTCGCAAAATTGGCCACCGAGGTCCCCGGATTTGACCTGTATGGATTTTTTTTATGGGGATACATAAAATATATTGTTTACGACAGCCAGCCAACAACAGCTGAAAATATGAAGGAGAGAATAACAGCTGCTTTTCAAACTGTGAATCCATAAATGTTATTAAATGTTGAAAGATCCTTCGAAAAAAGGTCACGTTTGTGTATAGAAGAAAATGGAGGTCATATTGAGCATTTACTTCAATTTATTCAAAGAAAACAAACAAAAAATCTCCAAGTCAGTCGAGTTGTTTTCTTTGGAAATACTTGGACCACTTTGAGAATGGGTGATTTCCACGAGTTTTTAATTTATTCGTTCATGAGTTCGAGTTTGTTTTTCTTGTGTTATTTTTTATTTAGACGAACTGTTATTACGATAACCACCAGATATTTTTTCGACATGCCCAAATGTCAACGACTTGAGAATGAAAATAATATATTTTTTCTACTCACATAACTAAAATGGCATTTAGCGTACGGATATGTACCACGCTAAATGATCGATTAATCACGGATTGACGATCTGTGATTTATTCAAAATATTAAACACGTTACCATGGCAACACGATTTCTTAAACACATTACCATGGGAACTCAGTTCATTAAACACAGCTTCAGTAATTTGAGGCATGTCTGGCCTGTCAATTGTATTATCTGTCAACGTTTATTTTCAAATTTTGTATCAGAATTATTCGAACAATATTCGTTTGTATCAGAATTCTTAATTAAAAATATATGCGAAATGTAGACGAAAGTGAAATCGAAGAGAATGTTCTGGTACTTGCATATCTCCAAGAAGTGTAAAAATGAAGCATCTATGTTTGAGAACAATTCATTTGATCTGCGCTAAGCATGACAATAAACTTGAAACAAAGGTTAGTAAGCAATGGACTGGACACATCTACAACCACTATCACTTATACGTGTCTCGCTGGTTGCATGCAGTTGCATGTATCATGTTCTCAATTCCCATCCCTTTCGAATTATTTTGTAGGTTAGCAGGAAGAGCAGGTATGTTAATGTTATTTTCGGAGTTCGTAGAAAAAGCATAGTATGTAACGCGTTTATAAACTCTTCTAGACACTCGTTTATTAAACACTCGCTCCGCTCGTGCTTAAAATACTCGTTACTAAAAGGACGTTTATAATACTTGTTACATAATATACTAATAATCCCCGTTTTGAATAAAATCGCCAATTTCTAGAAATGTATTGGGTTTAGGTATATAGGGAACCATGATACAGGTCGAAACTCAGTCGAAAGGAAATCGAATTCTATGCCATTTGAAATAACAAAGTTTTTCAACTTCATAAATTGTAAGTTTCCAACCATAATTTTGTTATCACCCTGTATGAATTTTGACATTGAAATATGAATGAAGGTATATTTCTAATCTTTCTCCAAACAATCGAAGCTATCAAGAAGGTTGAAAATTATTTACAGAGTCAAATAAAAATTATCTTCATGTACCATACAATTCACCGATTCTTCAAATATTTCGAAAAATAAAAATGATAGGTATAGAGCATCGGAGAAATTCACCTCCATTTGTGCTGCGGAATCCGAAAAAGACAAACAATATAGGGTGTTCCATTTAAAAAAATAACTTCGATATGTATCTTTTTATGGAACACCCTGTATATCTCGAAATAATTTGAAATCGTACATGAATGAATTGTCTATCCTGCTAGTCGAAAATAATTGTAAAATATTGTATGGTTTTCCACATATAGAGACCGTGTCGTATACGATGCCCGCATACCCTGCACTGAGAAAAAAAACGAATAACGGTTATTAGAAATTCGATAACCTTCATACAAAACTTCAATTAAATAGGGGACAGCCTAGTTGTCTTATTATTCTTATTCAATTCATTTTGCTACGACAACTCAATAACAGTTATCAAAGAATTTAATTAGGTATGTCTCTAAGGCTTCACCATGAACGAATTATGATCATTCGATAAGGTGTATTGATTCGATCGAAGGGTTGAATTGATGTCATTCAGTACTTTAATTACCAGCATTGCCAAACTCAATATCTATAATTGCAGACTCTCGTTGCATTCTTCTGGTAACCCAATAGGTATCATTCAAGACTTGCGTTAGGATAATTAACTAGTATAGTTGCTGTTATTCTCTCAAACCCATGACTGGCATTAAATTAATTAATTAAAGTAATTAAATTAATTAATTAAAGTAATTAATCAATTCAGTTATGTCAAGCTGATAAGCGAATCATTTTTCATCAAAAAATCATAGGAAATAAATAAACATTATATATTACATTCATTTTTTTGGAGCTTCTTCAGTGGAGATTACTCCAAATCGTTTTCACCTTCACTTTCCTCTTCTGTACATAATTGAGAGAGTATCACTAAGATACGAATTATCTATCAAGATTCACATCAATATTCTGTCTATATTGACTATTGCTTCGAACTTTGACTTGTGTAAAATAATTTAATAAGGACAGGTCATGCTGTACCCAGAGGAAAAAGCAATAATTGATATTAACAGAATATTGCTGAGTCTTGATAGAAAATTGTATCCTAATGATACTCTCTCAATAACAGGAAAGGATGTCTATATAGGCAAAACAAATTGAAGTAGCCAAACTAAAAAGAAGTTCAAAAAAATGAACCCAATAGATGATATTTATTAATTTTCTAAAATTTGTTGATGGAAAATGATTTGATTATCAACTTGACCTAACTGGATTCGTTTAGGATTGGTTCAGGACTACTTTTACTGTTCTAATGAAAATTCACTGATGCAACCAAAATTAAATACCTACTTCTGTTGATGAAAGGCAATGAAAATATAAAATCAGAAAAAAAGTATTTTTATTCAGCACACAATCATACAAATTTTTATTGGTTCAACCAAAATAAACAATAACTCCATTCAATGAGTGGAAATGGTTTGACAAAATAAATTAATTTCTTGAAGAATACCTACAAGCTAAAATAATAGGAACAAATTGGTATATCTACATTCAAGAGACCTATACCTTAAATCTCAACTATAACTGAGTTTAAAAAAAAAAAAATAATAATATACCTATCAAATCAAAATATCACTCCTAGGGATAGCTGTCTCGAGTCAACTTGGTACTATTTTGCTGAAAAAATGTATGTGGAACTCAAATATTCTTTGCGGGTTACAAATAAACGTTCTTTTCGATGCATATGATATACAGGGTGTAACAAATTCGTGACTAAGCATGGGGATCTTGGTATACCTTCTCCCCAAGAGATACAAAGTAGGTCAAATTAGGGCAAGGTTGCGCTATTTCATGCTCAACAAAATGATGCTTCGAAGTTCCAATCATTTCTGGGTATGCACAAACAAAATTGTGCAAAATAGTTGTCATTCATTCATCAGTTTATTTAAAGAGATATTCTGAAATAAATGACACGTCATCATTATCACTTTTTCTCCTCCACAAAAAGGAATTGACAAATTGAAAATCCGACGTTTCTACTTCAAGCAGCCATCACCATCAACTTCATCTTCTTACATAGGGACCTGGATTTTTTATTTTGTCTTTCGATATTTTTTGATCTCCTCGATACGATGATGCAACAACAACAATAATCAACCAACCAATTTTTACCACTGAAATATTGATTTGATTTTTGTAGTAAATCATTGTATCGAGGAGGTCGAGAACTACCGAAAAACGAAATGAAAAATCAAGGTCCGTTTTTAAAAAATAAAGCTGGTGGCTGCTTGAAGTAGAAACGTCGTGACAATGATGAAGTGTCATTCATTCCAAAATATCTCTTCAAATAAACTGATGAGAAATTATTGAAAAGAATTTTGCACAATTTTGTTATTCTGTGGATGTCTCCGGAAATGATTGGAAATTTTCAAACTTTGAAGCAGCATTTCTTTGAGCTTGAAAAAGCGTAACTTTGTCCTGATTTGACCGACTCTGTATCTCTTAAGGGTACCGAGATCCAACTGCTCAGCCACGAATTTGTTACACCCTTTGTAGACAATTTCTCGATTATTTTAGTTTCTGGTAGATCTCTTTCTCAAAATTCCGACTGAACTAGCTCGAGTAGGTGGACTATTTTCGATAACCTCTTCGTGCATTTTCCACTGACATGAAGTGTACAGGAGAAAATGTCTAGATTGTTTATGATAATTGAAAACCAATCACAGGGAATTGAAACGAAGTTGTTAGTTGCAACAGAATATTTGAGGCACATTTGAAAGATGGTTGGAGACAGTGTACTCATATGAAATATAACATACTAAAAATAGATGTTTATGAGAAAAGTGTGATGTATCTTTTACCATTACGTAAAACAGTTCCAAATGTGTCAAAATAATAAATATCATTCAGTAATATATACTGTATATCATGAGATTCTTTCACTTCATAAGCAAATAAATGTTCACAAAAGCTTATATTTTCTACTATGTTATAAATGAAACAAATATGTTTTTCTTCACTTATTATTATTGCTGTGATAATTCCAAATTTTGGATATTCATCACAAGAAATCACAATTGCATCTTTTATTTTGAAAACTGTATTATTATAAGTTATTCTGTGCACATCGATGACATTTGTTTTGAACTCTTCTAAATGAATACTTGAAAGAATGTCATTGATGTTACTATTCGAGGGTTTGTTCTGTGAAAATGAGATTGAATTCACTAAACCTTCCTTATCAACCAATCGTGAAGCCAACTGTAATTGATGTTTCACAGCAAGTGTATGGGTAATATTAACTCTAGAAGAAACAACATTGGCAGCAAGTTTAAGCTGTCGATGCTTAGATTCATATCTCAAAGTTATAGTTTTCACTAATGGACCAACTTTGTTGATAATTGATGGATAATGTGTCATGAAATGAAACTTGGGTTTCAGAGGCAGAGAAAATAATTTCATATAAAGTGCATGATGATGACTTATCAATTCAGTTAATTCTTTACACATAGCTGATGTAACAAAGTTGCTCAGTACAATTCTCAATATCTTTCTTAAATAAATATAGAGCTGCCAATGTTTGTTACCTACTGGTATCAAATTCCCAAGAATCAAACCTGCATGTAGAATGAAATTCTTCATTTCAGATGCAGACATTCTCAAAGACTTTTTCTTCAGATTTTCATGGGAAATAAGTGGTGGTTTGTTATGATTTGCAGTGAAGCTATAGAATTGTATCTTATTGTTCAAAATTTCTAGAGAGAAATATTTATCTACGATGACGAATTGATACAATAGCTCACACATAATAAATACCCCTACTCCCTCAAAAATGTCGTGCGCTATATCAACGCAATAGTTTTCCGTGACATGGAAGAGATCAATATTATTTAAAATCGGGGAGAAATGTATTCCAGTTGAATAAGAGTTATTGGCTGCTAAATCGCTTGAATAATTGTCAATATTTCGTAATTTTGTTGAATTCTCAATGGTTGATATTTCTGTTTCTGCTCGGATGAGCTTACAGAAACGACAAAATGAATTTGACCGGAATCCTGCTTTGAAACCAAGTATTGTATTGAGGCCAAGATTATCACCCAAAAATAAGGCAGTACAAAAATATAATCTCACATTTTTATCAGGTAATTTCACAGTGATCCCCTCTCTTTTCAAATGGTTTAATTCAAATACCATTTTTCTGAATAACACATTTTCACCAAATTCTTTCAAGTCTGATGCATGGAATAAAGATATCAAAAATATGTTCTCTAAACGTGATTCAAATGCTGGTGGCAAACATGCAATTGAACAGTAAATGGCACCTAATTTATGGATACCTGAATGAGAGCCAAGGGGATTTCCACTTTCAAACTCATCAAAATATATGAATAATGGTATGACAATATCATTTTCCTCATAAACATCAATTTTCGCTTTCCAAAATTTGGTCTGAACTATATTTTGTATTGATGGTTCACTTCTCAACTTTTCCATGTACTGAATAGTTTCAAGTAAGATATTTGGTAAAGACATGAATTTTTCTAGAACATTCCTTAATAGAATATGTTGAGCAGTATAATTTTTTGGAGATGGTTCTGATTTTTTATTATTTACCAAACGCTGACCAATGACATATTCAATAGGTTTTATGTAATATCCTGATTCTTCCAAATATTTCAATCGTAAATGTTCACTTCTGAAGTCATCAAACATGTTTTCTAATTCTTCCATAAATTTCCTGAATTGGTCTTTATCAATATCAGATATAGAATATTTTTGTGAAACTTGTTCTAGAAAAAACTTCTTGAAAATATTCAGTGGTTTTCCAAGTAATTCACTCACATAATTCATTACTTTTTGAATATCTTTTCTGCAGAAAGTTTTTTCATTGTAAAGTTTGCAAATGAATGAAATATTATTCTGTATGATTGCATTTTTGAATTCACTGTGTAAATCAACAATGTCTCCATCTGCAATGATTTTGGAAACAGTTATAGAATGCTGAGTTTCTTCAAAAACTCCATTTCCATCATCTGAATGACTGACTTCCTTACTGAGAGTAGAAACTTCTGAATTACATGTTTGGTGACAACTTACATGATTTTTCAAATGTTTACGAAAGGAATTTAATGATGGAAAATTTCTTTTACAGTTTCCATCAGCACAAAAGTAAAGGCTATTAGCATCACATCTATGGATAATTTTCAAATGAACAATTAGAGCATTAATTGTGAAAAAACGATTATAACAAATGCTACAGTTCGGCATTTTATGAGTGATAACTAAAACATTACTTCACAAGGTACAAAAATAAATGATGACTAGTCAACTAATTCAAGCCAGGAACTGCAATCAAAGAGTGAAACTATTAGGTCCTACTTCATACTCAAATGATATGCTAAATCAGATATGAGAGTTACCGTTGATGGGCATTTTTTTGTTGACTTCATGGAAAAAACTAAGTCTTGGATGAATAACCACACATGCTCACATTCAGTAGGGTACTCCACATCCAGGGCATGGAAAAATTTGAACAATAACTCCAGTGTTCTTATTGCAGACTCAAGTTTGTATTTGACATCGTCAATAACGATATAAAAGTTCTTGGTTTCATTAACTATAACAGCAAATGGTTGCATGGTCATTCCATAACTCCTCAATTTGGTCCTTCTAGTAGTTATCCTCTCTTCTAGCTCATCATAGTTCTAGAAATAATATATTCAAGAATGACATGGAGACATGGAGAAATATTTAAAAAATTAATATCCACTTGATATTTGTATATAACATTATTCGTGATATACAGGGTGTCCCATAATTAGCGTGCAATATTTCACCAGCATATTTATTTAACGATCAAAAATAAAGAGAGGTTCCTATGAACTTGGGTTGAAAAATGCTTCATAAATTACCTTGCATGTTATCGTTCAAATCGATTTTGCTCTAGAACTGCGCTTCCTATAAGAGTTAAACAAAGGAACCTTTTCATGCAAAAGGGTTCAGAGTTTCATGATTTTATGAGTTGTATGATGAAGTTGCAGAAAAACTGCAATTAAAAAAGTTGGGGTGATTTTACGCCACAGCCCCCACAGTTTGACCAATTTCTGGATGAAATTTTGAAATTATGATCATCGCATATTATTAAACATAAAAAGATTAGCCGACGTGCAGAATTTCATAATTCTGCTATCAACAGTTTATGAGATTCAAAATAAAAACCATCTTCAGGGTACTATCGGAGTACTAGACCCAAGTTTATGGGAACTTTTTTTCTTATTGTTGATCGTAAAATCTGTTGGTGAAGTATTGCACGCTAATTATGAGACACGCTGTATACGATTTAGAAGTTATGGGGAAGGCAGGCATTGGACAATTTGTATTTGATTATAAATTCCACCTTGATCAAACTCAACAATACACAGTTGCTAATGACTAACCGTGACATGTAGAAAAAAACTCTCCTGAACTTCAGATCTAGTGGGTTTCCATGTAATGCCCTTTCTGTTTTTTTTAGGGTTATTGGAGAAAACAGAAAAGGAAGAATGAGCAGAGCTTCTGTTGATTCATCTGAAAATGAGACCAGAAACAATAATTCAATTCAATTTTTCTTAAAAAATACAGGTGTATTCATTCAGAATGATTTTAATTTTATCAATCCAGGATAACTTGGTATGGATGAATGTTTTGGGTAATGATCAGGATGATTTTCTGCTCGAACAATGGAAGAAATCAAAATTGAAAAATAAAATGCAAAAAACCTCACCTTTCCTTGAATCAATTTCGATTTTTCGTTCCGCAGCCTCTTTCAATATAGCTTGTGCCACTTTAGGAAATTCTGAATATATTCGATCGATTTTATCAGGGAACCTATTATTGAAATCTGTTTCGATCTGAAAATAAATATGAATATACAAATAGGTACCTATTTTGAAAGGGTAGTCTTTGCTGTCAAGTTAGGTTCAAGCTTGTGAATATTGGAAGTTGCAACAAAAAGAATAGTTGACTCTTCAATGTTCTTCCAAAATGTTTTAGATATTTTCAATATTTTTAAGAAACAACCGAGGAAACAACCTCAATCAATATTTTTTCAATGTACCTCATTTGAAGATTATATTCTTCGAAATACAATATTATATTCTTCATTGTAGTTTCTCTGATGATGGAAATGAAGCTATACAAAAGCTCAGACAAACTTTAAAGTCTACTTTTCTCTTTGCTGCAATCCCCAATATTCACTAGCCTATACATACACATAGGAGTTGATAGCGGAGACAGTATCTTGATGAAATAAAATAAGGAAAACACTTAAAAACATTTAAGGAGCAGTAAGACCTAGATGCATGTTTTCAGTATTATTGCACATCATTAATTATCTACCAACAGCATTGCATACTAATTAATATAACACTGTTGAAACCTGAGAGAAACTTAATTTGCTCTAACTAGGCTCTTACATTCCCGTTTACTGGTATCAACATTAATTTAGGTTATTTTTTTCATACTCACCAGTTCAATGCCAGAATTCATTCTGAGACATGGGAAGTCATTGAATATTTTGGAAAGTTCAGTGTTCTGGTACAATTTACGCCTAAGCTTATGTGTGTCTTCCCAAGCTGACAGAATTTTAGTGTATGGCTCTACACCTACTTTCAGAAAATCTAATTGTTTCATGTTCTCGATGTTCTCCTCAGGACTCATTCTCTTTTCAATTTCTAGAGGTTTCTTTTGAGCATTTGCCAACCGTAAAGCAGCCCTCACATTCACATACCTGCACCATAATTTGCCTTTTGGCCCAGAACCTTTCTTTGATTTTTCTCCTCCAGCTGAGTATGGGATATAATAAGTTTCTGTTAGTTCATTTTCGAAAACCCTTTCAATTTCTTCACAAACTTGCACGAACTGGTGTGCTCTTAGACTGAAAGAGACAATTTGTGAAAAAAATAGGTGTACATTATAAGATACCAATTTGACTGTAAACGATGATCGAGTGTCTAGAATGGTGAAAAGGAAAGTCACTTACTCAGGACCAAACAGAGAAATCAGTTCATTAACTATGACCTTGCATAGTTTTTGGCGGTGATCATTATTTAGTTTCTTCTTATTCAGTATAACAATTTTACCATCAGTATATTTTTCTAACAAAGTGACCAGTCCCTACAGAAAATTTTCAAGTGAGATAGAGTGATATAATATTCCAAGGATCAAATTATTCAACCAATAATAAGATGAGGTTCCTCAAAAATTAAATATAGGACAAAAAGGTAATAACTCACTTGAGGAAATATACTCTGAGATGTTCTTTGTACTTTTTTGTGCCTACTGAGGTTCATATCTTCACCCTTTCTTTTGTCATTTGGAATCTCTTCTATTTCCATTCCACTTTTCTCGAATAATAAACTTCTCATCTCCTCATCTGGTTCAAATATATATGAACTTGAAGGGGTAGAGATGATGGAAGATGCTATGCTCGGATCTATGGATGCATCTTGGGATGTATCTACCTAAAACAGTATTGAAAGATACAAACACTGAAATATGTACTCACCAATGACTATATTTGTGCCCTATTGAGTAGATTGAAATATACAGGGTGTATGAAAATCATCATATTTCAAGCTTTCTTGAACAAAAATTTTAAAAGGGAGAAACTTGCTGAAATTAGGATTTCAGAAAACATACATACTTACCATTATTAGCCCAGAATTATTAGACACATTTTCTCTCGTATTTTCTTTATTCGATGATTTCAGATCATTGAACAGTTTTGTAAAAAGTAGCCTGGGTCCTGCTTTTTCAAAAATATTTCTTATGGTTTCATCGTCCAGCAATGCGAAACTGGAATCATCAATCCCTTCTTCTGAAAAATAAAATCAACCTTTCCAACTAATTGAACAGATGAGTTAATTATCGAAGCATCTCTCTCTTTCTCTCTCTCTCTTTCTCTCTCTCTTTCTATCTCTTTCTCTCTTTCTCTCTCTCTCTCTCTCTTCTCTCTTTCTCTCTTTCTCTCTTTCTCTCTTTCTCTCTTTCTCTCTTTCTCTCTTTCTCTCCCTCTCTCTTTCTCTCTCCCTCTCTCTCCCTCTCTCTTTCTCTCTCTCTCAGACTCTCTTTATTTCTCTCTCACACTCTCTTTATTTCTCTCTCACACTCTCTTTATCTCTCTCTCACACTCTCTTCATTTCTCTCACACTCTTTATCTCTCTCACACTTTATCTCTCTCTCACACTCTCTTTATCTCTCTCTCTCTCTCTTTCTCTCTCTTTCTCTCTCTCTTTCTCACTCTCTTTATCTCTTTCTCACTCTCTTTATCTCTCTCTATCTCTCTCTATTTCTCTCTCTTTCTCTCTCTTTCTCTCTCTCTCTTTCTCTCACTCTTTCTCTCTCTCTCTCTCTCTCTCTCTCTCTCTCTCTCACATTCTCTTTATCTCTTTCACACTATCTTTATCTTTCACACTATCTTTATCTCTCACACTATCTTTATCTCTCTCACACTCTCTTTATCTCTCTTACACTCTCTTTATCTCTCTCACACTCTCTTTATCTCTCTCACACTATCTTTATTTCTCTCACACTCTCTTTATCTCTCTCACACTCTCTTTATCTCTCTCACACTCTCTTTATCTCTCTCACACTCTCTTTATCTATCTCTTTCTTTCTTTATCTCTCTCACACTCTCTTTATCTCTCTCACACTCTCTTTATCTCTCTCACACTCTCTTCATCTCTCTCTTTCTCACTATCTTTATCTCTCTATCTCTCTTTCTCTCTATTTCTCTCTCTCTCTCTCTCCCTCTCTCTTTCTCTCTCTCACACTCTCTTTATTCCTTTCTCTCTCACACTCTCTTTATTTCTCTCTCTCACACTCTCTTTATCTCTCTCACACTCTCTTCATTTCTCTCTCACACTCTTTATCTATCTCTCTATCTCACACTCACTTTATCTCTCTCACACTCTCTTTATCTCTCTCTCTATCTCCCTCTCTCTACCTACCTCTCTATATGACTCTCTATCTCTCTCTCACATGAGAAGATAGAGAATCTGAATTCGGACACCCTATAAATTAATATTAGTACAACAAAGAAGTTCAAACCATTGAGAGTTAAAACCAAAGTGGAACATATTTGCTTTTTTTATGGTATAGGTAGGTATAATCCAGAATGCCAAATGGGCATCTCTCTCTTCTCACTCTACATCAACAGGGTGTCTCTCATTGAGAAAATAAAAAATCTTATTTTGGCCACCCTGTAAATATACAGGGTGGTTCAAGTTGCAGAAACTGAAATGGGGTGATAGATCGCATTTCAATCAAAAAAGTTCATAAGAACATGGATCCGATCTCGATCAGTAGCGGAGCTACAGGGGGTTAAAGTCTCGGTTGAAGTATAATGATTTTTTTCTATTAATTGAAATATCTCGCTCACTTTTGAAGATATCAATCTGAAATTTGGTGTGGTTGATACTTCCCAGGAGATCATCATTTGTAGCATTTTAAAGATTTTAACCCCCTGTAGCTCCGCTACTGATCGAGACCGGACCCATGTTTATATATGAACTTTTTTGATTAAAATGATGAGATCTATCACGCATTTCAGTTTCTGCCTTAAAACTTGAACCACCCTGTATAAGCAGTAGGTATATACATCAAAGAAGTTCAACCTATTGAGAGTTTTAGAACCAAAGCAGAATATAGGTAGGTAGGTATTTGCATTTGCTTATTTTATGGTTTAGGTTAATCGAGAAAGCCAGATGGGTTAGATTGAAATAACATTCGATTTTCACCTGAAGGTCACAAGTGTGGATTTATGTATAGCATCATTTAACAATTATCATGGTAACAATAATTATCAATTAACAATTATTATCATTTTTGAGTTGATGAACTCCATATTTTCAGATTAATAAGTAGAATGTTGGCCCAATAGATGTTGGCCAACTTTTAGGTAGGTACTAACTTTTTACCGTTAAATGAACGAAATTTTCCTATTGTGCGCAACCTAGTATGGACTAAGGTACCTTGATGTCAATTTGACGTATTTGAAGATGACAAATACGTCAAATTTTCATCAAGGTACCCTAGTATGGACATGATCGCGGATTGGTCCGCCGGAAACGTAATTAACCTAAAAATAAAAATTATTCATTAATTAGTTCATCATAATTTTATATTTGTTTCATTGCGTGTTGTTGATGTGAGTATGTGTATCGTGAAATATAGTGCAAAAAAATAATGAAACAAAAATAGAAATTGATGTTATGATAGGTACCTACCATCTTTGGAACTGACTTGTGCGCATGCGTACTGCGTACTATTTATTTTTGATTTTTGATTTGTTGTGCACATGTAGAGCTGTTGAGCATAAATGGTAATAACCTTCTGGGTCTGGCTAGTTAAATGTTAAATGATGCCGAATAAATCCACACGTTCACTGTCATCTCATCGAATTTTGTATGTGCATTGAATATTACACTGATGAAGAATATACCCGTCATGCTGGGTTTATAGATTCAACTAAACTAAGAATTCAACTAACAATTAAGAACTAAGAATGTTGAATACACAAGAACATAATATAGGGTTTATACATTTACATCTGTCATTTAAATTAAGAATTAATAATTACAAAGTTGGCCAACTTTCAACTTAACAACTAAGAATTAAGAATTTTGTTGAGAAAACATGCAGAACATGACAAACTGGTGACAAATGCTGACAAAAAGAGTTGTTGATGGATTTTAGAATGTCAGTAAATATCATTGTTGAATTTTGTGGGCTTGTTATACAAAGTGAAATTTGGTGAAATTTCAGGTTCAAAACTTTTCCATGTTCTTGTGATTGCTCCATTAAAATACCCCATAAAATAGCCTATAATTGAAATTTTTCACAAATATTTGACAAGGATTATGAATATCAAGGCATTTTGAAAATGATGGAAGCTTAGTTTTTAGTAGATGTGTATAAACACCTTCCTAATTCTCTAATTGTAATTCTTAATTATTAATTCATAATTGTTAGTTTAGTTGAATCTATAAACCCAGCATCATGATTGTATAAAATGAAGATAGATAGGTAGGTACTCAACCTTAATTATTACCTTCGAATGCGGAAACGTACTCGCAGAATCCCCACTCTATCAGTTGGAGTTGATAGTCCATGTTGCAGTAGGTACTTGCAGCTCGCAGTTTGCAGTTTCGCAGTTTCAGTTTCACTATCACTTGGACACAAACTCTATTTAATCCGTTAATTGTTCAATTGTTGTAGTTGTAGGCTTTGTGCGATTGTAGATCTTCTCTCACTATGAAACACAGCGTCACAGCCACAGCGACAGCGAAAACCATGCGACATGCGAAAACCGAAAGATTCACTTCACACAACTGACCCCTACACTGACCTACTTAGCACTTAGCAGCAGGAACGCCAACGGCCAAACGCAAATAAATGCCGGGATTGCAGGATGCCGCGAAAGCGCAAAAAACTGCGGGGCTGGTACCATTGTTGCCAACCTTCCAAATACGTTTTGTCCTACACGAACCTATTAGAATTCTCTACATTGGAAAAAAATCCTTACAACTCATTTATATTCAAAGGAACGTTATTTTTATATAACTGATCTAGCAAATTGAATTCTTCAGTGATATAAGGGTGATATTTAATATTAATTTCAAGGTTCAAAAATCCATTTAGATAGAAAACACGTATTTTTTATGAAACGGGGGTTTACAAAAATAAAATAATCGATTCGACAGTAACTCAATATTGCAAATTATAGGTATCTCAGGAAGGTATTTTTGACACATTTTGTTTTCATAACTACATGTATGCGTATACAAGAACAGTCGAAAATTCCCCACAATTCTGGACTATTCAAAAATCTGTCCTCACATCCCAACGCACCAATAATTTGAACAAAATGTTTTCTACATGTAGGGAATATGCCTACGAGTAGTACGAGTTGACATCACTGTCGTACCCGAACATGGCGCGAACGCGTTCGTCTACGATCGCCATACATTTTCACAATAAAAGTAATTAGATAACGAATTACGGTTATTAGATTAAAAATCACTCGACTGCTTTCATTATCATAGGGTATGATCTTATTATCCTTACAAGACGTCTAATGAGGCTTATTGGTGTACTCTCTATAAAACGTCTCTAATTGTGATAACTAGTCGTTTGCGCTATTTTTATACATGACATGGGTGAACATCATTAGATATTGAATGACTATAATCAACAAAGACATAATAAGACGATTTAATTAGAGCTTTTTCCTCAGTGTGTATATATAATATTTGTTTCCAATGAGAATGACAAATTTCCAATTTTTTGGGTGAGAATGGGGTAAATTCGATGCGACCAAATCAGTGGACATATAATGATTCTCTTCTCTCAAAAGAAAAATAACAAATATCTCAAAGTCAGTCGGTATTTTTCTAGACTTGTCCAAGGCGTATGACTGCCTACGATATACTACTGTACAAATTTGACGAATATGGAGTCAGAGGACCTGCGCTTAGTCGGTTTGGGTCATATTTGTTGGAAAGAAAGCAAAGAGTAGTTATCAGAAGAGACAACAAAACAGTCAAATCAGATATTAATGAAATCTCGAACACCGGTATTCCACAAGGCAGTATTATAGGCCCTATACTTTTTATAATTAACATCAACGACCTGATATAGAAAATCTTGATCAGAACAAATGTTGTCTCACCAACTATGCAGATGACACAAACTTATTGGTCCGTGGTGAACTGTTTCCGGATTTGGTAATAATGAACAAACAAATTCTGAATAAAAACAAAACTAATTTTTTGTTTCTCACAACCAATTTGCCAGGCAAACGTAGAGTCAATCATGAGGTATGGTATCATATTCTATGGGAGTAGCAGGGCCACAAACGCGATCTTCATAATCCAGAAGAGAATTCTCAGGATACTCTGGAACCTGAAACCTGAAGGTTCATGCAGAGATTTATTCAGAAATAATTCTACTCACCTTTTATGCAATGTTCATTCAAGAGTGCCTATTATTCATTTTCAAAAATAAACGATTATATTCAAATATGGAATCTCAGACAGAACATTATACCAGATACTCTAACTACACATATCTGTGTGCTGCACAGATTGCGATTAACTGAGTCCAGTGCATTATACTCTTGTATAAGATTTTATAACAAACTCTCTAGTGACATCAATTCGAGTTCTTGAACTTTCGAATTCTCTTCTCTCGTCTACGTTACGTGTTTTTCGACAAAAAAAATCTATAGCAAGATATTTTTTCATTTTCAAAATGACAGATTTCTGATTTTTTTGCCCTCATCGGGGTGAAATAGGGGTGAAATGAATGCAACAAAATCATTACACATGATGAATCTTTTATTCTGTTCAAGTTACGTGTTTTCTGATCGATAAAACTATAGCAAGACATTTTTTCAATCTCAAAATGACAGATTTCTGATTTTTTAGCCATTATCGGGGTAAAATAGGGGTGAAATGGATGCGACAAAATCAGTAGACATGATGAATATCTTCTTTCGTTAACTTTCCGTATATTTTGACAAAAAAAATCCATAGCAAGACATTTTTCCATTTTCAAAATGACAGATTCCTGATTTCTTAGCTATTATCGGAATGAAATAGGGGTGAAATGAATTCCACAAAATCAGTAAACATGATGAATCTCTCCATTCGTCTACGTTACGTGTTTTTTGACGAAAAAAATGCATCGCAAGACATTTTTATTTTCATAATGACAGATTTCTGATTTTTCAGCCAATATCGGGTGAAATAGGGATGAAATGGATGCGACAGAAAAATCCATAGCAAGACATTTTTTCTTTATGGAAAATGACGGATTTCTGATTTTTTTGCCATATTCGGGGTGAAATAGGGGTGAAATGGATGCGGCAAAATCAATAAAATTCATAAATTTCTTCTTTCGATCACGTCACGTGTTTTTCGACAAAAAAAATCCATAGCAAGACATTTTTCCTTTTTCAAAATGACAGATTTCTGATTTTTCAGTCAATATCGGGGTGAAATAGGGGTGAAATAGATGCGACAAAACCAGTAGACATAATGATTCTCTTCTTTCGTCTACGTTTCGTAATTTCCGATGAAAAAATACATATAGCAAAACATTTTTTCATTTTCAAAATGACAGATTTCTGATTTTTCAGACACTATCGGGGCAAAATTGGGGTGAAATGGATGAGGCGAAATCAGTAGACGTGATGAATATCTTTTCTCTCATCTACGTTACGTAATTTCTGATGAAAAAATTCATAGCAAAACATTTTTTCATTTTCAAAATGACAGATTTCTGATTTTTCAAGCATTATCGGAGCGAAATTGGGGTGGAAAGGTTGCGGCAAAATCAGTAGACGTGATGAACTTCTTCATTCGTCTACGTTACGTGTTTTTCGACAAGAAAAATGCATAGCAAGGCATTTGTTTTCATTTTCGAAATGATAGATTTCTGATTTTTTAGCCATTATCGGGGTGAAATGAATGCGTCAAAATCAGTAGGCATGATGAATTTCTTCTTCCGTCCACGTTACCTTTTGACAAAAAAAATCCATAGCAAATCATTTTCTCCTTTTTCAAAATATCAGATTTCTACACAGCAATGAAAAATGAAAATTATTTTCTTCCTGATTGAAGTTCCGAACTTTCAATAATGCCTATTCGTTATCTCGAGTAATTGTTCGGCATTCTTCCAGATGAAAAATCACTACTGCACTAATTTAGAATAAATTCCTGATATTCCGCGTATTTATTCTGCCCGGCCTGCTTTTCGCGATCTTTTTTTTGCTGGCGCAGACGTCTTGCTGGCTTCACACAGGTCAATAGTTCTAGTAATGAAGTTTTCTAGAACAAACAAATTGGAGTATTTCCATCGGTATTACCTAAATATTGAATTGTATGTTCGATGTGTCTTCCGTTCTCTTGGAGACACAAACGAATATGATTATGGAATGACCTTGCCACTCTTCGTAATAGGTCGGGTTCAATGGTTCCAAATGCGTTTTGGATTCCATGCTGCATATTTTCTGGTGTGGTAGGAGGTTCTTGATTTTCATTTATTCATTTGTTCATTTCCAGTTTGGGATGAAAACTAGTGAAACCCATACGAGCAGCATCCACTAATAGTAACAATAATTATAGATATTTCGGTGATCCAGGAGGTACAGGAATAAACTAAATTGTATTCATCATAATATCATGAATGGAAAATTATGTCTCACAGTTATTTCGTATAAGAATTGAATGTCATGGAGAATATATCTAAATTATTACAATATTTGTTGTGAGAGTAACACATTCTGGTGATTGGAATTTTTTTTCGTGAATTCGTGAATTCGTGAATTCGTGTTGTAACTAGGACTAGTAAGTAATTGTCTATTTCTAGTATATCTCCGAGGAACATGATATAGACACCAAATTAGGAGAATCGTTAAAATGTTTTATGATTTTGTACATTAAGAGTAAATGTGATGGAAATATTAATTCTTTCTCGGTTTATTCAACAGAAAACAACTACTTTCCTTGCTATATCAATGTTGACCAGTTTATATCGGTTTTCTTATTGGCAGCAGTTTTCTGAAGCACATATCGTTTCATATGAAAATTAAATGAAAACATTGATTATATTTTGTGAAATGGTCATAGTCGGTTAAGTTTGGTTTGATCCCTATTGAAGCTTTCTGATATCAGTAAGAACATCGAAATCGGTACGAATTCGCAAAATGAAAAATTCACAATTTTGATAAATTTTCTTCCTGTAGCCGGACCTGATCTCGAATGTTTCTGCACACCCGTTCTTAGAAAGCGGCGACTGTTAAATCAAAGGGTGTCTGATGTTGCCGACGGATATTATCATAGACTACAGAAGATAATATATTATGCCGTTCGTGGGCCGCACCTGTGGCACGTAAGTTTCTGCACAGAACATAAACAGAGACCTGGTGTGTGCTGGTGCGAGAGGGAGAGAGAGAGAGATAAAAGAAATGGTGGCCCCCCTCCATTAGTCCTCCCCTCCCCTTGGCGCGTTCATTTTCATCTCATTCTCATTCCATACTGTGGTTCGGTAGCGGTTGTTTGGTTGCGCTTTCGAATGTTTAACCGGCCTCCTGCGGTGTCCTATTCTTTCTCACCTTCTGTTCGTTCTACCATGGAACGTCGAACATTGGTGAGATCGGATTTATTTTTGAATTTCGTGAATATTATAGCTTTGTATACTGACCGTGTTCAATTCAGCTCATGAGGTGGTGCCATGGACAAATTATGTTGGTGTTGATTAGCAGATCCATAATTATCGGAAATTCCTTATTCCAGGTATGTTCATTTCCTTAACTGAATAATCCGAAAAATTTCGGGAATATGCAATTTTAGCTATTGATCTTTGACAAATAAGCAAAATGATAAGGGATTTGTAATTATTCATGAAGTGAGTCAGTGAGTGAGTTAATTTGTCGGGTAGAACCTACCGCAGGTGTCAACGAATCTACCCACCTATTGCTTCTTATTCTAGAATATTTGTTGGTGTGGACATGTCCGGGTCCGGGTTTTAGGGGCCTCCGGAGACGTCCGGGCTGGTTTTGTAAAATTGTTCAGATTTTTGTCAGGTCCCGCCTCTTGAATAAACTACTATCATATCATTGAAAGTTTGCTCAATGTCATGTTCAACCGAGTGTTCAACAAAATGTCACTTCATCATTGCCACCTTTCCTTCTCTACAAAATGGAATTGTCAAATCAAAAATCCGACATTTCTCCTTCGACCGGCGATCATCATATTTTTTTTTTAATATAGACCTGGATGTTTTACTTCCTTTTTGGATAGTTTTCGGTCTCCTTGATATGATGGTGTACCAAAACAATTGATAACATGTTTACCCCAGTAAATATAATCACATAATGTTTGTTAAAGTTATGAGGATACTCATCCAACACAGTGTTTTTGATACTAATTTTTTTTTGTCTATTGGGCGTTTTCACGGGCTATCTCAATAACTAAAAAAGTTATCGAAAACCCGATATAGGTACATGTTACGGGTTCGATTTCGAAGAAACCTTAAATAACTCATTCGGAATTTTGATATCTCCATTCGTTTCAGAGATACAGGGAGAAATTGGAAAATTCCCGATTTCCTTTTTTTTTTAGTGCTTTATGGTGGGGAATATTGAAAATTTTCGGAACTTCATTCATATAGTATAATGTGAACAATCCATTGTCACCAATGGAAATTTTATACAGGGTTACATCAAAAAGATACGACAGCCAATTATAGTTTTTCCTTTTCCTATGAAACACCCCGTATATTTTTCCACATCAGTTAGATAGACCCAGGCCCCAGGCAGTCCAATTTCAATTATATATATATATAAAACTCTACCTTTTTCATTCACAATTTCAGAAATTTCGAAAAATATATTCAGTATTCATATATTTTTCATAGTTGCGGTGTTGCACCTCCTTATCTTCCGCAATAATCATTGAGATTGGATTCATAAATTCGCAACTTTGAGAGAGATGCCAATGATACACTCGAGGACCTAGGGGAAAAAACTCCAGTGATAACTGATAACACTGCTCGCCAGCAGCTATGGAATCACCGACATTTCCGAATATGACACCCTGCATATATTATTAACCAAAGAAGGAAAGTAAATATCAATAAAAATTCAATTCAGATATTTTATTTCCATCAGACAAATGAAATTGAGGGTAGCAGTATTAGCTGAGGTTCAGAGGAAAGAATTAAAAAAATCCAGAGTAGAATTGTTATCAGTAGATTCAAGATTCTGATATTTGGCAGACTTCAATTGCCTCATAGGGCGCATACCAGGAGAATAATTTCGATTATACAGGGTGTCCCAAAAAAGTGTGTTTTTTTAAATGGCATGCTATATAATATATATGTTGTTGCACATTTGAGTGCTTCCAGTGGTTACCTTCAGACTTCTGGAATTGAATTGGGATCTGTTCATTGATATTCACGTGAAAATATACAGGGTGTTGCGAAAAACGATCGACAACGCTTGACAGGTGATAGCCCTCGTGATTTCATAATAACTGAGATAGGGACATGCGGTCTTCAAGTGTTCAATTCTCGAGATACAGGGCGTATCTTCTTCAGTAGTAGAAGATTACAAAAATTTTTGTTTTCTCTTTATGCGTAGAATAACTATTTCTGTTCAGCTACAGAATGAGATCTGAATAGTATCTAATCTACTCAACACCAGAAAAATATTTTTGCAATTTCCTACTACTGAAAATGATTAAATTATTAAATATTACTATGCAATCTTCAATTTTGGGTCGAATGTCTCGAAGACTGCTCATTTCAGCTCAGTTGAAGGTGATGCATTTTTTGAACAAATTTGAACAATGAATCCGAGGAATTGGAAATAATTGAAATATAATCAGTGATGGCGTAGAACATATGGGAGGAAAATATGCCAAACCCTTCCCCCCCTTCAGGGCACCACTGGATGAAATGTCCGGAATGGCTTCCTGGTGAAAAAATGACCCATTCAAAGATGAAACCATATACCGAAGTTGAATGCCTTAACGATGCCTTATATTAAATTTTTCTTGAGATATTGCGAAGCATCTGTTTTTATTGCTTAACTTAAACGCCCTGTATATCTCCAGAACTGAACACTCAAAGACCGTATGTCCCTATCTAAGTGATTATGAAATCACGAGGGCTATCACCTGTCAATCGTTGTCGATCGAATTTCGCAACACCCTGTATAACAAAAAAAATCAATTTTGCCTCAATGGTCAAAAACATGAATAACAAAAAAGAGATTGCCTGGTCAATAGAATCATAACAGATACATATCAAATGAGGCGTAAAAGTTTCGCTAACCGAGTTTGATTGACAGGAATAATCACATCAGAGTTTCCAAATTTTAGTGGCAAACTTTTCAAATTTCAAAACACTATATTTTTCCTATTTCAAATTGAAGCTCCTATATATTTCCATGACATTCGATGCGTCAATAAAAAACAAACTTTTTTTCTTATTACAACCTTATCGAAATTCTCATCGTATCGAATATAATTATTATTTGCCGAATACTCGTTTCATCAACTATTTTAATAGTCATTTTGATTGAGAAACGAACGAAGGAAGCTTTGATAAACAAATTCCTAATACAACATATCAGAAGTTCAACAGAACTATGCGTCTGAACTCTAAAGCTTTTACACATCATGAAAGTATAGAAAATCACTGTAGTTCTAGTGATAAACTTTTCAAAAACAAACAAGACGGGAGGTGAGATGCAGGACCTTGTGAAAAATTTTCCTGTCCCTGTCACGGTGTTTGACGCCGTATCCTATATGTATGCGAATGTATTGCGAATCGGCCATAAGCTATTTTTTAAATTCAAGATGGCATATCCAGCGATATCCAATATGGCAGACGAGTTTTGTAATCCGATTTATCTCAAAATTGGCATCTAGAGGTTTTCGAGGTCGGAGATGATGATTTCTTCGTCAAAATGGCGGATCCAATATGGCAGACGAAATTTTTTAATTAGCATAGGATTCTACACAAAATTGGTGTCTCGTCTGAGGGTTCTCGAAATCGAAGATTATGGTTCTTTCGTCGAAATTTGGAAATTCAAGATGGCAGATTCAATATGGCGGACGAGTTTTGTGATTATGATCCGATTCCAATAAAAATTTGTATTTGGCGGTTTTTGGGGTCGAAGATCATGAATTCTTTCTTTCTTTCGTCAAAATTTGGAAACTCAATATGGCGGACGAGTTTGGTAATTATGATCTGATTCTATTCAAAGTGGTATCTGGGTGATTTTGGGGTCAGAGATCATGATTCTATCATCAAAATTCGGAAATTCAAGATTGCGAAACCAATATGGCGGACGAGTTTTGTATTTATGATCCAATTTCATTCAAAATTGGTTATTGCTAGTGGTTTTTGGCAGGGCTTCACGAGAAACAAATCTTTCCAAGAGCAAGACTTGACTTTCGAGACCAAGACCATCACCCTTTCCCAAAAAGAAAGAAAGAAAAATGATGAACGTTAATCATCTCAATATTAGGAAAAATCTGATGGAAAATGTATTTGCATTTTATCTTAGTTATTCATGTGTCATATTCAATTTTTGTTCACTCAAAATTCGTAATACCATTTTCAAATTGAGTATTGTAGTTTTGAAGTTTACAACAAGAAGCAGAAACAAATAGACACAAATTCAATACAAAAGTTATTTGGTTTGACCTTGAATTTGAAATTTCTTGAAATATTCTGATGATGCATTGTTGTCAGTTCCGACCCTTTTGAACTTTTTTCTGGCCTGTCGAGCAGCGACCTGTTTGCTGTTTGGGTCTCATTCAATGTTTATTTTGGGTTTATTAAGAATTATATTCTTATGGTGAAAGGAGAAATTTATTTCGCTTACTTTATACGCATAAATTGTCAATTTTAAAGACTGAGAAATACGAAATACCTATATTATATGCATATAAACTGTTGGATATTTGAATTGAATAATTCGAATTTCCAGACGTATTTTGATTCAAAACATTTGTTTTTCGAGACCAAGACCAAGAGTGATCAGTCTCGGCCTAAGTCTCGCGAAGCCCTAGTTTTTGGGGTCGGAGGATCGGAGATTTCCAATATGACGAACGAGCAGGGTTGGAATAAGTCATGAGTTTTATAAAAAAGTCAAAAAAGTCTAACTTTGAATCAATTCGGACTTTTTTGAATTAATTCATTTGAGAACAAATCAAATTCTATTTACTTGAACAAAATACAAGAACATCGAAAAAACTAAGTTTTTATTTCCTTTAAAAATCTCAAAGCGTGAAAATAAAAAACTTGAAATATGCAATTTTTGCAGTATGAACTGAGACTATTGATTGAATGAAAAATGATGTTTATGCAAATTATATTACTCATTCACAATCTTCATTATAGAGGCGCTTTATAGTTATTTTCAATAAAATGCAGCAATATCCATGGCGCGCCTACGGATTGGTGTCACCTTGGAAAGCAATTTTTCGATGCATTGCAAGAAATGAGTTCCGGACATATTTATTTATATTGTGGTAGTTTGTATTACTGGTGCAATTCTAGTGGTGATATGTTAGATTTTCGGAATTTCAAGCATCATCAGATACACATTGGATCTAAGTTTTCTTGCCTTTCTCATGGTTTCTTCTACCCAACTCTTGACCCAACTCAAAACTCGGTGAGAAGTAATACACAGAATCTATGACAAAAAGACATTGCAAGCCGGTAATTCCGATTCAGTGTTGAAAAGCCTACATATTATTTTTGCCGGAAATATGAATTGGAGCATCAATTGCATGCAATGAAATATTGTAAACTGTTTTTCGCGTGTGGTGCTTCACGGTTGTCAGTTGTCAGATGCCATCCGATATGTATTTCAAACTAGTTTAAATTGAAGGTAATGATGCGATTTGTTCCCATTTGATAAATTTTGAAATAATTCACGACTTATTTGAAAAAAGTCATTTGAATTAATTCACGAATTAAATCACTGACTTAATTCATATGAATTAATTCGTGCCAACCCTGCGAACGAGTTTTTCATTTATGATCCAACGCTATTCAAAACTGGTATCTGGGGGTTTTTCGGGTAGGAGATTATGATTCCTTCGTCAAAATCAGGAAATATAAGATGACGGATCCAATATGGTGAACGAGTTTTATAATTATGATCCGATTCTATTCAAACTCTGTATCTGGATGTTTTCAGGGTTGGAGATTATGATTCCTCGTCAAAATTATGGGAAGATAAAGAGGGCAGACGAGTCTTGTTATTCTGGTCCCATTTTATTCAAAATTTGTATCTGGAGGTTTTCGGGGTCGAATATCATGATTTCTTCCCCATTATAGGGAAATTCAAGATGGCGGATCCAATATGGCGAACGATCTTTGTAATAAATGGTATATAGTCTGAAAAACTATAATGCAACACGCGAGGCCAAGGAGGAGTAGGTAGTACATTTATGGTACATATATAGTTTAAGAAACGAGATGAATTATCGAACTAAAAAGAAGTATAGAAAATGAATAGTAGTTTGAAAAACTAATTAGACACGATTTCATGGATAGCCACAATAAAAAGAAGTACAAAACAAAATGATGGAAGTGTGTCGATGAATATCCAACTACACAGAAAGAAAATTATAGTGAAATACAATATAATTATTGAACTCTTTAATATAAAATGCGTCGATTCGATTATAGCTCCAAGCAAAATGTATAGTCAACAGTTCGATTTTATTACCTATAGTGATTTTTTTATAGTTAAACTTTAGCACTATGAATTATACTATATTGGATATGTAAAAAAATGCATATGATTTATGCTATAATTTACTCGATATCAGAGTAGTATTACCTATATCATTTCAGTGAAAAGAATTACAGTGCAGACTCGATAATCCGAACTAATAAAAACCAAGGCGATTCGGATTACCAAAAAATTCGGATTACCGAAGCAGTTTTTTTTTTTTTTAATTTTTTGTTACGAAATGCAAAAAAAACATGAATACGAAAAAGTTACACTAAAATATGCATAAAAGTAAGAATATAATACTAGTTTCTAAAGTAATTTGTAATTTTTGTTTGCTTAGCACATCTTTGATCATTTATAAAGGCCATTTCTTTTAATTTTTGAAGTACAAGAATATCATTTAACGGAATATTATTTTCGTCGGCCCATTTCAAACACAGATTAAAACTTTTAGCTGCTTCAGCGTTCTTAACAGTTTTGAACAATTAGGGGAATCCCTGAACATTTCACTCACAATTTCTATAGGAAATAAATAGGCCTAAGGTATATAGGTTCGGGTTATCGAGTACTATGAAATTCGGATTATAGAGTATCCAATGTATTAAAAATGCTTGTTCGGACTACTGAAGAATTCGGATTATTGAACGTTCGGATTATCGAGTCTGCACTGAATATTATTATAGTAATAAATACCTAACTGTTATAGTAAATTTCACATTATAGTGGAAATCAACAAACGAAATGCTGCCGGTCCCCTGCAGAATTTATTCTATTTTTCTGGTTCCTCGTGAGAAAGTTGGCCCACCAGCTAGTGGTATAAAATGTGATGCGTCACTGATATATTCTATATTCTATATCTGCATATCTTATTGACCAACTATCAACTATACATATACAACAATTTGTTTTCCTGAATTGTTCCGATATTCTGCTTCGTTTCCTTGGAACAAATTAATACCAATTCATTGTATAAATTTCTGCAAAGAATTCCTTGAAAAACTGGGGTGAAAATGAATGTGTAATCCATGTCCATAGACATAGAAAGAGGAATGAAGATTCTTAGACAAAAAATTATGGAAATGTGTGAGGTAATCAAACAAATAGAGGGAATGTTTGCCAGAGTTCGTTGGAATTTCCGAAAAAGGATAAATTTATGCCGTGAAATGAAAGGACATCACTGAAACTTCGTTGCAAAGATCATGTATAATCTATCTCTGAATTAACTTGTTAATTTTTTTATTGTTCTCCTAGGTATTTTGTAGCATGTAAATTTTCACTACTATATATATTTTGTCTGATTCTATACTATTCTGTAATGCTGAGCACATCTGACAGGATATTTTGTCACAATTTCATGGTTTACATTTTTCAATAACATAAATTTGAACTCAATCTGTTTTATATTATTTAATTATTCTCAAACCTGATATGTGGATACACACCTGAGATTTCACACTGTACATAAAATAAAAATACAATTTCTATAAATACACTGATATCTCTTGCTATATCTGCTTTGTTGTGATCCAAGTAGAAGGATGATTCGGATGGTTTTTACAGAAACTTATCTGAAAGAGATAAATAATATAAAGTAATATGAAATACCATTTCAGAGACATTCTCATACTCACTTTTCACACTGCTATTTCCACTTGAAACTTCATCACAGTAGGACAATAGGTATTGGATTTTCCAGGAACGCTGATGTGGATGGTTTCACTAGGAATCGACCATGGTGAATCAATTAACTTCGTTTGGCATTATTTTCTTGATTGATGCATTTGATAAATTCAGGTTGATGTTTTGATCTTGTTGAGTTGATCTGTTATTTCGCTTTACGTCAATTAGCTGTCGGTCATGACACCATGTCAACAGTGTCAAACTTGTCATGCGCCAAACGCCGATTCGGATTGATATGTCCTTAGATCATCATCGTCGAACCAACAAGCCGAGTATGAGTGAAGAAAGGTGTGACGTCATTTTAGTCATCAATTCTGATTGGTTCAGATAGTCATCTGGGAAGAATCAAGTCTCTGGAGGGAGTAGCGATAACGTCTTTTATTTTGGATATTCAAATTTTCCGCCAATTTGAAAAGCGGAAACTGTTAAGTTGTTCTCGAAGTTTCTGGAAATTTGGAGAAGGGATTTCCTTTCTGGTCGTGAGACAAGAGCTCACTTCAGAAAATTCTTCGTGGTGGTCAAGTGCCATTTTTGTGGTGTGAACCGGCTTCTGAAGTCCTGTACCGCCTGGCGTTCTGGATCACATCAGGATATCCTGGATTTGTTGCTGGTCTATAAGGACTGCTGGACTCTACAGATTTTTCTGGTTTTGGTTTAAGAGGCAGGATCTTCATGGTTCATCACCCAGGCAGCCACGTGCCTACCTTCATCGTCATTTCAATCCCTAACCCTTCATAGAAGGTGAGTCTCGCATTATTACGTTTTTTCTCTCTGCAGTCCAGAAATTCAGAACCTCATTTCATGAATTATTTTAAGGGTTTTTTCACCGGGAGTTTTCTACCGGGAGTTTTTTTACCGGGAGTTCTACAACGGGAGTTATCCTACCAGGAGCACTATTCTTCCCAGGAGTCATTGCTCGACCAGGATCTGTTAATTCTACAAGGCCTTTGGTGGCTATATAGTAGTCTGGAATCTGGAATCTGGATATCGTCCCCTACTTGTTCCTGATGATGGATTTTCAAGGTGGAAATACGACAACTCTGTCAATGTCATCTGACATCCAGGGATGTGAAGTCAGCACCCCGCTCTCCGCCAATCTTCCCCTCAGAAGCTTCATTTGGTAGCACTGAAGGCTACTCTGGATAACTGGTGTAGGACACACCATACAGGTTTTTTTTGACATGAAAATATATTTTTATTTTTCATTTTTATTCACTCATATTGCCCATTGCTAGTGTGTATAATGGACCATTTTTAAATCATAGCCAGGTCATAAATTGATAAAATCACACATGAAAGGTACATACTTCCCCTCCACATAGTATACTATGCGCTGGTAGAATTATTCAATATTCCATATTTCTTTAAAATCTGCTATGACTATAAAACGTCTTTACAGGAGCTTTTGAATTTTCAAGTAAAATATAAGGTTGATTTATATATATATATTTTCATCCACATAATAGCAGGCAACAACAGTGTAGTTTCTTAACAGGAAATGAGTATCTAATTTGTTTGATTATGCATATTTGTCAAAACCATGTGATATATGAGTCCTATCATCATAATTAAATGTTTTGGGTATTTTATATGACTGTTTCATTTGTTTATTGACATGACACTCCAACTCACAACATCTCTAAGGTAAATTTAGGTCTTTTAGTCTGGGAGAACAACTAATATTATTCATTATCTGGTTGCTCAACTTTCCAGGTAACTTTTCATTTGAATTAAAAGTTGCAGTGGCGCCCCATCTTTTTTGTTTAACCTTATGATTGCTAGATAACTGAATTTTTGCTATTTTAACTCATTTTGATAACTCGAACCCATAGTGCCTACCGAGGTGCCTACTGACGAAGAGCTGCCGTTCGCAAATGCACCTATTTTTCATAAAAGTAGGGCTGCAATTTTATCAAGATAAAGTAAAAACACAAAATTTTGTGTAAATCTTATCGTTTGTGAAGTATTTACATGCATTTGCCATGAATTTCCATCAAGTAACTGCCGAGTCAATTTAATATTTATCAAGATAGTACAGGAGGACCTTTTCCAAATATCTCGATATGTTCTTCAATTTTATACCTTTAGAATTGAACATAAAATTATTGAGAAGAAATTATGATCCTATTTTGGTCAGGTTAGGTCAAGGGCAGTGAAGTGTATTTGGCTTCGAGGGATCCAAGTATAATTTAGACCAAGGACGCAAAGGAATATAAGTAATGCGTGTGTCAAAGGAATATTAGAAATCCGTGTCAAATTTGAAATAAATGAGTTCCATAGGAAGAAAGTAATAGAATAGTAGATTGTTTTATTAGGACCAAAAGTGACACTTTGTTTGACAAGCGAATTTTGCATTTGCGAGGCGGAGCGTTTAGCGAAGCCGAGCGAAAGCAAAATATGCGAGTCGAACAAAGTCACTGTTGATCCGAATGAAACATGCTATTTTTTCTGCAACCGAAACAATTAACTCGAATAATTAATATGTGAAGGAACCACCAATGTCGTGCCATATGTATATGCAATGCAACAAATATTGACAAATACTTCGTGTGGTGAGAATATTCTAGCTGCATTAACAGCAGGTTTATTCAATTTTCAAGGATGTTCGAATTGTAGTTTCAATATAAATACAACCAAAGAGTGACATATTTGTCTATGGACCTGTTGCTCTAATGGCAAATACAGCGCCAGTGCCAGCTATATATACACCGAAAGAAAAATCTCAGTAATAATTATCAAATATTTGTTAACGTCAAATTTGTCAATTAGCCATATTCATAATTAAAAAGTCTTATTCATCAAAATCGTACCTGTTTCTAAGCTTTATTTATTAACAATAAATGATTTATTACCGTCACATTTGTTCATTGTGAACAGCATTATTTAATAATTAACAATTCATCTAGTACGCCGATATGTGTTTATTGATTATGAAAAATTTGTTCTTTATAAATATACGTAATATAAAGGATAACAATGGATATTTCATTTTATTCTTCGTTTGGTTATTATAATAATTCATTTGGTAATAATAAAAAAACTGTCATGCGCATGGGCCATCATTTTAGTTTAGCTTCCATCTTACATCGCGTGAGCATCTTCTTTATGTCGTTGCTGATTTTCATTTGATTTCGACCAACGCGAAAGTTATAAAGTGTGATGGTCATATTAGTTCAATCCCATATATGACAGTGCGGGTTTGTTTACATTTGGACATGCATATTTACGTCTACAATTAGCTTCTTGGGATAATTTCATATAGGTAGGACATCACGTATGAAAAAAATGGCAGACGACTATCCAGTGCATCTATATAGTATACAACATTCGGATTGTTCTCCGAAAAACAGTGGTGTATGTGGTGCTGATCAATCAATATTGAAACATTTCATACGTAAGTTGGTGCGAATGCCTATGTAGTATGCATGAACATTTTCTGATATTATTTGCTTTGCATGAATTTGAAAAAAGTACAATTTTATTATGTACAGGGTGATTCACCATAAATGTCCCCCCCTCTAGCTCAGTTATTTTTGAACCGATTTCAAAATTTGAAATATCATCTTGAATGATTTTTGATAAAGTTTTTTTCGCTACATCAGCAAATACAGGGTGCTCGAAACAAACGATCTACAGGGTACTGTTTGATTTTTTCATATGGAACACCCTATTTTTCATTGTATTTTCAAATTCTCCCTGAAAAGCTGATTTGATCAATGCATCACACTTGGGGTCTAGCGGGAATGATCACGGAGATATAGAGGGTGTTCAAAATCGAGATTTTTCAACTTTAGGATTTTTTTGAGACGAAACTATTCATTATCGGTCAAAATGGCCTTCATGTTCGTATCTTAACTTTTGATTTACTATCTACTGACATTTAAAGATTTGGAACAGATACAGGGTGATCAGAATTCTGAATCTTGAACCACCCTGTAAATGTTCCAATTGAATGTCAGTAGACAGCAAATCGAAAGTCAAGATGGGGACATAGAAGCCGTTTCGACCAATAATGAATAGTTTCGGCAGAAAAAAATCCTAAAGTTGAAAAATCTCGATTTTGAACACCCTATATCTCTGTAATCGTTCCCGCTAGACCCCAAATGTGATGTATTGATGGAATCAGCTCTTCAGGAAGAATATAAAGATCGAGATAAAGATACAATGAAACACAGGGTGTTCCATTTGAAAAAATCAAGTAATACTCTGTAGATCGTTTGTTCCGAGCACCCTGTATTTTCTGATGCAACGGAAGAAAAATTTCTGAAAAATCATTTTAGATCATTCTTCAAATTTTTAAATCGGTTCAAAAATAAGTGAGCTAGAGGGGGGGACATTTATGGTGAATCACCCTGTACATTGGAACGTGGTGTATATATCTGAGAGCTGATGAGTTATAAGGTAATAGGTCTATACGCAACCAGCCCTGATCGAATAGTTTGATTATATACTTATATAAATAATATTCGTTAACTGTTACTAAATTTGTTATTGATATAAGGCTTAGAAACACCCTCTCGGGGTGATTCACGACTGGTGGTAATACATCAGGAAATTCAATATAACAATTAGCAATTTTTCTGAAATGAAGACATTGAATTATATCAGCGAACATAATATTTATTTATTATCAATAAAATATTCCTTTTCATGCTGTACCTATACTCATAAATAAATATTTGGTTACTAAAAATAAAGATTTTGAAATAATGATAATCGTTTGGTGTGGGTGAAGAAATATATATTCTCAGATAATAAATGGATATTATCATGAAATAATCATAATTTAATCATGCACGAGGCTTATTCATGGGGGTGTGAACAAATAATTTGTTTTTCTCCAACAAACGTTTAATAAGCCATATTTCAATAACGGATTTGGTAACAGTTAATCATATTTATTTATTATAACCAAACAGTTCTTTCAGTGTATAGGAACAAGAAGTGGAAAATGTTATAGGTTAGTGAGCATATCAACAATAATAATAGCGATTATTTATTCCTCTCCATACTACACTGTGTTTGACTTGATTATAAAATGAAGCTGAACAATATCGTTGTTTGTGACAAAAAAACTATTGCTTGCCGTGATTATTCAAGACAAGTTATCCATCCCAAGAATAACGAATGAAATACAGATCAAGCAAGTATTTGAATCTTGAAGGCTTCCCTGATTAGATCAAAAATACTTAGCTGAGATGTTTATAATTCCAATACTCAACTATAATAAGGTGTATTTATACACAGAAAAAAATGCTAGTTTACATTTGAGTATAAAGTTAGTCTTGAAAAAACATTCTCAAAATAAGTGTTTTCACATTCGAATAGAGCAGTTCAGCTACCGTTGAGAGAGAAAAAAAATGTCTTTCCATCTGTCCTTGTCTTCAGTGTTCCAACATGAAATAATGAAAATCTGGTGTTGCTAACCTTCTTTTATATCGAGGTTAATATGATATTCTTCTTCATTTTTTCCCATTTCCAATGATGCCAACATAATATTTTCATTATTTTATGTTGGAACACTGAAGACAAGGACAGATGAGGAAGACATTTTTTTTCTCTCTCAACGGTAGCTGAACTGCTCTATTGAAAATATCTCTATTGAGAGAAGAATATACTACTCTCATTATAAAAAGACAGATACTCTTGATCATCAAGATTAGGATACATTTTCTTGGACATTTTTTATTCTCAATCCAACAAAATAACTTGTCTGAAAACAAGAACAGATATAAAGTACATTTCAAATTTAATTAATTTTTTTCTAATAAAATGCAAAACTTGCGTCAATAGATTCTATCGTTAATTTGCTTTATGTCAACATTGATTTAAAATAAAGGCATTCTTCGAACCAAGATATGCATTCTTAATTGTAAGGAACATACTCTTCATCGAGAAGTTCCGTTCATTCTATCAAGAATAGCTATTGTTATGGTTAGAATCAAATAAATCTCATATGAAATTAGGTCAATTTCACCCAAGAATACGCTACTCTTGATCCGAATGTCTTATACTTGAATCACAGACTAGCTAAACTTCAAGGAAGACCATGAAAAATTCGTAAGGGGGTATTGCAGGTCGCGTCTTGTCCTATATCTTGCGTCGGTCGAGGACGAGACTCGGGAAGTCGGGACAGTTGAGTTTTCGTGAGGCAATAAGCGGCAGAAAGGAAAACTGAACAACAAACACCTATTTAGTTTTGCCGGTGATTTTGTCGTTTATGGGCAATGGAAGTGTTGAAAAATATGGAGGAGCTCTTACGAGAATGGAAACTGGAAGAAATTCATTCCAGTATTCAACGGTAAGAATAAATTATTAACTTGAAAATTAGTTATGAAAAAAAAAACATGGCGACCAGTGATCTGATGGTGCCTGGTCATCATTATACCTAGGTATAAGCGTTGCACCAAATTCTGTGGCATGTGTTAGTTCGCAAATTGAAAAACTAAAAAGGTTTCTTATATTATTCCTAGTAGAATAATGGATATAGGGAACAAGATAGGTAACAGATTAAATTATTCATAATGATTGGCCAGGTATATATCCAGACTTTTAGGAAAATCTAATCTGCTCATCAGCAAGTTACTAGATGATATTGTTAGTTTTGTCATACCTGGTTATAATTATAATATTCATAGTACGGTCACTCGATTTATAATACTTAATAATTATCATGCAAAAATTACAATACACAGTAAAAAAAATAGAGTGAAATTTAATACCTACTATACCTGTTCCCACGAGGACCACTAAGCTTTAGAGTGAATGATTTAACTCTATAGTTTAGTATATTTTAGTGTGATTTTTTCAATTCAATTAGTGTAAATTTTCAATGCAAGCACATTGAAACCTACTCTATTTATTTCTCTAAATATATTGAATAAACACAAAAATAGAGCTGGAAGAAACAATTTCGAGAGTGAATATTCCAGTCAAGACCCAAGCTAGTGTCAATATCATCACATTAGAGTGAAATTCAATAACCGAATATTACATAGTCACAAAAGTTTAGAGTTGCAATATAATAGTAGAGAGTAGATTCCACACTATAAATAGTGTCGGATCCACCAGAAATTGATTGAATTATTCACTCTACGTGGATGTCAAATTGCTCCTGCATTGTTCGAATTGACACCACTATCTGTTTAGGTGTTAATAAGGAGTTATCATTTATTCATCATTTCAGATTGATATAGAACACTAGTTGAGCAAACTAGTCACTACTTCCTGTTGAGATTTCCTTCAAGTTAAATTAACCGTTCTTTCACATGTCACAGTATTTATAGGCCCCCGACAGACGTTCAGCGGCGAAGTCTCCGCAGCGCCACCTCTATGCAGTGGCGAGAATTGACGGATGAGAAGTAGTGTGACTTTATAATATTTTAATAGTTTGATATTTGAAAAATGACTCGAGTCCCACTAGACTAATTAGTTAACCTATACCTGTTTCATAAATCGTTCGGAATAATAATTCAAAACGGAAAAAACGGAAAATAACTGAGATTATAGGTATACGGAAATACGTTCATAACACAATGTTGAAAAAAATTTCTCACTAAGCTGGTATAGCAAAAAAGCTACTTGAAGCTAATATCATGATCATTATATCATCGACACTATAATCTGTACACAGTAGAAAATCGATAGGAAATTTGACACCAAATTAACACCACGCGTGGTCTATTTCGATACACACTATTTTCGTGTATAATCAACACCTTACAAGCAGTGTTCAATTGACATGTGGCGGTGCATATAATGCACACCCGTCATGGTTCAAATTTAAGTCTCAATAGTGTCAAGTTGACTATCAGGAGGTGTAAAAATACATCTTCTGCGGTGTATAAAGAACACCTAATGGTGCATTTTTTTCACCAGATGAGATGCGAATTTACCTTTAACGGTGTTAGTTTTCACCCTATACAGAGTATACAAATATTGAAAATGGTAAAATTTTACACCATCTGTAGTGCGCTCAATTCACACCAAATGGAGTGTCGAACCCATCTAGAGTGGTCGATTCAACACGAAAAATTATTGAAAACTTTCACACTAAATGGAGTGTACAACTCTTTTTTAGTGGTCATTTCAACACTGAAAATTGGTTAGAAATTATTTTCACACCAAATAGAGTGTGTAACTCATCTTTAATGGTCATTTCGACTTGGTTGACATTTTTACACTGAATGAAGTGCCCAGTTGTTTTTTTATAATATCCATTGCTTACTGGTCCTGAAAGAAGTCGATTTTATTTAGAGAATACTAAAATATAAGTACAAATTATGTTGTCCATGTTTACACTACACTGTTTTACCACTAACCAAACCGTTAAAAAATCGGTTTGGTTAGTGGTAAAACAGTGTAGTGTATTATCGTGCCAAAGGTTCCAGTCTTCGATATATTGTCCATGCTTATCTCGATGCTTGTTGAGTATATTTTTTTGTAATTCAAGTTCATATATTATATAAGTCAACATTATGTTGTGGGTTTCATAATTACATTCAGTTCAAAAAAACGAATATGAAATAATATCTCAAAAATCTTTATTCTTCTTGATCAGAAATGAGATGAAAAGGATTTTTCAACTTTCATAAAACTTGGAATTGAAAAATGAACTAAATGCTAACAAATTTGCTTCTCACTATAAATAAAGGAATCTCTGAAACGGTATGAGAGGTAGCATATCGCGGTTGAATTACAATGTTACATAATTTAGTATTTTATTTTGGAAGAAATGAAATCCAAAGGTGAAAAATCTAAACATTTCAGAAGTGATAAAGATATTTCGAGGATTCGTATGGCTTTTTGTTCAGTAGGAATAATGAATTCATCTATCAACCCATGGGTTGATAGATGAATCAAATGCATTTGACCGAAGAATCTCTATATATCTATTTCTGAGATGCCTGTAATGAAAAGCGAACTTGTGTCTATGCATGGTACATAGTGATACCTACTACAACAAACAACAAATAACAGTGAAAAAAAATCACTAATAACTAAAATTCAACATCGAAATGTTTATAACATTAATAAAAAAGGAAATAAAAATGCGAATAGGCACATACCTTACATATTATAAAAACTCAGTCAATAACAAATAAAAATCATGGGAAAGTGATGTTTAACCACCACGAATACATATAGAGCTAAACATTGTGAGAAGTAATTCCATAAGTAACAGAAACTTTATACCAAAAGTATAATAAAACCACTGAATTATTTTTTAACTACAGTTCGAGAAAAATTCACTGCTTCTATTTCTCACTATCAAATGAATGAACATAATTTGATACATATAAGCTGGTTGGATGTTGGATGAAT
This sequence comes from Phaedon cochleariae, assembly GCA_918026855.4. Taxonomy (NCBI): domain Eukaryota; kingdom Metazoa; phylum Arthropoda; class Insecta; order Coleoptera; family Chrysomelidae; genus Phaedon; species Phaedon cochleariae. Next base: position 48,248,418 of record OU896715.1, read on the forward strand.
AATTGAAAGTCCTTTCAATGGAAGTATCGCATTCGTTGACTCACATTTCGATTCAAGAAATCATTCATGACGTCATCACGCTCACAAAGATGAACCATATTTCTGTAGCATGTCTGATACTGCTATATTGACTATTAAACGACGATTGCTTCTTTTTTTCATACTCAGCAACCACTTTCGTGGCTCCTCTGAGGAGCAGTAAATTTTCCAAGCCCTATAATAGAAAGTACAAAAATTATGACTGTGGAGAAATAGTCCACTAAACAATTTGGTAGAGATATAGAAAACCTACATAAACTGATGAAGTATAACATTACATCAGAACATTAGTAATTACCTGTTTAGATATTGTATCATATGCTATTCCAAACACAGATTGGGGTACAATGAATCCATCTTTATCAACTGTGATGATTTCGCTCTCTAAACTCCTTTCAAGGTTAAAGTCGTACTGGCACCGGTATACTGGTAATCAATTCTGAGTCTTCCTTATCGCTGTCAGCATGTTCAATTCCTTCTAAAAAATATTTTTTCTACTAGCGTGCGGAAAAGTCCACTTTTCCGCACTGGTGCGGAAAAGTAAATTCGTTCTGAAAATTGTTCTTATGCGTCATTCGGTTGCTAGTGGAAAAAATAGTCGTGCGTAAAGTGACTTTTCGCACTTGTTAGGTGAACTACTATTGCATGATATATTTGAAAAATACCTGAGCAAATTTTTATCCAACTTAAAAAAACGTATTATTGTTAAGTCTTTGGATTGATCATCTTTCCCATCTTAGAAAAAATATAGGTATTTATTCATCGTTTCATACGTTTTTATAGTTGTGAAATTCAACTTACCAATGCTACCACTCGTGGAACCATGAGAATCATCAGGTGGTTCATGTTCATCCTGAGTAAGTTCAGCGCATTCAAGTATTTTAAATTAGAAAACTTTTTCTGCTTGCTCCAGAAAGTTGGAGTATTCTTCCTCGTCAATAAGACAGCCACTCTCATCTGCTACTCGATATTCGGATACAGCGGATTCTTCTTTCTCCGAGAGGTCTTTGTCAAATTTTTTAAGACCTAGAAATGTAACTCAGTATTGATCTAATGCTGACAGCTCCAAACAAAATAGCTCGGAAAATCAGTAGCGAACAAATCAATTTCCCTTCCATTTTACCCTAATCGTAAAGAATCATGACTGAAGCCCGATAAGCGTGCGCATCCAAGTGAATATTATGTGAATATGTGAACGATGCTATTTAGCACCGTCTGGAGTACAAAACTCCGAACTGTGCTGTTATAGCACCGTTCAGAGTCCAACACTCCGTACTCATGTATTCATGTCATTCTATACGAAGAATAGGGAAAGACAGACTTACGGATGTAATGCATGTTTGGGTGGAATAGAAAGAGTAGACCGATACTGAAAACCTTCAACAAAAACAAATTTGAGACAATATTTGGCAATATGGAAGATTTGTTGAAACTTATTTTCACTGATTGAAACAATTTCATAATGATAAGAACAACTATTGAGATGTATAGACCTACCTACTTATGAATAATAGGTAAGTAGGTATATCTACCAGTGAACATAGAACTTACCGATTTGGAGAAATTCCTTGTATGTCGTATTTTCATTCAACATCCACTTTTGTACATTACGGAATTCAACTTTTATGAACACTGACACCGACTTCACTCTATCAAACTATCCAATAATGATAAAGGCATGTAATAAGCCTGTATAATGGGGGATGCGACGCCGGACGCTGATGGACAATGGCAGCTGGGAGAGGAGACGGGACGGAAAGACTGATGCAAGCATGCAAGGACGTGGACGTGAGCAAGACCGACGCGAGGACCGACGTAAAACCAAAGATTACTGAATTCTAGAAGATAGTTCACTTAGTGAAATCCGTTTGTCGGTACAGCCCAACATTGCATTTTTTGCTTTTCTATAAATCAATGCACCGCCAAACGGTTGCGGTCGGTTGACAGCTAATTAGATTGCGATTTCAAAGGCCCCGGCAGTCGTTAGCCGGCAGAATCCAGCGGTCGGCTAGGTTGCGGCGATATCTCTTAGAAGTCGAAAAATGAACGAGTGAACTGTCTTATAGTTTATCTTCTGTAGTCTATGGTAAAACTGGCAATAAACGATAAGATGGCGTCAAAAGGTTCCGGTCAGTGTTATTTTGACCAAATGCGGATTCAATTCAAATCCAAACGGTTTACAATATTAATTTGAGTTTGCGTAAGTGTTGGAATGGAAAAAAGGGAGTTCTTCTGAATGACCACTTCAATCGGGTATTAAACTCAACACCATTCAGTGAAAAATGTTTGAATCACGTCAGAGTGTGAAAGTTCACACCGCTCAAATTTTATACTGTGTATAACTTATTTCACTCTCTAGTAGACTGAAGGATCTGAAACTGTATAGATTGATATTTCATCGTATATAGATTGAATTGAACAATGAAAGAGTGTCAATTTAATCGACAAAAGAGGAATATTCAAGTTCACTAGTGTCAGTAAACACTAGTATGAATTCAATTTCAATTGTTTGTGAATTGAGTTATCTGAATTGATATTTTATTGAAATTTCAGGAATATAGAGTGGATTCAATACGAGAATAGTGACAATTCAATCTAGAATTAGTTTCAAAGGAGATAATCTGCGAGAAGTGTAGTAATAGAGTTGATTGCAGTATTAGAGTGAGTTTGTCAGAGTATTTCAACTCTGAAAACATACTCTACGGATTTCACTCGAAGCGGTTTTTCACTGTGTATCAATATGCAGATTGATAGGAAAGGTCACTTATAAGATCCATCAACATTTTTTCATGATTGCGACTATATTTTCTACTGTAAAAATGTCAATCAAATACATATTACGATTTTCGATACAAGTTCGTTGCTTTTTCTAGAACATGAAATATCGGAAAACAATATGTCAGGAAAACGAATGATGTTCCTTGAAAAATGGAGGAAAATGGAGAAAAATGAAAGAAAAATCATCGGTATGTATACATATATTAATATTTATCTTTACATACGTAGGTATATAGGGTGGACCGTTACTGCGAGGAAGTCCAATATCTTCGTCATCATTGGAGATACAAAAACAAAACTCATATATGTTTCAAGGTGAATAGCACGAGCAGCAAAATGTCAGTGCATGTTTGAGCATCTTTTAATTACGATGCAGAATCAATACAGAAAACTCTATCTATAAAACAATGATAGATTAGACTTTCATTAAGAATGGATATTATTTTTTTAAGAACACTTTTATATTAAGCTGAATATCCCTAGAGCTAGATAAAATGTAGATGAAATTCAAACAAATACAAACTATTTATAGTCTTTGAATAATGCTTCCTATCCTTACATTAAGCATACCTACCTATTTTTGCTCTGAGAATGAAGAAATGGTTCACTTATTTGAAGTTTTCTTAGATTTCCATCAAGTGTGGAAAATCATTGAATATGAATGTATCTTGAGTTATTTTGATTTGATTATTTCTTTGTTCGAGATGAAATTGTAACTACGATCAATAATTCTTATACTTATGACAAGTATTTATCATTTACAGGGAAACTAAGAATCAATTTGCTGGAAGAATATACTATATTTAATCATATTTGGCTTGCTTTCAATTGGAGTTTTGTTAAGGTTTAGAATAATTATTACTATACTTAGGTTAAGTTCACTTTCAATCATTACCAATAGAATGTACAGATCGGTATAAGAGTAACGTGCATTTCAAATTAAGTATAGTTGTCTTTGCGGATATATGAGTCTAACTTACCTTTCAGTCAAGACTACTATTCTTGCATATAGTATATATTTTTTTCTGTGTATCTCCTGCATCGGTATGAAATGCCAAATCTGCCGAAATCGGAAACAAATCAGGTATGCGTCTCAACCCAAATAACCAACCGTCACAATGTTGTTTATTATTGATGACGTCCAGTACATTGTTTTTAGTTCCTAGGAGCTAATGTTGAACTTTAGCTCCTAGGAACTAAAGTTCAACTCTAGCTCCTAGGAACTAAATATGTTGCCTAGCAACATACCTATTTTTGTGTCAGTAATAGAAACGTCAATTTAAGAGCTGATTTTGGTATCAAAACGGACGACTTTTATGTCAGTTGCAGAAAAAAATATTTATTTTCGAAATATCAACTTTGGAGGTTACTTTATTAGCGAGTTTTCGAAAAAATGTTATACGAACTCTTTGTAATATTCAAATAAAATCACCCCCTTCAATGTTTGCACACAACTCCCAGACAAAATGAGCTCTCTGTTACTAATAGATTCTACATACAGGGTGACCAAAAATTGTACGCAAAAACTGAACATGAGAACATGATTTTTTTATTTGCATACCTGGGTCCGAGAACACATAGCTCTCAATATACAGAGTGTAGAGTGTGTTAAACATGTTTATAAGATTATTCGAAGAGAATGAATCTTCACTCTTATTCTATGTCTATGAATATAGATCACAGATTTATTTTCACCCCAGTCTTCAAAGGATTTTATTGCACAAATGTATACAATAAATTGGTATTTATTATTTTCCACGAAAACGAAACAAAATATCAAAACAATTGATGAGACCAAAATATTGAATGTTCCGTTGGCCAATAGCATATGAAGATATAGAATTCGAAAAAATCAGTGGCGCACAATTGACAATACTATTCGGTAGGGTGTCCTCCGAAACGCCACTGGATTTGATAATTCCAAATCAATAACGGCTATATCGGCCCCTTGATAAAAATAACACTGCCAACTTTCAAGTAAATCGGTGGAAGGATATTTGAGATATTCATATAAAAACGATTTTTTTTTTGTAAAGTTCAACACACTGTATGTTGAAAACTATGCATTTCTGGACCCACGTACAGGGTGATTCACCATAAATGTCCCCCCCTCTAGCTCAGTTATTTCCGAACCGATTTCGAAATTTTAAATATCAACTTGAATGATTTTCGAAGTTTTTTTCCGCTAGATCAGAAAATACAGGGTGTTCGGAACAAACGATCTACAGGGTACTATTTGATTTTTTTGAATGGAACACCCTATTTTTCATTGTATTTTTAGATTCTCCCTGAAGAGCTGATTTGATCGATGTATTACACTTGGGATCTAGCAAGAATGATTACAGAGATATAGGATGTTCAAAATCGATATTTTTCAACTTTAGGATTTTTTGTGACGAACCTATTCATTATCGGTCAGAACGGCGATCATGCTCGTATATTGACTTTTGATTTACCATCTACTGACATTTAATAATTGGAACAAATACAGTGTGATCAGAATTCTGAATCCGAACCACCCTGTAAATGTTTCAATTAAATGTCACTAGATAGTAAATCAAAAGTTGAGATGGGGACATAGGAGCCGTTTTGACCAATAATCATCCAATAATGAATAGTTTCGGCACAAAAAAATCCTAAAGTTGAACAATCTCGATTTTGAACACCCTATTTCTCTGTAATCATTCCCGCTAGACCCTAAGTGTGCAGTGTAAGCACCCTGTATTTTCTGATGCAACAGGAAAAAAATGTCTGAAAAATCATTTCAGATCATCTTTCAAATTTTCAAAACGGTTTGAAAATAAGTGAGCTAGAGGGGGGGACATTTATGGTGAATCACCCTGTACATATGAAATAAATTTCTGATTTCATCATGTAGAATCACCTCCTTGATTTTTTGCGCATAATTTCCGGACACCTTGTATAATGAAATCACTGAAGTATCATATTTTGTTGACAAGCTGTTCAGAGATCGCTCTGATCATCGGCGGAAACCGATTATAAATTGGTTACAAAAATCGTGAATTCAAGCTATACCTATACCTATTAATTTTGCACCATGACGTTATCAATGTTGACCAGTTTATATCGGTTTTTGTATTGGCAGCAGTTTTCTCAAGCACATATTGTTTCATATTAATTATATTTTTGATTTGCAGCTTCTTCTAGGGGTTTGGATTCAGTTTCATAAAGAATTTCAAGGAATGAGTAGAAAAACGTTTCGCCCATGGCCATGGGCTTTGTCAATTTATTAATATTTTGTTAATCTGTAAATAATGGTTTTCATTGAGATGGTTTACATTGTGGAACGACAGTGATGAGATCTTAATCAAAAAAAGAGAGATACGTATATACGTATTTGCAGATTAACTAAATATTAATAAATTGACAAAGCCCATAGCCATGGGCGAAACGTTTTTCTACTAATCCCTTAAAATTCTTTTTGAAACTGAATCCAAACCCCAAGAAGAAGCTGCAAATGAAAAACATAACAGGATTCAAGAAAATCCCTCAACAAATTAATTATATTTGGAATAGGTCATGGTCGGTTTAGTTTGGTTTAATCCTCATTGAAGCTTTCTGATATCAGTAAGAACATCGAAATCGGTAAGAATTCGGAAGCAAAATGAGAAATTCACACTTGTGTTGACCACCCCATAATTTTTTTTCTGTAGCCGACCCTGATCTCGGTCTCCACACACACTAATTAGCAACCGGCAAAAGTCAAAGGGTGTCTGTTATTGCCGTCGGAAATTATTATGCCGCTTGTTTACCGCAGGTGTGCACCACAGTTTCTGCAGGGAACATAAACAGAGTCCTTGTATTGGTGTGCTGGTGCGAGAGGGAGAAAGAGAGAGTGAGGAAATGGTGGCCCCCCACCATTATTCCTTTGCTTGGCCTGTTCCTTTTCATTTTCATCTCTCATTCCATTTTTCCCTTGGATTGTTTCGGTTCACTTGTTTGGTAGCGGTTGTTTGGTCGCACTTTCGAATGTTTAACCTGCCTCCTGCTGTGTCCTGGATTTAGTTTTGAATCTCGTGAATTGCTTCGTGTACTGACCGTGTTCAATTCAACTCATGAGCTGGTGCCATGGACAAATAATGTTGGTGTTGATTAGCAGATCCATAATCATCGGAAATTCCTTATACCAGGTATGTCTATTTCATTCACTGAATAAACCGAAAAATTTTGAGAATATGCAATTTCAGCTTTTTATCTTCGAGAAATAAGCAAAATATGCTTGATGGGAAATTGTAATTATCTATCAAGTGAGTAAGTTGATTAGTCGGGTAGGTCCTATACCTTAGGGGTCAACGAATCTACCCACCTATTGCTTCTGATTCCAGAATATTTCGAGGGTTGCCATTCCTCCGGATTTCTCTGGACGAGTCCGGGTGTGGGTTTTAGGTGCCTCTGGAAACGTCCGGGCCGGTTTTATATAAGATAGTTAAGATTTTCGTCAGATCCCGCCACTTAAATAAACAACTGTCATGCATAATATCATTGAAAGTGCTCAATAATGTATATTTTCAAATTGTTGATTGAGAATTTATTATACACCGTGTTCCAGCAGCTAAAATGTCCCCCCCTGTAAAAAATCAACCGCGCGATCGAATGACTTGAAATTTGGTCACTCAGTATATTTGATTATGCTCACTCGAAATATGCTATTGAATAATTCGTATACAGGGTCACACTGAAGTGCACCTAAACTTTCCTATTTGAATAGGGACACCCAATATATTATTCCTCATTCAAGTAGAGTTCATTATTACAAATCCAACAATGCCGAGTTTGATGGGATTTTTTCAAACAACTACGAATATATGCGAAAAATAAAACGACCCAATAAAAATTTTTATATGATTAGATTTTATTAATATAACACGATTGAAATCGGATGAAAAGAAAATAATTGAAACCTCAACTGCTCAATATGTCGTCCATTCTGCTAAAAACATTTCCTAGCTCTTTTGATAACGTTCATTTTGACCCTATGTATCACGTTGCGATCAATTTGAGCGCATAAATTCGTGATTTTCTCTTTCATTTCTTCCATATTCACAATTGACGACTCATAAACCTGCTGTTTCAAGTAGCCCTACAAATAAAAATCAAGGGGGGTGAGGTCTGGCCACCGAGCTGGCCAGTTGCTATTACCATCCAGACAATTGGTGGTTATTAGATTTTCTCCAAACCGATGGCGGAGATAATCCTTTACGGGTCTGTATTTATGTGCAGGACACCCACCAATGTCATTCGATTTCAATCGTGTCATATCAATAAAATATAATCATTTAAATTTTTTATTGAATCGTTTTATTTTTTGCCTTATCTTCGTAGTAGTTCGAAAAAATTCCATCAAACCCTGCATTGTTGAATTTGTAATAATGAACTCTACTTGAATATGGAATAATATACTGGGTGTCCCTATTCAAATAAGGAAGTTGATGTGCACTTTGGTGTGACCCTGTATACCTAAGATTTATTCAATAGCATATATTTTCGAGTGAGCATCATTAAATATACTGGGTGACCAAATTTCAAGTCATTCGATCGTGTGGTTGATTTTTTACAGGGTGGGACATTTTAGCTGGGACACGATGTAGGTATATATTTTGTAAATATTTTTGAGTTTTTCTTCGGGTTGTGCAACAAATATAATTATGATATACTCATATACCACGTATTATACATCAGGGTGTTACAAATTCGTGGCTAAGCAATCATTTTACACGCGGAAGTCATTCAGTCTGGTCGTTTTCGTTTGACCACCCTGTATCACACTTTCAATTAATAATTAGCAAATATTTGTTAACGTCAAATTTGTTCATGATCAATTAGCCATATTCATAATTAAAAAGTCTTATTCATCAAAATCGTACCTGTTTCTAAGCTTTATACAGGGTGTTTCATAGGTAAAGGGAAATATTTCAATGGTAGATAGGGGTCACCAAGGTGGTTCTGGAAATACCATATTTGATAGGTCTTAGGGTCTTCATAACGGAGATACAGGGCGATTTATCGATTTCGAATAATTATTCATTCGTCTATAAGTATTGAACTACCCAGTATATTTTTCTAAAATTTGGTATGGAGCTTATACTTGGAACGTTGAATTCATTCACCTATCGGGTGAAGTGGAAATCCAGGTTCGGCTTCAGGAAAAATTTACATTTATTCGAAATATTAAAATAACACACTGTATGTAATAATTGACAGAGTCCATCAAAGGAATCGTGAAGAGGAGGAAAAACTGAACTGGATTTGATGCTTTTTGTTTACCCGCCACCAATTCTCATCGTAACAATCATAAACAGAAAGCTAAAAGTATGTCAATTTGAAGAGTATTGAAATTATGAAACAACTTTCAATTATGATTATTTGATATATTCTTGTTTAATGATCGAAAGAACTTACTAGGTCTCACAGTCTTCATAACAGAGATACAGGGTGCATTATCGGTTTCGAATAATTATTCACTCGTCCATAAGTATTAGACTACCCATCGCAGTAATATTTTCTCAAATTTGGTATTGAGCTTACTTGGGACAATGGATTCATTGACCTATCAGACAGAATCGAAATACAGGTTCAGCTCCAGGAAAAGTCTTATAGTGTTTATAACAGAGATACAGGGTGAATTATCGAATTATAATTATTCGGTATTATTTCCATTCCGCCTGATACACCGAAAGAAAAATCTCAGTAATAATTATCAAATATTTGTTAACGTCAAATTTGTTCATAATCAATTAGCCATATTCCTAAATAGAAAGTCTTATTCATCAAAATCGTACCTGTTTCTAAGCTTTATTTATTAACAATAAATGATTTATTACCGTCACATTTGTTCATTGTGAACAGCATTATTTAATAATTAACAATTCATCTAGTACGCCGATATGTGTTTATTGATTATGAAAAATTTGTTCATTATAAATATACGTAATATAAAGGATAACAATGGATATTTCATTTTATTCTTCGTTTGGTTATTATAATAATTCATTTGGTAATAATAAAAAAACTGTCATGCGCATGGGCCATCATTTTAGTTCAGCTTCCATCTTACATCGCGTGAGCATCTTCTTTATGTCGTTGCTGATTTTCATTTGATTTCGACCAACGCGAAAGTTATACAGTGTGATGGTTATATTAGTTCAATCCCATATATGACAGTGCGGTTTCGTTCACATTTGGATATGCATATTTACGTCTACAATTAGCTTCTTGGGATACTTTCATATAGGTACATCACGTATGAAAAAAATGGCAGCCGACTATCCAGTGCATCTATATAGTATACAACATTCGGACTGTTCTCAAAAAAACAGTGGTGTATGTGGTGCTGATCGATCAATATTGAAACATTTCATACGTAAGTTGGTGCGAATGCCTATGTAGTATGCATGAGCATTTTCTGATATTATTTGCTTTGCATGAATTTGAAAGAAAGTACTATTTTATTATGTACATTGGAACGTGGGTATGCCATCATATCTGAGAGCTGATGAGTTATAAGGTAATAGATCTATATACGCAAACAGCCCTGATCGAATAGTTTGATTATATACTTATATAAATAATATTCGTTAACTGTTACTAAATTTGTTATTGATATAAGGCTTAGAAACACCCCCTCGGGGTAATTCACGACTGGTGGTAATACATCAGGAAATTCAATAAAACAATCAGCAATTCTTCTGAAATGATGACATTGAATTATATCAGCGAACATAATATTTATTTATTATCAATAAAATATTCCTTTTCATGCTGTACCTATACTTATAAATGAATATTTGGTTACTAAAAATAAAGATTTTGAAATAATGATAATCGTTTGGTGTGGGTGAAGAAATATATATTCTCATATAATGAATGATTATTATCATGAAATAATCATAATTTAACCATGCACGAGGCTTATTCATGGGGATGTGAACAAATAATTTGTTTTTCTCAAACAAACGTTTAATAAGCCATATTTCAATAACGGATTTGGTAACAGTTAATCATATTTATTTTTTATAACCAAACAGTTCTTTCAGTGTAGGTTGATGAATCCATCGTCCCAAGTAAGCTATACATACCTACCAAATTTGAGAAAATGTAACTGGGTAGTTTAAGACTTATGGAGACTGTGAGACTTAGTATGAGTTCTGTTGAGCGATTTTTTGACCAAAATGTCAAATAATCATAATTGACACTGGTTTCATAATTCCAATACTCTTCAAATTGACATACTTTCAACTTTCTGTTTATGATTGTTACGAGGAGAATTGGTGGCGGGAAAACAAAAAGCATCATACACAATACAGTTTTTCCTCCTCTTCACAATTCTTTTGATGTATACTGTGTTAATAATGGAATACAGTGTGTTATTTTAATATTTCGAATAAATCTGAATTTTTTGAAGTTGAACCTGGATTTTCACTCCGCCCGATAGGTGAATGAATTCAACGTCCCAAGTTTATGATCCATACCAAATTTGAGGAAAATATATCGGGTAGTTCAATACTTATAGGCGAATGAATAATTATTCGAAATCGATAAATCGCCCTGTATCGCCGTTATGAAGACTCTAAGACCTATCAAATATGCTATTTTTAGAACCACCTTGGTGACCCCTATACCATAGAAATATTTCCCTTTACCTATGAAACACCCTGTATATTAACAATAAATGATTTATTACTGTCACATTTGTTCATTGTGAACAGCATCATTTAATAATCAACAAGTCATCTAGTACGCCGATATGTGTTTATTTATTATGATAAATTTGTTTATTATAAATATACGTAATATAAAGGATAACAATGGATATTTCATTTTATTCTTCGTTTGTTAATTATAATAATTCATTTGGTAATAATTAAAAAACTGTCATGCGCATGGGCCATCATTTTAGTTCAGCTTCAATCTTTTATCGCGTGAGCATCTTCTTGATAACGTTGCTGATTTTTATTTGATTTCGACCAATGCGAAAGTTATGAAGTGTTCAATCCCTTATATGACAGTGCGGGTTTGTTTACATTTGGACATGTATATTTACGTCTACAATCAGCTTCTTGGGATGATTTCATGTAGGTACATCACATATGAAAAAAATGGCGGACTATCAGTGCATCATCAGTATACAACATTTAGTATGTTCTCAGAAAAACAGTGGTGCATGTGGAGCTAATCAATCAATATTGATGGTACATTTTGAACGTATAAGTAGGTGCGAATGCCTATATGTATATAGTATGCATGAGTATTTTCTGATATTATTTGTTTTGCATGAATTTGAAAGGGAGTACTATATTATTATGTACATTGAAACGTGGGTATGCCATTATAGCTGAGGGCTGATGAGATATAAGGTAATAGGTTTATACGCAACCAGCCCTGATCGAATAGTTTGATTATATACTTAGATAAATAATATTCGTTAACTGTTACTAAATTTTTTATTGATATAAGGTTTATATAGAAACATTCCCTCGGGGTGATTCACGACTGGTGGTAATACATCAGGAAATGTAATAAAACAATTAGCAATTTTTCTGTAATGAATGTATCAGCGAACATAATATTTATTTATTATCAATAAAATGTTTCTTCTCATGCTGTACCTACTTATAAATGAATATTTGGTTACTAAAAACAAAGATTTTGGAATAATAAATATCGTTTGGTGTGGGTGAAGAAATATATATTCTCAGATAATAAAGGACTATTATCATGAAATAATCTAACCATGCACGAGGCTTATTCATGGGGGCGTGAACAAATAATTTGTTTTTCTCAAACAAACGTTTAATAATCCATATTTCAATAACGGATTTGGTAACAGTTAATCATATTTATTTATTATAGCCAAACCGTTCTTTCAGTGTATAAGTAATGCTTCTTTATTGAAACAATGCCTCCTTTCTGTACAACACTGGAAAAGCTGAAATTAAAACGCAGTGTATTGAGTTTCAATATAGATAACTTAACATATAACTGACAGTCGATTGCATTAAGAAAACGTTAATTGAATTTAATGTGATAACGTTACATCATCATAAACAAATCTATCGTAATGCAAAATGCGGTATAGTGTCCACAAAGTGATATTTGTTAATATTTAATATATGTTTCATGAGATCAAGATTATTATAACTTGATATTAACCTGTATATTCGTTTGTAATTTTTTAAAATACCATCAGTTTGTGATGAAATCATATTAGTTAGTCCATATTCAACAACGTAATTCGTTAACAATAAATTAAATTTCTTTATTTTGAATAAACTGTTCTCTCAGTATGGCATTTGCTCTTGCCGAACAATTGAAGTTAAAGCACCGTTTCAAGACAGTCAACAAAATGGCAGGAATTGCTTGGTTACACCTTTTCGTGAGCCGTCATCAAGATCTGAGCATAAGAATTGCAGCTCTTTGAAAAACCTGGCAATATTTTCAATAAACCGCACAATCAGGGTTAGTTGGACCATTATATATGATTTTTAATTTTCATTTTTGTCGGAAAAAAACAGTTAATTTTCTGAGTATTTGAGAACCGTTAGCATTAAAGTAGATTGAAAGGTTTGCAATGAATATTGTTCATTTCAGTGAAGTTATATTTGAGGAACTTATGGGTTAAATGAAAAAGGTGATCCATATCTCCCATAATTACCCTATATCAGGATAAATATCGTCGAATACATATCATGATATTCATCAAGATATTTATCCTGCCAACCTTGCAAATGTCAGAAATATAGCTAAAAAAACAGGAGAAAAAAGGGGTATACCATGAGCCTGTGTTACCCGGTATACGAATGGCTGATACTCGGTGGGACAGCAAAAAGCATTTTAATCATTATACTATGCGATGGCTTACTCCAAATATATGCTGTGGCATCTTTCAACCATACCTTTTTCATATTGATACACTGAAAAAAAAATTCTGTAGTAAATACCAAACGTTAAGTAATATAGGCGCCAGTCACTATTTACATTCATCTGATGATACCACTACAGAATTGTTATAATACTATAAAATATCAAATATTACCACTACATAATATGCGATACTTAGTAAATAATCAGTCATTTCGCTAAAAATAATTCAAGAACCCTATTACCACCCCTATAAGAATGTTTTGAAAAAAATGTTAGGAGGTGAGGGTGGTTTCGAACCTTTCACAATTTCTTTCGGGATTCTTTGTTTACTGGAAGGAGAGTTATACTCTATAATGCACTTTAGTCAAATATCATCCAATTTGTTTCACTCATTTATGAACAGCGAACGAGAATGTGGTTATTTATGAAAACTTTGAATTCGTCTCACGGACAAACGGTACACAGAAAGAAATGACAAGGTAAATATTAAAAAAAAATCTTTGAATACTACAAAAACTTCTTTTGCTATAGCGCCAATGAAAGTTTCTGTTAATATCATAATCCATTTCTTTTAAAATCCCCAAATGAGATTCATCAACATCAAAAGACATTTCGGTAGTTCTACAGAAAGTTTCTTTCATTGTGAAAAAATTTGTTCGTTGTCCCAACAAATAGTTCTGTACACTGGAAAGAAGAATTCGCTAGAATTTTGAAACATTAAAGAATAGTTCGATAGTCATAAAGAAATTTCTATTGGTATAACAGAATGTGTTTCTTGTGTCAAACGATAGTTATTTATATGTTAAAGAATGGTTCTGTTGAATTCTGTACCATTGATAGGAAATGTATTATAACCGGAACGAAATAGTTCGTTCAATGGTAAAGAAATATTCATAATCGCGAAAGATATTTCTGTACAGGTTGAATAATGGTTCTATTAATCATTTGTGTTTACAGAATGGTTCTATTGATGGTATAGAATTGTTCATTACCAGAACAGATATTTCTATACAATTAACTAAATTGTACCGTTAATCTCAGAGATTGTTATCAGGACTATTTATACACTACACTGTTTTACCACTAACCAAACCGATTTTTAACGCCTCGACACGTGTTTCGCTAACTTTGTTAGCATCTTCAGGAGAAGATTAAAACTCAGTTTCATTTCATTTCTTGAAAAAATCTTTTCATGAATCCATCAATATATTCCTTTTATCGGTTCTTGATAATCAACGTTAACCTGAAATAGTACAAGAATAATTAACAGAAAAAATAAACGCATTAGTGTGAAGAAGCTAAAACCTCTGAAAAAAGATAAAAGTGAGAACAACTAACATACCAGTCTATATCCAAGTGGGTTGGTATAATACTTCCAAGTCTTGAGAATACCATAGCAGTATGATCTTCCTTGTTCTGTCGAATGTGTTTCAACCGTCCATGGCGTGTCTTGATCCACTCTTCTCAAAAATGTTCCGAAAGTGAAATGCAAGCGGAAGTGAACAACCTTTTGCTTCAATATGCTGGAAAACTGCCTCTCCGTCCACGAAAGTTTCAGAGACTTCATTGTTTATAGTAAACTGAATAATTTTTCCTACATAATCACTTCTAATGAGTCATTGTTGCAATAGATATTCCGTTTTGCCCACACACTTCGAGTAATTCGTCAAATTCTGACCTGAGAACCAGATCACCTACTTTAATTTCAACGAACTTTTCAAGATGATAGATCAACTTCTTATCTTGAAAACTACGAGTAAAAGTTCATAGGAACTCCTTTCTATTTTCTCGCATTCATTGTTGTCACAATATATTGAAGTAACCATACCTATACTCATATTAATGTAACACCCTGTATATTGATAAGTGTATATTACACAATCAGGTATCGGTAGGTACCCAGTATCCAAATCTTGCTAAGCTGATATAGGGTTAAGTACACTTACCTTGATACCTATCAATCGGAAAGAAAATTGAAAACAACACTCAACATCGATGCATTCACTGTCAATACTGAATAAAAAATGAATAATGCCCTATGCGGTATAAGGGATGGTAACCAAATTTGAAAATAGACCAACACATCATGTTCGGTGACATCAGGTGAGCGTAAGCACGAATCTGATTGGTGAATAATGACATAATGTTTCTTGCGTTTCTTGAACTGGAACAGAACTATTTGTTTTATTTAAAGAACATTCTTTCGAAAGAATGACTTCACTCATGATCTTTTAATATTACAGAACTATTCGTATCCGCATGAGATATTTTCTTTAATATTCAAAGAAAGATTTTGTGTCAATTCTAACGAAATATTCCATGAGTGTTAGAGAAGATTCTATTCTTGGTATAAAATTATCATTGAAATTGTCAAAATGAATAGTACAGATCAAACTTTGATACCAACAGTATTTTCTGTAATCTTATACCTAGCTATTCTATCAATATTATAGAATGATAAGTGAATAGTAAAGAAATTATATATGATCGGAGGCAACTACTTACAGAAATTTATTGTGAAATTAACAGAAAATCTGCAACATTCTGTATCTTTCGTGACAATGGTTTTGTTTATGGTAAAAAAATTCTGTAACGCTGAAATAATTCTTCGTTAAATTCGATACAGAACCCGTTCTGTTAATGCTATCAAATTATTTTTTTCTGTGTACATTTTGTTATGTAAACAAGTTGGGCCCAATCAACTTATTTTGACCTGT
Organism: Phaedon cochleariae; assembly: GCA_918026855.4. NCBI lineage: Eukaryota > Metazoa > Arthropoda > Insecta > Coleoptera > Chrysomelidae > Phaedon > Phaedon cochleariae. The sequence goes on from OU896715.1 coordinate 48,264,833, forward strand.
ATTACCTGTGGTAGCTCTGTGTTCCAGCAATTTTGGTGTTGTGTCGGAACATCGAGACAATTGTTTCTGATTCTGCCTCCTCAGCTACGATAAACTTTTCTGCGCATTTGAATGCTATTCTCATTCACTTCATGATACAGAGAATCATGCACTTTACACTGATGAAAGAGCAAAATGCTAAATACTGCTCTACGTTTACTACGAATGGCTGTGGAACTGTGGAGTGTGGAAGTGATATAGGGTTATTAGGATATTAGGGACGCGTAAAGGACGCGGAACGCTGCACGTACACAAAGAAAATGCGCAAGGTTGTCAAGCATCACGATATGAAATAACTATAAGTATATGTACCTACTTTTAGAATAACTATCTCACGAATGTTTTTTTTTTAGAATGAAACCATAGGAAACATTCGATTTGCAATTTAATCTTTCCTGTTATCGAAAGGTGATGGTGTAAATGCATATATTATCATGAATTTTGCGTTAATTCAATATAGTTATATAGGTGAATAATCAAAAGGCGACTGAGAGGGCGGGTTCTGACACTTGGATAGTTATGAATATGTCAAATGAGATTCTATCATCCTGAATACATAATTTGGCAGTAAATACTGAATTGAAATTGTCCTCATAAGTTCTTGAAAATACTTCCGTTGGCAAAGAATACCGATGCTTCGTCGTCGTTCTATAGACAAACAAGTTTTGGAAAATAGTTGTTAGACGCATAATTCGACGATAAAACGATGTGCTGACTCAGCCTGTCGAGTACGTCTGACGACTGGTGTACCAAAATGCATGTAAGCTCTGCAGTAATTACGGAAAATGGTACAGAATGATGCAGTCGTTAGTTAGAGGGCATTATCCTCTATTGATATCGATTTCATCAACTTCTAATCATTATCTCATTTGTTTGAGGATATTGGTCAAATAGGCAGTTGTTTCAAAGGTAGGAGGATTCAAAATTTTTAATTTAAAGGCATTCGACCTTGAATAATGAAAAAAACGACTGCGGCGCTTTTCCGCTTGTTATTTCACTCAATACTGAATATATTCTTTTTTCATTTTCGTAATCTGGTCACCGTACGTAAAAATATAGACATCACATATTTTGCCGACTAACTGACTAAGTGCAATAAAGAACTTCTTTTTCCACTAAATAAAGTTCTGCTTTTTGCATGAATGTAGAAAAATATAATTTGAAATGTTTTAGATGCGGATCTGAATCACATTTAGCAAATTAGGTGTGATAACATGAATGCAATTTGTGAATTTTGTAATTTGAGAGGGCATTTGAGGAGGATGTGTAGATAAGAAGCTAATTCTTATTTGTACTAGCACGACTAACCAGATTGAAGAGATAGTAATAGTTGAGACAGAGCAAGCAAATTTCAGAGATAAGTTCACTGCTAGTATTGAAATCAATGGAAGAATGGTTGAATTTGAGATCGATAGTGGTGCAGCAGTGAGTTTGATGAGTAAGAATCAATACCTATCTTCTTTTTCAAACTTAACATTACGAAAAACTAACTTGAAACTAATTTCATATTGAAAATACTTACTTCAAACTGAATGATTTATTACTGTGCTGGTTAATTATTATACACAGAAAATAATTTTGTACGTAATATTAATGAACGGCGGTCGTCAATTTTTTTAACATTAATATTACGAATCGATGATTATTACAATCATTTCTGATGATGGGTCCATACCGCAAGACTCTGAAACAATGAACGAGCCAACATTGAACAATGAACGAAAAACATCAAAAGTTAATCATTTTTTTTTATTCATGTGATGAAAAAATTCATTGAATCAACGTTTGATGTTCATTGATCTATGTTTTTCATCATTGGAGCAATAAACTTTTCGTCATAGATCTATCAACAACAAACATAAGAAAATAATGAATGGTCTTCATTGTTTCAATGAACACTAAACGTTGATTCCATGAAATGAAACATCAACTTCCAAAACAGGCGCCAAATTAATGCTGCCTACCCATGGATCAATCACGCCAAACATTATTACTATGAAAAGGTTTCATAATACGCGGTGAATTTTTCATTTGCCGTTTTATTTAATTTCTATTCGTTCAGTTGTTCATGAAAAGTTGAAAGGGCTGGGTCGTGTTTTGTGTTTCTGTGGCTCGTAGAATTCCTACCTATTTGTGAAATTGTGCCAGATCAATGGGATACAACACCTAACATATTTGAGAAAGGTGAGTCCTGTTAATTTTGAATTACTTTTTTCACAATTCTTACGATTAGGATATATTTACTCAGCAAACATCGAACTACCGGGAGAATTCCGGCCTAGTGCAGGCAAGTGTGAGAAAGTGTCGATGCCGATGTATTGGTAATGGCCGATAATTTCTCTATGCTGAGTAACCATCAGTTGAAAATACGATGATGACCTTGTGATGGTATGATGTATAGAACGAGTTGAGCACTAACGAGTTGTGGCCCCTTGCTGGCCAATATCCTGTTTACTATACTCGTCCCACTGGGGGATTTTCTGGAAACGTCTACATCAACAATCAGCTGATCATTTGGATAATTATTATATGTCACTCTAGTGATAGCGTATGTTTCATTTTTCTCTGGTTTGTTGTCATATCATTGTGCTCATCACTATTCTCAATTGATAATATAGAAGATTGATTCTTCAATGATGATTATATGTATTGAGTAAGTATTAATCTACCTATCTAGTGTTCCAAATTTTGTTATGAAATGCATGTGTTTGTGATGATAATAATTGTAGTGGCTCCTACATCTCCAGAAGCGTAACTATCATGGACTGCTTGGTTCGTTACTATCAAAAGTAATATTTGGTTATGGAAACCTGTCTCTATCATTGAAGTGAATAACAATAAGGCCTGTGCCTCCATATGTAAGTATACAGAGTATTTTGTTTCTCATACTTCTATGAAGAAAGAATTCTGACATCAAGAACGGCCACTTCGTGATAACTTATGAAGAATTTTATATTTCAGGAGTACCTACCTCGCAACGAAGAATCTATTTTGGAGGAATACTTCCCAAATAAGATGAAGATGTAGATATACCAGCCGGTAAGCAGTCACTCTGAGAAGTTTTATCATGGAAGAAGAGAGAGGTTGAGAATATATGATTGTGTCATTCATAAATTGTTTCTTTTAAATCTGGTATGTGTCTATTTGATATAATATGATGATAAACATTAAAAAATATATTGAGTTACTAGATCTTCCAGATCAATGGGACCCCTGAAACCCCTACCCCTCCCTCTACCCCTCCTCCTACCCTCTCCTACCTCGTTAATATGTAACCAATGTCGTTAATTGGCCATTACACATTACAGTCCCATCATTTATGTATATGCTGGGCTTGCTACGGGCAACTCAATGTGTCGATTATGTTGTACCCATATCAAAATGTTTGCTGAGTAGGTACTCGTGGGATGCACAAGGTACTATTCTTTTTACAACTACTGGTTATTGTCATCACATTGTTATCATTTTATTTTCTACAGAAAATGAAAATCAAGTTAATTAGTTGTTCAGATCAGTATTTTGCCTAATTTGACAAAATTTCCGTTGCCTTGTATAGGGAGAGGGGGTATAGGTGTTGGGATTTTTTTTTGACTTCTGGAGGATATTAGTTCTAGAAAATACTTACATTGACAAATAATTCCAAAGCTTCGCCGTTCTATAGAAGGACGAGTTTTGGTAGAGTGTAGTTCAACATATTTCAAAGTTAACAAAAAAAGAATGTGCTGACTGGGCCTGTCGAGTTCGTCTGACTGGTATTACTTGATTGAATTATAGCAGAGATTTCTGTGGAACATTTCCCTTATTATCAGGTAATCATATTATAATGAATGGAAAGGGCAATATTCGATTATTCCGACAAAAAATGTATAAGGTGAGAGAATATTTGTTTTTTGAATATCGTCCAAGTTTATCAGTCTTCGATCATTCAGTGTATTTTCGACATTTCGGAAACATTTTTAGTTGACTTTATTAAAAAATATTCATTACATTTGTTATTCAATACAATTAGGTAGATTTCAACAAAAAATAATAGAAAAAAGATATTCCATTAAGAAAACCAGTGTTCTGCGACTGCCTTGTAAATGTATATTATATATTATTCATCAGGTCACATCAAATCAGTGGATGTACTAGATAATTTTGGGCCGATTTTGGGTTTTTCAAAAAATTAATTCAAGAAATTGATTACTCTGATGCGTGAAAAAAATGTCTCCTTATTATACTGATAGTGACGATACTGTTGACAACATTATCTTCGACGACGACTATACCACTGTTAAATACCAATACATAGCTTCATGCTCATTTTTCATCGATTCAATGAAGAGAATCATCAAGTGATGTCTATCGTTCGTAATATCAATAACCGCCGATCATAGATCCATGCTAGCTGATTATTGATTCAATGTTCAGCTGTAATAAACTGAGTCTGTCCCTCGTAACTGGCAATTACATATTCATGCTCACTGTTGATTGATACAATGTACATCAACCATAAACCAATGTTTGTCATCATAGATCCATGCTCGCTGTTTATTTCAATGTACAACAACCATGAACCAATGTAAATCCATTCGTAATATCAATAACCGGAAAACATAGATCCATGACCATGATTCGTTGATTCAACGTACTGCAGTCATAACTTAATGAACAAGAAAATTTACGTACGACCGTTCATTGTATTAATGACACCCGTCATCGGCCCAAAATTAATGTTGACGTTCACTGATTTGATGTACTTTTTTATCAATATATCGTACCTTTTTCGTTCTGTGTAAGGGGGTAGTTCATGAATTGAATTTATATATTGTAGATATAAATAAATTTTCATTGTTAGGAAGGGAATGGATTAGACAACTACAAATTGAGTTGACAGAGGTGTCACAGTTGTCAGTTACTGAGAATGGTGTACAGGGTGTACTCGCGAAATATCCTACAATATTTGCTGATAATATTGGAAAAATTACCGGTATTCAAGCTAAATTGAATTTGCGTGAGAATGCAACGCCGATTTTTCTCAAAGCGATCAGTTCGTTTTGCTTTACTTCCAAAAAGTGAAAAAGAATTAGACTCACTTGTTAAAGGAGGCGTTTTGAGAAAAGTGGATTATTCAGATTGGGCAACTCCAATAGTTCCTATTTTGAAATCTAATGGTAGAATCAGAATATGCGGAGATTTCAAAGTAACGCTTAACAAACGGTTATTGGTTGATGAGCATCCGCTTCCTACAATTGATATTTTATTCGCATCAATGGCTGGTGGAGAGAAGTTTACGAAATCAGATTTCACTCAAGCTTATTTACAAATGGCAGTTGGACCGGAAGATAGAAAATAATAGACCATAAACACGCATAAAGGTTTGTATGAATGTTCACGATTTATACGGAATTTCTAGTGCACCTGCGATATGGCAGCGAGAAATTGGAAATATCTTAAAAGACATAGAAGGAGTGACTGTTTTCTTGGATGATATCAAAATTACGGCCCCATGTAATAAAATTCATATAGTCAGATTCGATTTGGTATTGGCCAAATTATCTAAGTTCAATATAAGAGTGAATTTAAATAAATGTCAGTTCATGCCTAACTCAATCGAATATTGCGGTTATGTTATAGATAAAAATGGTATCCATAAATCTAAATCAAAAAATCGATGCTGTACGAAATGCCCCTGAACCCAAAAATAAGAGTGATGTTAGAGCATTCTTAGGTTTAGTAAATTATTATGGACGTTTCTTTAGGAATTTGAGTGAGATTGTGTTCCCTTTGAACAATCTTCTCGAAAATGACGTTGAATTTGTGTGGGATGATGATTGTACCAAGGCAGTTACCTGTATAAAGAAAGAAATTCAGTCAGATAATATTTTGGCACACTTTGATCCTAAATTACCGCTGATCTTGGCAACAGATGCGAGCCCTTTCGCCGTAGGAGCTGTGTTATCTCATGTATTTCCAGATAACATCGAACGTCCACTTCAGTTTGCTTCCAAAAACTCAACAAAAATATTCACAAATAGATAAAGAATTATAATATAGTATTATTTTTGGAATTAACAAATTCTACATATACCTTTTTGGTAGAAGATTCACTTTATACACCGATTGTAAGCCATTATTACAAATTTTCTCTCCTAACAAAAGTTTGCCTTTGCTATCGACATCACGCATGCAACATTATGCACTATTTTTGCAAACCTTTAATTATGACATTAAGTACAAAACATCTGAGACAAATGCTAATGCGGATGCACTATCAAGATTACCAATCAAATCTGAAGATTTAAATCAATATGATGAAGTAGATTGTTACGAAATCAGTCAAATCGAAACTTAACCTGTAACTTTGGATGAGTTATCAGAAGAGACTCAGAAAGATAATGCACTCAAACGGCTATTGAAGGGATTGATATCTGGTCATGTGGTGACTAAGCATGATAGATTCAATTTGGATCAAATTCAGTTTTCATTACAAAACGGATGTATTTTTAGAGGACAAACAGCTGTGATACCATCATCATTACGAAAACGTGTTTTGGAAGAATTACATACTGCACATTTTGGCAATAGTCAAAATGAAAGCATTAGCTAGGATTTACTGCTGTTGGCCAAATATCACAAGTGACATTGAGAGTATTTGTAAGAGTTATTATGAATGTAACGAGAATAAAAATGATCCTGCAAAAATTACGGGTCATCCTTGGTTGCCAGCAAGTGAGCCATTTGAACGTGTTTATTTAGATTTCGCTGGACCTTTCATGGGAGATTTTTATTTTTTCTAGTAGACGCTTTTACTAAATGGCCAGAAATTCATATTGTCAAAAATATTACTACAAGTCTCACTTCATCAGTAATTAGAAGAATATTTTGTACTTTTGGAATTCCAAAAGTTTGTGTAACTGATAATGGATCCTCATTTACTTCATATATACGAATTCAAAATGTTCCTTCATTTTATTACTCTTGTGAAATTTGTTTCACTCATTTTTTAACAGTGAACGAAAATGTGTTTATTTATGAAAACTTTGCACTCATCTCACGGACAAACGGTACATTTTCAATACAAAGAAGTTGGGTCAAATCAACTTATTTTGATCTGTATTACCTGTGGTAGTTCTGTGTCCCAGCAATTTTGGGACACCCTGTATATCTCAACAAAAGTATTTCACACTATATATAATGGATTTCAAATCGATTGAAGCAATTTTGAATCATACCCAAATGTGTCAGAATTCTGAAGATTCGTATCAGATGAAGAACTATCCTCAATTAGAATTGACACAATTCCGGTTAAAATTCAATGATCTGATGGTGTAAATAAACACCGTATTCATTGCAGATTTGATCATTTGATGATGATTTTCTAAACTCATTCCGGTGTGACTTCAAATATACTGATGTTTTTCATGATCAATAGTATTGTAATTCACACCAGACCAGTGCGAACTTTATCAGAAAATAGTGCACATAACACACCAGACTGGTATTACTTTACATCGATTTCGAAATCACAAATCTCACCTGGAAATGTGCAGAGATAGCACCAAACACCGATGCTCTACAAATAGGTGTGAATTAACACTGAAATATGCAGGACCTCTGAGGAAATCATTCGGGTGTTACCTGGTGTCAACTGGTGTTCCAGTTTTTCTTAGAGTGTATATGCATTTTTTCAGTCGAACAATACATAAGGCATATAGATTGAATTCATATTGTCACCCTAAAAATCACATAAGGCAAATCATCAATTGAATTTGAATTACATAACATAAAGTGTTTGCATACGTCAATAATAGTATTTAATACATAGTAGGTATAGTAGTATGTTGTCCCCTGATTTTGTCGTATCAATTTTACCCCATTTGTTTGGTACAGATAGTACCCCAAAAAGTGGACTGTATAAACTTTATATTTTTTAACACCTTATGAAGAAAAGACCAAACTACTTTTCCTTTTAACTATATTCCCAATAACAATTACAATAAAACCAAATACCAATACATAAGCGACGGTACACCAAACTCCGTCGTCTTACGTTTACTTCTACCCAACCACTCTCCCTTCAAGACTCTTAAGAAGTGAAAGCTAAGGGTCCATCTGTCTCTAAGTGGAGAAAACAGTGGTGTCACATTTAACTTGATATAATGTCTCTGTGTCGTTCCTAACATACCCCCCACCTTGAAAGAATGTCTTTCAACCCACTTTACAAACTATAAACATCACAATATACAAACATATCTTTTTTACATATATACAATCTAATTATCTGAATTATTGTCTATAGGGAGAGGACATATCTTAGAAATTGCCCTCTTGATTTCACCACGACTAATTTTGATTTTGGCCACGCGCGTTCTTTTATCAGGTCCCAAATACACCGTTACTATACGGCCAAGTCTCCATTGCATAGGAGGAAGATTGTCTTCGCGCACAATCACCAGTTGCCCAATTTTCAAATTCTCTGTTGCATTAGTCCATTTATTCCTATGTTGTAGTTCCGTTACATATTCTTTCGACCACCGAGTCCAAAAGTGTTGTGATAACATTTGAATGTGCTGGTACTTAGAAAGACGATTTTCTGGAATGTCTTTCAGATTCGGATCTGGTATGGAAGTGAGCCGTTTACCAATAAGAAAGTGTGATGGGGTTAGAACGTCCATATCATCAGGTGATGAGGAAAGAGGGACCAATGGACGGGAATTTAACACCGCCTCCACTTGTGTGAGCAGTGTGTAAAATTGCTCAAACGTCAATGATGAATTATTCAAAACCCTTTTCAAATGAAATTTGCATGACTTAACCCCCGCTTCCCATAACCCCCCGAAATTTGGTGAATTTGCAGGAATGAATTTCCAGTTTATGCTTTCATTTGAACATACCAATTCCAATGACTCACTTTCATTTTTCAAAAATTTACCTAGTGTATCTAATTCTTTAGTAGCTCCAATAAATGTTGACCCATTGTCTGAATAAATCGTGTTGGGTTTACCCCTACGAGATACAAATCTCCTCAATGTTCCAATAAAAGCCTCAGTTGACAAACTTGTTACCAATTCCAAGTGTATTGCTTTGGTGGAGAAACACACAAACAAACACACATAACATTTTACCACCTTTGACCCCCGACCAAGTCTATCTTTAATTTGAAATGGGCCGGCATAATCCACGCCTGTCGTAAAAAACGGAGGCATTGCTCGGACTCGCATTTCTGGAAGTATACCCATAATTTGATTTGCACCTTTAGGATTCACTCTGAAACATTTGATACACCTAAAAACCACTTTTCGCGCCAAATTTCTGCCTCCAATAGGCCAATAATTCTCTCGTATTGAGCTCAGTAAAAGCTGCGGACCAGCATGAAGAAGTCGCTTATGCTCAGCTTCAAATATCAATACTGTTAAATGATGATTTGATAATAATAATATAGGGTGTTTTTTCGCATAATCCAATTCGGAGAGGTGAAGCCGTCCTCCGACTCTCAACAAACCTGTTTCATCAATAAAAGGACTCAATTGGGTAAAGCCTTTAGATTTTATTTGTTTATTATTTATTAGATTAGATAATTCCTGAGAGAACGATTCTTTCTGAGACCATTTTATCAAAATCCGTAAAGAACTATCCAACTCCGCGACTGTTAAGCAGCCACTCAAACGATTTCTAGGATTTTTACAATTATTAATAAATCGAAGACAATAACTTGTTACTCGTTTCAATCTACCAAAATCTGAAAATCGATCAAACGGAAAAGAAACCATATTTTTCTGAACTTGACCAATCAATACCTTCTTTTTCGTGTCAGGAATTTCCTCCATTTTTTGATATTTCGGATCTGGCCATGATTCTCGAGCACAAGAAAGCCACGATGGTCCTTGCCACCACATTTCATTCCTCCTGATCCTATCAGGTGATACACCACGCGATAATAAATCTGCAGGATTATCCTCAGATCTCACATGAAACCACTCCTCCGGATTACACAAATTTTGAATTTGTGAAACCCGATTCCCAACGAATGTTTGTAAACCACTAGGTGACACTGATAACCAATTAAGGACGACTGTAGAATCTGTCCAAAACATCGTAGTTGAGAACTCCAACTTCATAGATTCCTTGACTTTTACCATTAATTTTGCAAGTACTAAGGCTCCACATAGCTCCAGCCTGGGAACTGTTATAGTTTTCAAAGGTGACACTTTGACCTTAGCACACACCAACTGCACTTTGATTCCTCCATTTTTCCCAATACTACGAATATATACACATGCACCATATGCATCAAGAGATGCGTCACAGAAACCATGGATCTCTACTTCCACTGGTTCCTTACCAATAACATGTCGTGGAATCTGCATCTCATTCAAATTCGAAAACTGTTCACGTAACCGATACCATTCTGTATGTAACTCAGATGGTAAAGTTTCATCCCAATGAAGCTTGATAGACCACAGCTTCTGCATTAAAATTTTAGCCAAGATAACACATGGCCCCAATAGCCCTAACGGGTCGAATACTTTTGAAATGTCAGATAATACTGACCGTTTTGTTACTGGTGATTCTGAAAAATTAATACTGTACATCAAGACATCAATTCCAAATGACCAATATAAACCCAATGTTTTGTTTGTATCCTTTTCACCAAAATGAAATGTATCCACACCACAATCATGTGACCTCATTTTCTTGAGAACTTCAGAATCATTCGATATCCACTTCCTCAATTCAAAACACCCTGATGCTAAGATAGATGACACTTGTTTGCATAACAAAATAGCATTTTCAGCATTGTCTGCACCAGACAACATGTCATCTACATAAAAATCGTGTAATATCACTTCTGAAGCCCTAGGAAATTCATCTATATGATTCAAACCAAGTTGTTTCAAGCATCTTATTGCTAAGAACGGTGCTGACTTCGTACCATAACTCACAGTGTTCAGAGTGTATTCTCCGATGTTTTCATCAGGGTCAGATCTCCAAAATATTTTCTGAAGTGGCCTCTGATTTTCTTCAACCAATACCATGCGATACATTTTTGCTATATCTGAGCAAACCACAACAGGATATTTCCTGAACCTTAACAATATTGACACCAAATCGTCTTGAATATTTGCTCCTTTGTACTGGATATCATTAAATGATATACCAGAATCTGTAGGAGCTGACCCATTAAACACCACTCGTAACTTCGTTGTCAGGCTTGTTTCATTCAAGACCCCATGATGCGGAAAATAGTAAGAAACTTCACCAGGTTTGAAGTTAGATTCAACCAATGACATATGCCCTAAACTCTTATACTCCTCCATAAAATCTATATACATCTTCCTCATCGTTGGATTTTTCGCCAATTTACTTTCCAATGCTAAATATCTTCTAAATGCGTATTCTCTGGAATCACCCAACTTAGAAGGAGAATCTAACAAAGGAATTTGCACCATAAATCTACCCATTTCACAACGTGTCGTCGTTTCCACAAATATTTTCTCACAAATCTTGTCATCATCAGACATGATGCAATTCAATGTTGGAGGTTCCTCCAGAGCCCAAAATTTTGCCAACTGATCATGAATATCCACGTTCAAATTCAAATTACACCGAACTCTCTGTTTTGGCACTGACATAAGTGAACCTGATACGACCCATCCCAAACGTGTTTTTTGTAGCACTGGCTGATGTCTACCCAAATTGATTTGCCCAATGCAAAGCAAGTGATAAAAGATATCAGCTCCAAGTAGCAAGTCAATTTGACTTTGCTTATAAAAACCAGGATCAGCAAGAACCAAATGTGCTGGTATATCCAAATGAGAAATATTCAGATTCTGACCAGGCATTGATTCACTTATCTCCGGCACCACCAGACAAGACACGTCACTCTCAAATGCATTTTGAAGTGATTGTATTTTTACCGAACACCGATGACTTATGTTAGACTCAACTTGATTTATCCCAATAATAGAAATATCAAAACTCTCCAATGTGATATTCAATTTCTCACACAAACCAACCGTGATGAGATTTGATTGCGACCCATTATCAAGAAGAGCACGACAAGTATGTGGGTACCCATTTAAATCCAAAATTTGAACAAGTGCGGTTGATAGCAATACTTCTCCATGACGAACTTCACCATTACCAATAAATGTTGATCCAATCAGTGACCTTTCACCTGATTGCCGTGATAATTGATCAGGTCTATGACTGCTAGTGGTCTGAGCTACCTGGGGAGCTCGCTGAGACGATCCCTCTCCTGCGTCATTATTACTATTATTCGAGCCATTATTAGACGGCTGCCTCTCATAGTGCAAAAGAGTGTGATGTTTGCTACCACAACGCCTACACCCACTTGCTTCACACTCACGACTAATGTGCGCAGCTTTCTTCAAACAGTTCAAACACAATCGTAATCTTTTTGCATGTTCATACCTAGAGTGAATACTGAATCTCAAAAACCTTTCACAATTTGTAATAAAATGATTACTGTTACAATAGGCGCAAGATATATTACCAACCATGAATGACCTATTTGATCTAGTATTAGACCTACCCTCGTATCTACCCCTTTGTACATTTTGCCTATCACTCCTTGTCTCGCCCCTAGAATTTTCCAAAGTCTCCAATAACTCGGCCTTAGCCTTCAAAAAATCTTTAAACTCTTTCAAATTTGCTACCCTACCTTTAGGTTTTTCTTCTTCCCATTCTCTCTGTGTACTAGTATCTAATTTTCCACATATAATGAATATTATTATTACATCCCATGATTCAACTGACTGACCCAAATTTTCAAGCGATCGTAAGTGTTTTGTAAGTGTATCCAACAACTTTCTCATATCTCCAGCGGATTCCTTCACCAATAAAGGAATGTTGAACAAAGCTTTCAAATGATTATTCACCAACAGAGAAGTATTGTTGAATCTATCACAGAGTAAATCCCAAGAGATATTATAATTCACCGCCGAAAATTCCAATGATTGAATTACCTGTTTCGCGTCCCCCTCCAAAGCACTACGCAAAAAATGAAACTTTTCAATATCACCAATCGATTCATTTTTGTGAATTAGAGATTCGAAAGTATCTCTGAATTCTAGCCAATTTTCAAATGCTCCAGTGAATTTTGGAATAGGTATAGGAGGCAACTGAGGTTTCGACTTCAAAGCTACTATAGCACTAGAAACACCTTGACGTGCTGGTTGACTTTGAATTGATGACGTAGTTGACCTCACTGATCGAACTGACGCTGCATCATCATCTTCAGTATTTTCGACCAATATACTTTTTCCCACAATATTTTTACAAATTGCCATCGTTTTATGAAATATGCTTTCAAAATCTGACCCAATTTTCAACTGATTTTCCAATTCATCATCCTCAACCAATAATTCAATTGACTTCTGAAATTCATCAAATTCCGAGAGTACCGTATTCATTTTTGTCATACGATCCCTTATTTCAATTTTTGTAACCTTATCAATGCCAATATCTTCACTAGAATCAACAACATCATCTATAAATTTCTTGAAAACAGTAAGACGGCTTTTCAAACAACCCCGCCTTCTAACCAATGATTTTAACTGTTCAGCCATTTTTTCAAACCAAATTTTGTTTTTCTCAACCCAACTAAGACCAATGAATCAATTATGACCAATATCGAAATGAGTCGAAAATCTGTTTTTTCATAGGGAAAAAATTTCTTGCTATGTATTTTTTTCATAAAAAAATTCATAAGGTATAACAGAGATTGAACTCATTTTATCCCCCGATTTTTTTCGCATCGATTTTACCTCATTTTAAGTCGGAAATTCGTCATATCCATTGTGAAAAAATGTCTTGCTATGTATTTTTTTAAGAAAATACATAAGGTAGGTATATATCAGAGATTGAACTAATTCTATGTGCCCCGCTTTTGTCGCATCGATTTTACTCCATTTCTACCCCAAAACATCGAAACAAATCGGCAATTGGTCTTTTTCATTAGAAAAAAAATCTTGAAAAGGATTATTCTCAGATATATTTATTAACACAAAAAAATGGATATAGTGATGAGAATCCTCATTTCTTTCGCACAGTTGATCATCAACATAGATGGTCTGTTAAACGTGTGGGGGGGAATTCTTGGGTCCCAAGTAATAGGTCCTTACTTTTTTGATGAAATTTTGAATGGACGAAAATTCCTCAGATTTTTACGCCATATATAATCTACCTGAACTTCTTGATGTGCCTTCGAATATCAGACAGCAGATGTGGTTACAATTGGATGGAGCTCCAGCACATTTCCAACGGAATGTCAGGGAATTTCTACACGGAGAAAAATTATTGTTACCGTAACCAGAATTTTAACTAGAATTCAAGTTAGTATAGGCACAACCAGATATATTGTTAGTATAACTATTTGTATATAGTTAGCTCCAAATTGTTCTGATAGCTAACTACATATTGTTATAATAATATCATCAATGCACGGTCACCTCAACCATATTTATATTGTCTTCCTAACAAGATTATATTGCTATACTCACAATAATATATCGCAAACCAATCATTATTTCTTCGTTAGAATAACAATAATATAGTGTTATCGTAACCAGACAGTTCTGTTATCTCAACAATATAATATTGATCTAGGGATCAGAATGACTTGTCACCCCAACTTCATTATATTGTTCTCATAGTAGACTATCTTGTTACCATAACTAGAAAACTTTAATATTCTAACAAGGATATCGTGTTATTCTAACTTGAATATATTGTTGTTCTAACTGAATGATATTGTCCTAACTGGATTATTTTGCTGTCCCAACTAGATCGTATTTTTACCATAACAATATAATATTGTCGTACTTACGATGCCACTATGTCACAATCACTATATGATATTGTCACCAAATTTTCATCACATTAATACTCCAACTATACCATATCGTTACGTTAACAACATATTATTGTTAATCTAACCATATCGTTTCGTCATGTTATCATTTTCCACAGGGCGTTTCAGAACATGTGGTATTCCAAAATATGACCCCTGATGAGACATAACAGTTAGAATGCAGATCTTATTTGAGAATCCTTTTTCTTCTGTTGGAGGCATTTCATGGAATTCTTAGATACTTACAAACTGAACTCTCCTTGCCGATCAAGATAGTTAATTCGACATGGTTTCAGGATTTCATTAAGGAAAGTTTTACACAAAGAAATGTTGAGTTGAATATTGCTCTAAAATTTTTTGAATGTCAGCTGTTCGGTCGGGCTGAATGTCTCATAAAAATAATAATTTGTTGCTATGCGAGTAATAATATGTATCAAATTCGTAATCAAAATTGACAATGACATTAGGTGATCACAAATAGATGGATAATTGGACATGGCGTGAAATTGAGACAAATTTGGAAAAAATTATATGTTTCACATAGCTTCTCTTCCTAGTAAAACAAATAACTATTTTTCCATCAAATATATAATGTTCAGAATCGAGGGGGTTGCCACAACTGATTTCAACGTACGAATTATTGCCATTTCCCAGTATTTCCTAATATTGCCCAATTTCCTGGCATTTTCTCATATTTTCAATTATTGCCCCGCATTTCCCGGCATTGCCCGCATTTCCCGTTATTTTCCTGCATTTCCCAGTATTGCCTCGAACTTCCAGAAATTTCCTCGTATTGCCTCGCATTTCCCGTATTTCCTAGAATTTTCTCGTATTGCCCCGCACTTCTCAGTATTGCCCCGTATTTCTCGGTAGTGCCTCGTATTTCCAGAAATTTCTTCGTATCGCCTCGTATTTCCCAAATTACCTTGTATTGCCCCGTATTTCCCAGTATCGCCTTGTATTTCCCTGCATTTCCCTGTATATTGCCTTAATTTCCTGACATTTTTCATTGGTTACACAATCGTTTTTATATTGTCAGGCATTCTCTAATATTTCACTACAATAATATTGTTTTACGACAGTAGGTACTATGAAAAAATTATACAATCGAAAAAAATATGTATTCTTATAAATATTCAACAAAAAAAAACATAATATGAATCACAGTAGGAATATATCACCACAGTTTGAGTGGAGAACCTATGAATGACTTAAGATACTTACATCAACAAAAAACTAGAAAAATATCTATTCCTAATGACTATAATCACTGGAATGAATATCAACAAAGAAAACAAAACATGGGTCATTCAATAAAAAATATATCAAATTCCAAACTAAAATTAACTACACCCCTTTCTTTTTCAAATCTTTATATATTTTTTTAATATTATTTCGATCATATCTTGTGATCTGTAGTGGGTCACAGCCAAGCATATTATTTATTGGTCCATAAAATATTTGTTCTTTGTGGACACAATCTACGTCGTCTGATTTAGGCCAGTACACTGAAAAAAAAAAGAGTGAATTTTCACTCAAACTTCACTCAATAATGTGTCAATTTCGGTCCACACCCGATTGAGTTGAAAATTCACTCTACTTGACTGAGTGAAATGGTAATTGAATGAGTGAATATAAGGGATCACAATTGAGTCAATGTTCCCAGTACAGATTTGAATATTATTTCAGCTTTGTGATTTCTTGAGTGACTTTCAACTCATTTTTGAGTGCTTAGAACATTTATTGTGTATGTATATGCCCATTATTGAGTGCTGAGTATTTCAAAACTTTTCATGACTGCATGGTTTTATATAATATCGAGTAAATATGATATATAATACAAAAGTTTATTAACAATCAGAGTAGATTACAATACAATTACAATCACAATGTACTCCTAATGAAGAACAAAGCTATATAACACAATTTGAAATCATCAGTACATGCGGTCTCGCCTGCCGAAATCAAGTATGCCTTCTTCTCGCTGCAGAATCTTACTAACAAGCTCGTTGACACGTTGACAGTCACATCAATCTGCGGACAAAAAATGCATATATAAACAGCTGATTCAAAAATGTATTCGTCAGAGCAGATTAGTTCTGAATATATGTTACCTAAATAGAGACAAATTCACGAATATCGTTTCAAACAAATATTTTATCGATCTCATGAATGATCACAATTGAATTATTCAATCAGTTTTGATAACACTTTCTCAATTAGGATTCAATATACCTAATTTGGAAAAAATGTGATCAATGATGATTCAATTTACTAATTTCTGATTTGAAATACTCTTATTTGAATAATTTTCAGTCACTATTGAGTGAAAAGCAAACACACGAACATGGCCGTGCATGGCTATGAAATACATCAACGGCGATATGGACTATTCAACAGAAGAATGCGTAAATTGATTTATCTGAACGTCAAGGTAATCGGATATAAATCAACACCATATATACAATACAATTCTTAAAAATCACACCATCCAAATGAATATTTGAATTATTTGATACAATTCACGATCATCAGCCATGTTGTTGAAAGCCATCATGTATTTTACGAAATCAAACTTACCCGCAGTATATAGGTATTCCCAAACTTCACAGATTTAATCATGCTGGTAACATGTTTGTACTCGAACTTGCAGCAAGTACTTCTATTCAATTATAATTCACTTCGCTGAAATGGAAAGCACAGGATTGTTTTTATGCACTTAACTTCCATCAAGACTGACGCTGCGTTATCAATTGGACAACACGGCCTCTGGTTAGTCTCGACCTGGCTCGAGTCTTCCTCGCTGATGACCACAGAGATTCGGACATTCCTTCACTTCATTAAGAATAATTAAAATATATAATATTGTGGTGACTTAGAACGGTCATCACGTTATTCCCAAATACACTGTTCACTGCTTGCACGTTGAGAAGGGACTGAGACAGTGAAATTACTGAGATGCTAACAATATACTGCGCATGGACCGGCCCTTTCACCAATTATTTGATGAAATCGCTCGAGAATGAGTGATTCTCACATGTTTCATCTAATGATTGAGTAAAAGCCACTCTAATATGGTTTCCTTGTTTGTTTTATTCCAAAATTTGTGCTATTCAATCAAATTTGTCATAAACATTGTCATTATTGGAAGGAATTGTGAAAATACTCAGATTTCATTGAATTTTTACTCAAAAAGTTCACTCAGTAGATTAACTCATTACCAAATTCGCAGTCACTCAAAAGGATTTGTTACAGTGTAAAAATTATTCAGGTCTTCTTTCAGAAATTTGAGAGTACACATTTCATTTTCATTGTATTCTAAAACTCTACCAATATACCATCTTTGTTCATAAAACACACTATAGTACTTTTCAACATCAATTTGAGAAACAAATTCATACGCGCAATAGGGTGTCGAGTAGGGAGTTCTCAGAATTGCGCCATGCCATCGTCTAGCGCTAGGGTCTCGTCTAGCGTCCACCCGGTTGTGAAAGCCTGATGCATGTCATGAGTAGTGTATAGAGTCGATATTTCAATTATGTCTTTTCTACATGTCGATGCGATTGTATATTAACTCTATAAAAAGCTAATTACGTAGATTGTTTTTCAAATTTAATGCCGACTGTCTCAATTTTTCAACCGCTTTGCTAAATATTGCCCGGCATTTCCAGATATTTCCTTGCATTTCCCGTATTTGCTGGCATTGCCTCGTATTTCCCGACATTTCCCGGATTGCCCCACATTGCCAAATATTTCCCAGAATTTCCCAGTATTGTCTCGTATTTCCCGTATTTCCAGTATTTCCGGTATTTATTTTTATTGCCCCGCATTTCGCAGTATTGCACTGTATTTCCCTGTATTGCGAGATTGCCTCGCATTTCCAGACATTTCCTCGTATTGCCTCATATTTCCCACATTTCCTAAAATTTCCTCGCATTGCCCCGTATTTCCTCTCTAGTGTATGAGAATCTCCCCAGTGGCAACCCCCTCGTTCAGAATGCTTTATTGAATATTGAAGATCAACTATAAAGGACTACATCTAATGACAGCTCCGGATTATTCAATATTTCCTCCACGATTTTTGACACAAAATGCGCAGTTGATATGTCAAAAGGACTGGCTGGCTTGATGGCGGGAAAATTTCAATCGGTATCCAATTGTCGGTATCAAATCTTTGAGTACCTCTTCACTTAGATAATTGAAAACTCATCCATTATTGAAAACCAAACTGCGTTTTCGGAAGGAATTCTGAATATGGAAAAATGTACAAAGTGCATAATTATCACTGCTCGGGGTCAAACTAACTGAAAAATTCAACTGCCACTGATGAATTCAAATGTGTTGGTATGCACTTATACAGTGAGTGAACTGGTTCTTCAATTCTGGTAATAACAGACAAACGAGTATAGGCAATCAATCACTCAATCAGTCAATAAAAATATTTTCATTGTGATACCTATACCTAGATCATATTGTTACCTCAAGTTAAATTGTTATCTCTTTACTCATTACAAGAATCCGTTTAGGTAGGTACTCATAGCAGTATTCTATTTTTAACGATATCATATTGTCATCGAAGCATTCTTGTATAGAGCTAGCATAAAGGATATGAAAAGAACTATTTCTATTTACCTAGATTACCATGTAGGTTATTAACAAAATACTCAATTGATCATTGAATAGGTACCTTCCTATCATTTCTTACCTATTATTTCATTTGGTACACAGAGAGAGATGGGAATTGAATTAACTTACCTCCAGTTATTAGCACAAGGTGATCTAATGACCATGATTTTGATAAATACTCCATAGAACTCCCCATTGCTTGAGACTAGTCAGCCACACAGTGAATTGAATAACAATTTCATGATCACCATAAACACAAACTTCACAGTAATGAAAATACGTAAACAAAACAATGAAGAAGTGTATTCGTTTCGTCCAACCTGCTCAACTTCAACCGTAATCTTTCCATAATGCAATAATACTAAGGAATAATATGCATTATGAGGAGTGATAAGTAAAATAAGTGGATAATCATATGTACTGATTACTAGGACAATTCATGTGACAATCACTATATCGTTAGGATAGCTTCCGGTAGTTATAGTGATGATCACCTTTTATTATGGTTATAGCAACTATTTAATTGACGATATTATATAGTTTGGATGCCTATGAATATTTCTAGCGAGGTTCACAATGAATTATAGTTATACTAACTATATCAAGCTAACTATATGAATTATCAGTCCATGACAATGTCATATCTGGAGTCCACGTCATGGTAACTGAAAATCTGGTTACGTTAACCAAAATAATTTCAACAATATATTTTAGTTAGAATTCACTACAATAATTCTTTCCGTGAGACACACGTTTCCCAAATAGATGGATAGGGAGAAGCGGTTCGCAAAATTGGCCACCGAGGTCCCCGGATTTGACCTGTATGGATTTTTTTTATGGGGAGACATAAAATATATTGTTTACGACAGCCAGCCAACAACAGCTGAAAATATGAAGGAGAGAATAACAGCTGCTTTTCAAACTGTGAATCCATAAATGTTATTAAATGTTGAAAGATCCTTCGAAAAAAGGTTACGTTTGTGTATAGAAGAAAATGGAGGTCATTCTGAGCATTAACTTCAATTTATTCAAAGAAAACAAACAATAATCTCTAAGTCAGTCGAGTTGTTTTCTTTGGAAATACTTGGACCACTTTGAGAATGGGTGATTTCCACGAGTTTTTAATTTATTCGTTCATGAGTTCGAGTTTTTTTTTTCTTGTGTTATTTTTTATCAAGAAGAACTGTTATCACGATAACCACCAGATATATTTTCGATATGCCCAAATGTCAACGACTTGAGAATGAATATAATATATTATAATCTCCGTTTTGAATAAAAACGCCAATTTCTAGAAATGTATTGGGTTTAGGTATAGGGAACCATGATACAGGTCGAAACTCAGTCGAAAGGAAATCGAATTCTACGTCAGAATATGCAACTAACTACAGGGTGTGCCATTTGAAACAACAAAGTTTTTCAACTTCATAAATTGTAAGTTTCCAATCATAATTTTGTTATCACCCTGTATGAATTTTGACATTGAAATATGAATGCAGGTATATTCCTAATAGTAGAGTGCCAATCGAATCCTATCGTTCAC
The DNA here is from genome assembly GCA_918026855.4 of Phaedon cochleariae. Taxonomy (NCBI): domain Eukaryota; kingdom Metazoa; phylum Arthropoda; class Insecta; order Coleoptera; family Chrysomelidae; genus Phaedon; species Phaedon cochleariae. Next base: position 48,285,901 of record OU896715.1, read on the forward strand.
CCCGTGGGAAATCGGAGGTAAAAAGCTGTGACATGGCTAGAATTGCTACCTACCATCTCCAGATCATGGATCCACTTGTCGTCAAAAAATCGTCCTGTGCGTTTGGGGGGTAGGGGGTAATTTAAAAAAGAATATGGATTTTTTTTTATTCGTGGAAAATATTGATGGGTTCCAGAACTTCCACCCTGTTGATTCTTGATTTCGTGTGACAAGTAGAACAAATCATAGAAAATTTTGAAATTTACTAATTACATTAAGATATATGAGAAAATAATATTTCAAACGGCTATAACTCGAAACTTGTAAATTTTCGTTAATTTTTTTTCATATACCTCGCATTATCTCAGTAACTACAACGTTTATCAAAAAAATACTTCAAATAATGTCGATGCGCCTATGTTTCAAGATGCGAATGGTTCTTCGATTTCGAAAATCGTAGCATAAATAAGGAAGATATTGAGAAAATCTTAATTCCATGCAGGTACCACGGACGAACGCATTTCGCCGCATTCGTACCCCTATTCTCCCCGCAATACCCGCGGCTATCCTGGTTCCATACGCTTTCGTTATACATCAACATTGAGGCGTTGACCATTGCATTTGATGGTGACTTATTGTGAATTAATCATTCGATATTTGGTACTGTGTGCTCTGTTTCAATAATTAAATAAGTATTGGTTAGCTAACGACATCTATCATTGTAAATTTATCATAAAAAATATTTTTCTCTAGATAAAAGATGGAAAGTACTAGCAATTCAGAAACTGATCTTGAATATGTCTTGAAGTTGAAGATTCCTTTCCAGCAGAGTACTTATAGAATCATCGAGAAAATGTTTCATTTGTGGAAAAGATGGTCAACTCCTTTGTTGTACAGAATTCGATAAAAACATTCGAAAGTTGTATGAATATAAGAAAAAAGCTCGGAAAAAACTATGCGTGGCAAATCGATGTTGAACTTCAGAGAATTGATGATATTTTCAATGAAAATAAAGGTCAATTGATCTACTGGCAAAGGAATATTGAAAACTGGAGACAATAGTGCCAGGAATAAAACGCTTTCTATAGTGAAATTGATGTGAAGGATATGAATCAGATGTAATCCTGCCAAGAAAAAATAACACTTCGTGAATTTTGTATTTTTGATGTGTCTAAAAATGTATTTTCTACCAAAAACGTTCAAATAAGAAATAACTTCCTCAAGTTTTGACCTAGTATTGACTACCAACATTGTTCATTGTCATGGAAGTCAAGTATCATAGCTAATGCTTTGTATCAAATTGGAAACATTATTGATAATCTGACAAAATTAATAGATGGTGCATGTTCAAGTAAATCTTTATTATTGGCTTGGGTAAAATTGTATAGAACCATTTATTCAAGTATGAATATTTTTTCGCGCTAAGAAAGCACCTCACTCCAATTATCGCGCATGTTAATTGGTGTCGTCTACCTGTGCGCAGCAGGACAAAATTTCGCTCTCATTCGATTTGCTACCATCGTGCTCATCATGTGCTTATCATTATAACCGCTTACAAGTGTATCCTACCCCAGGGATTTTCAATAAGAGCAATTCGCTAGAAAACCACCTGCTTCAGCTTCATATTTCTGCCTTACATCATATCCTGACCAGGAACACCGCAGCCAGCCGGCTATTACACCATACCTGCATACACCCCATGGAAATATCAGGTGCATGAGTGCAGTTGCTTTCTCGTATTAAAATCTAATTTTACATGGTCTATGCGATTTGAACCTGCCTAAGAAAATATACAGTCCACTCAAATATCGAACAGTGCAGATTTTCTAATGGAAAAGGATATACTTTCAACTGTTTATATCAACAATATGTCGAACTTGGTGGCAAAACTGGAAGGAAAATCTTTATCGAAGAATACTGTCTGTAGGTCAATGGAGGAGGTGAAACATTCATTTCACTTGATTTTTTGGGATTTTCTCTCCTCGTTTCTTTGGACGTTTCGGCAACGAATTTGCTCCCGTTCTCAACATGTAACTTCCAAAGAAAAATGTTTTGTATTTTCATGTTGAGAACGGGAGCAGATTCGTTGCCGAAACGTCCAAAGAAACGAGGAAAGCAAATTCCAAAAAATCAAGTAAAATGAATTTATCGAAAAAATCAGAAAGCACTACGACAAGGAGATAGAAATTATCAAATAAATCAAAACGTTCTAATGAGTCGTATATTGTGATCCCAAAAGTGACAAAAACTCATCTGATTCATACACATATATAGAACAAAGTGAAATTACAGGAGATAACTTTCCTGACTTTGCATATATAAATCAGATATGACCCAGATACACAATTTTTTTTTGAGAAATTTAGCAAGATATGAGAGACATTCCAGATTATAAACAACTCAAAAATATGGATGTCAAGGCTTACAAAGATATGATATACCAAAGAAACTTTTTTTTAAAATTAGTTGCCTTATACACGATAAAGTTGATTCAGTTGATTCAAAGGTGTTGAGTATCTGATGTCAAGGTATAATACTCGCTAATTCGAAATTCAAAAAACTCACACCGAAACACGTTGGTTTGGGAATAATGATTCATCAAGAGACATGATCGAAAAAAATTATCGAAGCTTTGTATTTTTGTGGACACTGTATCGTATAAAAATATTTACAACTTCGCAATTCGATAGGTATCAAAAAATGTTCTTTTCAAGTTTCCACAAAGATACTTATCTTATTTTTATTTCAATATTATATGCATCATGTTTTGTTTCAATATTTCTCAATTTGTTAATAAATGAGATGGGTGACATTTTACCGAGGGGTAAGTACATGGGGCAATCCGGTGTACAACTTAGGGGTATTGCGGGGCAATGCGAGGCAGTGTGGGGCATTGCGGGGTAATGCGAGGCATTGTCGGGCACTGCAGGGTATTGAAGGGCATTGCAAGGTATTGTGAGGCATTGTAAGGAAATGCGGGGTATTGAAACAGCACTGAAAGGGCAATGTGGAGCAATGTTTGGGCCTAATTTGTTGCGCGCGCATCCGTTTCTGTTCAAGGTCACTATATTCAGTTCTATCGTTCAAAGTGATGCCTCCGTAGTCTGTCTACATTCTGATTGCGCCATTCAAGCTTTTCGCATCACGTCATGCTGTCATCAACTCCAGCTACAGCTATAGCTTTGGATTGGATTGGAATAGGATTCAACCGACTATTCGAGTAAAAACTACGATATAGATGAGAAAAGTCCATATGAGAAAGTCACTTTGGGAAATTATAATATGATTATAATAAAAAAAATCATCATTATGCTGGCTTCTGAATGAGGGGTAGGGACGGATCAGTAACGATCGCATACAGCGTTTCAATTCTATATCCTAGATCTGTCCAAAAAAGAAAGTCAAAAATACCTGCTGACAATTCAAAAACTAAGAAAAAGAAGACTGAATGTATCGGAGATTCTTCAGAAGAAGAAAATGAACCAGATATCGTTTCAGACGATTCCACAGATGTGGAGGCATTCTACTCTTTGGGAGAAGATCCAGAAGAAGATACACTGAGAGAAACTGGATATTAAAAATATCTACCAGCTCTGATTGTAATAACCATTATAAGGAAATCTCCTATTCCTGATCATTTTATTATTACAACAGTATTCTCTTCATTCTGTAATTATAAAAATCGATTTCTTAAATCATTTGTAATACCCTTGAATGGACATTTGCTACCATCATAACGCAGGTGTGTTATGACATTATGATAATTTTATAAATTCCAGTCTATTTAGATTTTTTATTGACATAGCTCGTTTTGTGAATTATGCTCATTGGTGAATTCAGATAATGTTTGTCCCAATAATCATAGCTGTTTGGGTTTCTAGCATTGTATGTTGACGAATAACTTTAGCAATTCACATGTATGACGGTTATTAGGCAATCATTCGACAATCGTAATTCGGCTCATTTCGCTCTAGTGTTTCATTAGTATTGTGGCTGACAAAGATACAGATCGCGTTCATTTCACTGTTGTTCTCGGTCATGGGTGCCCGTGTTCAATTATTGTTCAATGGTTTCGATCGTCCAAATCGATAGAGCCGTGTCTTGTACACTGAGAGAAAACTTGAGTTATCATAATTGGAAATCTGATAACCGTTATTACGATATCTGCAATAAATAGGGGACAGATGTGTTCATTTGCTACCATAGATGAAGTGAATTTTCAGGTGACTTGTAGTTATGGCAGCTTATTCGATTTGCAAACTTGTATAAAACACCGCTGCTGAATAACTACTACTTGTTCTAGTTTCTATGATAACACAGAATGTCGAATACGAATTATTCCCATAAAATGTTGCAGTAACTTTCCACTCAACAGTGGTTATTAGACTATCGACATAATACAGCATGTTTCTATTACTGGCACAACCATCTTGAGGTAACGCAGTTATACGTCTCATTTTATTATAGTTATCTGATATCTGCATGAAACCTGACATTTTGACATGCTATTGTAATATAGCTCATTTTCAACAGTTATCCCAATATTTTTCTACTCTAGTATATTCATCGAACAGTGGTAATAAGGTTGTCTAATCAACATTATTCGATGGTATGCATCATGAAACCGTGCTTTGAATTACTGCAATGAAAATAAATATCCTATCCACACTATCACTTTTCATGATCCAAAGTTATTGTTTTCAAAAAAACAAAAAAATACGTTTTAGTCTATGAATCGAAATATTTGGGTATCTGTCGAAGTTTTTTGACATTACTCATTGATTTTTTCGGAGAAATATCATCTAGGTATATGCATTACTGACGAATTTATTGAGAAATGGGAAGTTGAATACTTATATTTACCCTTCCTTCGGAGTTATGATGAGAATCGCCAATAAAACTTCCCTCACAGAAACCCAGATATTTTGATTCAGAATCTCATCGATCATTTTGTTTTTGAAATAAACCAATTTTAGGCCGTGAAAAGTGGGTATGGATAATACTTTTTTCATTGCAATAATTCAATGCACGGTGTATTCCACTGATCGGTTCACAGCCAGCACTAAAACAAAACTTTGCTACATCACACACATTCACCTACAAGACACGGCTCTATCGATTCGGACGATCGAAACCATTGAACAATAATAATTGAACACGGGCACCCATGACCGAGTGAAATGAAAAATGAACGCGATCTGCGTCTTTGTCAGCCCCAATACTAATGAAAAACTAGGGCGAAATGAGCCGAATTACGATTGTCGAATGATTGCCTAATAACCGTCATACATGTGAATTGCTAGAGTTATTCGTCAACGTACAATGCTAGAAACCCAAACAGCTATGATTATTGGGACAAACATTATCTGAACTCACCAATGAGCATAATTCACAAAACGAGCTATGTCAATAAAAAATCTAAATAGACTGGAATTTATAAAATTCTCATAATGTCATAACACACCTGCGTTATGATGGTAGCAAATGTCCATTCAAGGGTATTACGAATGATTTAAGAAATCGATTTTTATAATTACAGAATGGAGAGAATACTGTTGTTATAATAAAATGATCAGGAATAGGAGATTTCCTTATAATGGTTATTACAATCAGAGCTGGTAGATATTTTTAATATCCAGTTTCTCTCAGTGTAGGTGAATGTGTGTGATGTAGCAAAGTTTTGTTTCAGTGCTGGCTGTGAACCGATCTGTGGAATACACCGTGCATTGCATTATTGCAATGAAAAAAGTTTTCTCCATACCCACTTTTCACAGCCTTAAATTGGTCTATTTCAAAAACAAAATGATCGATCAGATTCTGAATCAAAATATCTGGGTTTCTGTTAGGGAAGTTTTATTGACAATTCTCATCATAACTCCGAAGGAAGGGTAAATATAAGTATTCAACTTCTCATTTCTTAATAAATTCGTCAGTAATGCATAATATATAGATGATATTCCTCCGGAAAAATCAATGAGTAATGTCAAAAAACTTCGACAGATACCCAAATATTTAAATTCAGAGACTAAACGAATTTTTTTGGTTTTTTGAAAACAATAGATTTGGATCATGAAAAGTGATAGTGTGGATAGGATATTTATTTTCATTGCAGTAATTCAAAGCACGGTTTCATAATAATGTTGATTAAATAACCTTATTACCACTGTCCGATGAATATACTAGAGTAGAAAAATATTGGGATAACTGTTGAAAATGAGCTATATTACAATAGTATGTCAAAATGTTAGGTTTCATGCAGATATCAGATAACTATAATAAAATGAGACGTATTACTGCGTTACCTCAAGATGGTTGTGCCAGTAATGAAAACATGCTGTTTTATGTCGATAGTCTAATAACCACTGTAGAGTGGAGAGTTACTGCAACATATTATGGAAATAATTCCTATTCGACATTCTGTGTTATCATAGAAACTAGAACAAGTAGTAGTTATTCAGCAGCGGTGTTTTTATACAAGTTTGCAAATTGAATAAGCTGCCATAACTACAAGTCATCTGAAAATTCACTTCATCTATGGTAGCAAATGAACACATCTGTCCCCTATTTATTGCAGATATCGTAATAACGGTTATCAGATTTCCAATTATGATAACTCAAGTTTTCTCTCAGTGTAGGATGATGAAAAAACTTGACGTTTTCGATCCCGAAATGGATGAATAGATAATTTCTATGCAGTGGTATTTGATAAAATTTGGTATCTGGGACTGGTAATGAAAAAGAACCAAGACAGATTCGGGATACCAAAAGAATGTATTTTTCACGGACCACTTGTACGTGGGGAAAATTCTCTGTTTCTCCTATAAAGAGCGGATAAAGTAAACATTTCCAATCTTGTGATGTGCTTTAACAAAATATATATTCAGGTTCAAGCTGTTTGTGGTTCAACAAAATCTCAACTTTGTTCTAGTTTCGAGAAAGAATTCAGAGAGAGTTTTTTTAATAACTATAAACTTAAATTTTTTTTTTGATTTTAGTCGAGATTTTATTATACTGTTACCTAATATCTGGACTTATATGTATGCCCAATGTTTCTGTTACCAAACTATGATCTCTGAATTAATGTGATACTGCCTGAAGAAGTACCTCTAGGAATAACTACTTAGTTATCAAGTATAGGAGAGACAAAATGTTCGTCTTAAGTCCTGAGTTGTTTTTGCGAAAAGGCGTGTGTTCCTATGTTTGTTTCATGTTCGACTGCTTGTTATGTGTAATTTCTCGATAAAATATGTATAATTATTCATCATTTCTCGTCCCATCAGATTATTGATTCACTAAGACATTAAAATGAATTTGAACTATGATGTAAAAGACTAAGTCAGTTTTTATATTTCAATATAGCCTGTCTCTCTTCAACACATGGAATGAAAAGAGATAGTTATATAGTGCACTAGGGGCATTGTTGGGCATTGGGGGGCATTGTTGGGCATTGCGGGGGCAATGTTGGGCATTGGAGGGCAATGTTGGGCAATGCGGGGTATTCTTGACTGAAAAATGGGCATTGCAGGGTAATTTCGGTGAATTGAGGCATTCATTACCCCTTGGTGTACAAAAAATGGCTAAGTACTTACCCCTCGCATTTTACTCTGATGGATAAAAAATGTACTTTCGAGGATAGAATCATTCATGAAATAAATTGAGGTCACTTCTAATCAAACAGCAAGTTAAAAGAAATTTCTTGGAAAATAGCAATCGATTTCATTTCTCCCGTGAATTCCAAGATCGTACATGATCGTACTATTCTGTAACACTCAGTAATTCATATTTACGGTGATCGTACTATGACGGCCGCGGGCGTTGCGGGGAGAATCGGGGTATGAAAGCGGCGAATCGCGGTCCTCCGTACTACCTGCATTGGATTATGATTTTCCCAATATCTTCCTTATTTATGCTTCGATTTTCAAAATCGAAGAACCATTCGCATCATGAAACATAGGCGCATCGACATTATTTGGAGTATTTTTTTGATAAACGTTGTAGTTACTGAGATAATGCGAGGTATATGAAAAACAATTTAACGAAAATTTACAAGTTTCGAGTTATAGCCGTTTGAAATATGATTTTCTCATATATCGTAATGTAATTGGTGAATTTCAAAATTTTCTATAATTTGTTCTACTTGTCCCACGAAATCTAGATTCAACAGGGTGGAAGTTCTGGAACCCATCAATATTTTCCACAAATAAAAAAAAATTACATATTTTTTTATGAATTACCCCCTACCCCCCAAACGCACAGGACGATTTTTTGATCTGGAGATGGTAGGTATAACAATTCTAGCCATGTCACAGCTTTTTACCTCCGATTTCCCACCAACTTTTGATCTGAGCGACTTACGATTCGTTTGGCACTCTACTTATAATCTTTCTCCAAACAATCGAAGCTATCAAGAAGGTTAAAAATTATTTACAGAGTCTAATAAAAATTATCTCCATGTACCATACAATTCACCAATTCTTCAAATATTTCGAAAAATAAAAATGATAGGTATAGAGAACATCGGAGAAATTCACCTCCATTTGTGCTGCGGAATCCGAAAAAGACAAACAATATAGGGTGGTCCATTTAAAAAAATAACTTCGATCTGTATCTTTTTATGGAACAACCTGTATATCTCGAAATAATTTGAAATTGTACATGAATGAATTGTCTATCCTGCTTGTCGAAAATAATTGTAAAATATTGTATGGTTTTCCATACATATAGAGACCGTGTCGTATACGATGCCCGCATAGGTACCCTGTATATATAATATTTGTTTCCAATGAGAATGACAAATTTCCAATTTTTCTCGATTTTTTGGGTGAGAATGGGGTAAATTCGATGCGACCAAATCAGTGGACATAATAATTCTCTTCTCTCAAAAGAAAATAACAAATATCTCAAAGTCGGTCGGTATTTTTTTAGACTTGTCCAAGGCGTATGACTGCCTACGATATACTACTGTACAAATTTGACGAATATGGAGTCAGAGGACCTGCGCTTAGTCGGTTTGGGTCATATTTGTTGAAAAGAAAGCAAAGAGTAGTTATCAGAAGAAACAACAAAACAGTCAAATCAGATATTAATGAAATCTCGAACACCGGTATTCCACAAGGCAGTATTATAGGCCCTCTACTTTTTCGACCTGATAGAAAATCTTGATCAGAACAAATGTTGTCTCACCAACTATGCAGATGACACAAACTTATTGGTCCGTGGTTAACTGTTTCCGGATTTGGTAATAAATGTTACTTATATTCTCAAAGTAAATCAGTGGTTTATACAATGAACAAACAAATTCTGGATAAAAACAAAACTAAAATTTTTTGTTTCTCACCACCAATCATCCCAGAACTGATATTCCAACACTTAAGATGGTTTACCAGGCAAACGTAGAGTCAATCATGAGGTATGGTGTATGGTATCATATTCTATGGGAGTAGCAGGGCCACAAACGCGATCTTCATAATCCAGAAGAGAATTCTCAGAATACTCTGGAACCTGAAACCTGAAGGTTCATGCAGAGGTTTATTCAGAAATAATAAACTACTCACCTTTTATGCAATGTTCATTCAAGAGTGCCTATTATTATTAACTGAGTCCAGTGCATTATACCTACTCTTGTATAAGATTTTATAACAAACTCTCTAGTGACATCAAATCGATAAAATCATTAGCAAAATTCAAGAAAACAATTTTTCAGTTGTTGGTTAACATCGAACCATATGATGAGACAGAGTTCTTGAACTTTCAAATCAAATAATCTCTGAAATATTTGTAGAACTTACAAGTGGCTATCATATTCTTTTGTTGACGACTGTTTCATTCAATCCCACTTTATGTGATCACTTTTATATATTGTAGTATTCCTTGAAATGAAATTTATTTATTATTATTATTATTATTATCATTATTATTTGTTGTTTCTCTATTGAAATCACTTTGGACCACTTCGAGATAAATGGATGAGTTTCATGATTTATTCTCTTCCCTCGTCTACGTTACGTGTCTTTCGACAAAAAAATCTATAGCAAGATATTTTTTCATTTTCAAAATGACAGATTTCTGATTTTTTTGCCCTTATCGGGGTGAAATAGGGGTGAAATGAATGCAACAAAATCATTACACATGATGAATCTTTTATTCTGTTGAAGTTACGTGTTTTCTGATCGATAAAACTATAGCAAGACATTTTTTCAATCTCAAAATAGATTTCTGATTTTTTAGCCATTATCGGGGTAAAATAGAGGTGAAATGGATGCGACAAAATCAGTGGACATGATGAATATCTTCTTTCGTTAACTTTCCGTATATTTTGTCAAAAAAAATCCATAGCAAGACATTTTTCCATTTTCAAAATGTCAGATTTTTTATTTTTTAGCCATTATCGGAATTATTTGAATTTCACAAAATCAGTAAACATGATGAATCTCTTCTTTTGTCTACGTGACGTGTTTTTTGACGAAAAAAATTCATAGCAAGACATTTTTTTTTAATGAAAATGACAGATTTCTTATTTTTTAGATATAATCCGGGTGAAATAGGGCGACAAAATCAGTGGACATGATGAATATCTCCTTCCGTTTACGTTACGTGTTTTTGACAGAAAAAATCTATTGCAAAATATTTTTTCTTTATGAAAATGAGAGATTCCTCTGATGTTTTTGTCAATATCGGGTGAAATAATTGAGAAATGGTTGCGACAAAATCAGTGGACATGATGAATCTCTCCATTCGTCTACGTTACGTGTTTTTTGACTAAAAAAATGCATAGCAAGACATATTTTTATTTTCGAAATAACAGATTTCTGATTTTTTAGTCAATATCGGGTGCAATAGGGATGAAATGGATGCGACAGAAAAATCCATAGCAAGACATTTTTTCTTTATGGAAAATGACAGATTTTTGATTTTTTTTGCCATATTCGGGGTGAAATATAGGGGTGAAATGGATGCGACAAAATCAATAAACATCATAAATTTCTTCTATCGATTACGTCACGTGTTTTCCGACAAAAAAATCCATAGCAAGACATTTTTCCTATTTCAAAATGAATGATTTCTGATTTTTCAGTTAATATCGGGGTGAAATAGGGGTGAAATAGATGCGACAAAATCAGTAGACATAATGATTCTCTTCTTTCGTCTACGTTACGTAATATCCGATGAAAAAATACATAGGGTAAACCAGTGAAATACGCCCCACCGGGAAATACGCCCCAGTCCGAGTAACATGAATACTATCTGGCAGCCGGTACAGTAGCCACCAGTCACTTCTGTTGTTTACTTTTTTTATCGTGGTGCGCCAGAAATTTCGGCCATTTCGGCACTTTTTCACTCGAAAATATTCACATTTCTGTCGTTCAAGGTCCCAGTCCAGCTCCTAAAATTATACGGTAAGTAATTATTTTTCAAATTTCAATTTGTTTCTCAAGTTTTTTGTAATTTTGTTGAAGCCATGAGTAAATACGTTTTATAACCTATAAATTCCCATTTGTTCGTTAAGTTTGCGCCTTGCCTTGACCTATTAGGTAGGTGGGGCGTTTTTCACCAGTGATTGTGAAAAACGCCCCAGTAGGTAGTAAAAATGCGAAAATATCCAATGATAAAGGCAGTGTCAAATCTAAAAAATCTAAATCACGTATTTCAAGTTCTTCAAGCTCCGAAAGTGAACCCATTCTAAGCTCTTCTGATGAGATGTCGGATGATACTGAAAACTTCTGTGTCGAATGTAGCGAATACTATTTTACTACTAAGTCTAAAGTTGACTGGATTCAATGTCCTAAGTGTAGTGGTTGGCTACATGAGACTTGCGAAAGTCACTTAACCACATGCAGTGGTGGTGCCAATAAAACACTTAAAAAGGTATAATTTTTTAAGTGGGGCGTATTCAACGAGTATAAGGGGGAAAACGCCCCATCGCATTATTTTTTTAATATAACTTTTTCTAAAAACTATGTTACTGTTTTGTCAAAATGTGTTCAGAATAATGAAATATACCGTTTAGTTGATATGTTTATGGAACTGAAATAAAAGATAAGTTTGTATTTTTGAAAAAATAAATTTTTGTCAAAATGTGGGGCGTATTTCACTGGTTTAACCCTATAGCAAAACATTTTTTCATTTTCAATATTACGGATTTCTGATTTTTCAGACATTATCGGGGCGACATTGGGGTGAAATGGATGAGGCGAATTCAGTACACGTGATGAATCTCTTCTCTCATCTACGTTACGTAATTTCTGATAAAAAAATCCATAGCAAAACATTTTTTCATTTTCAAAATGACAGATTTCTGATTTTTCAGACATTATCGGGGCGAAATTGGAGTGAAATGGTTGCGGCAAAATCAGTAGACGTGATGAACTTCTTCATTCGTCTACGTTACGTGTTTTTCGACAAGAAAAATGCATAGCAAGACATTTTCTTCATTTTCGAAATGATAGATTTCTGATTTTTTTTTTTAGCCATCATTATCGGGGTGAAATGAATGCGTCAAAATCAGTAGGCATGATGAACTTCTTCTTCCGACTACGTTACCTTTTGACAAAAAAATCCATAGCAAAACATTTCTTCCTTTTCAAAATATCAGATTTCTACACAGCAATGAAAAATGAAAATTATTTTCTTCCTGATTGAAGTTCCGAACTTTCAATAATGCCTATTCGTTATCTCGAGTAATTGTTCGGCATTCTTCCTGATGAAAAATCACTCCTGCACTAATTTAGAATAAATTCCTAATATTCCGCGTATTTATTCTGCCCGGCCTGCTTTTCGCGATCTTTTTTTGCTGGCGTGGACGTCTTGCTGGCTTCACACCGGTCAGTAGTTCTAGTAATGCACTCAAGAACAAACAAATAGGAGTATTTCCCTCGGTAGGTATTACCTAAATATTGAAATGTAAGTTCGATGTGTCTTCCGTTCTCTTGGAGGCACAAACGCATATGATTATGGAATGACCTTGCCACTCTTCGTAATAGGTCGGGTTCAATGGTTCCAAATGCGTTATGAATTCCATGCTGCATATTTTCTGGTGTGGTAGGAGGTTCTTGATTTTCATTTATGTATTTATTCATTTCCAGTTTAGGATGAAAACTGGTGAAACCCATACGAGCAGCATCCACTAATAGTAACAATAATTATAGATATTTCGGTGATCCAAGAGGTACAGGAATAAACTGAATTGTATTCATCATAATATTATAAATGGAAAATTATGTCTCACAGTAATTTCGGAAGAATTGAATGTCATGGAGAATATATCTAAATTATTACAATATTTGTTGTGAGAGTAACACATTCTGGTGATTGGAATTTTTTTTCGTGAATTCGTGAATTCGAGGACTAGTAAGTAATTGTATATTTCTAGTAAATCTCCGAGGAACATGATATAGACACCAAATTAGGAGAATCGTTGAAATGTTTCATGATTTTATACATTAAGAGTAAATGTGATGGAAATATTAATTCGCTCTCGGTTTATTCAACAGAAAACAACTACTTTCCTTGCTATATCAATGTTGACCAGTTTATATCGGTTTTCTTATTGGCAGCAGTTTTCTGAAGCACATATTGTTTCATATGAAAATTAAATGAAAACATTGATTATATTTTGTGAATTGGTCATAGTCGGTTAAGTTTGGTTTGATCCCTATTGAAGCTTTCTGATATCAGTAAGAACATCGAAATCGGTACGAATTCGCAAAATGAAAAATTCACAATTTTGATAAATTTTCTTCCTGTAGCCGGACCTGATCTCGAATGTTTCTGCACACAGCACACACCTTAGAAAGCGGCGACTGTTAAATCAAAGGGTGTCTGATGTTGCCGACGGATATTATCATAGACTACAGAAGAACAGAAGATAATATATAATATATTATGCCGTTCGTGGGCCGCACCTGTGGCACGTAAGTTTCTGCACAGAACATAAACAGAGACCTGGTGTGTGCTGGTGCGAGAGGGAGAGAGAGAGATAAAAGAAATGGTGGCCCCCCTCCATTAGTCCTCCCCTCCCCTTGGCGCGTTCATTTTCATCTCATTCTCATTCCATACTGTGGTTCGGTAGCGGTACTAGCGGTAGCGGTTGTTTGGTTGCGCTTTCGAATGTTTAACCGGCCTCCTGCGGTGTCCTATTCTCTTCTCACCTTCTGTTCGTTCTACCATGGAAAATCGAACATAGGTGAGATCGGATTTATTTTTGAATTTCGTGAATATTATAGCTTTGTATACTGACCGTGTTCAATTCAGCTCATGAGGTGCTGCCATGGACAAATTATGTTGGTGTTGATTAGCAGATCCATAATTATCGGAAATTCCTTACTCCAGGTATGTCCATTTCATTAACTGAATAATCCGAAAAATTTCGGGAATATGCAATTTTAGCTATTGATCTTTGACAAATAAGCAAAATGATAAGGGATTTGTAATTATTCATGAAGTGAGTCAGTGAGTGAGTTAATTTGTCGGGTAGAACCTACCGCAGGTGTCAACGAATCTACCCACCTATTGCTTCTTATTCTAGAATATTTGTTGGTGTGGACATGTCCGGGTCCGGGTTTTAGGGGCCTCCGGAGACGTCCGGGCTGGTTTTGTAAAATTGTTCAGATTTTTGTCAGGTCCCGCCTCTTGAATAAACTACTATCATATCATTGAAAGTTTGCTCAATGTCATGTTCAACCGAGTGTTCAACAAAATGTCACTTCATCATTGCCACCTTTCCTTCTCTACAAAATGGAATTGTCAAATCAAAAATCCGACATTTCTCCTTCGACCGGCGATCATCATATTTTTTTTTTAATATAGACCTGGATGTTTTACTTCCTTTTTGGATAGTTTTCGGTCTCCTTGATATGATGGTGTACCAAAACAATTGATAACATGTTTACCCCAGTAAATATAATCACATAATGTTTGTTAAAGTTATGAGGATACTCATCCAACACAGTGTTTTTGATACTAATTTTTCTTTGTCTAAGGTATAGGATGGGCAATATTGGGCGTTTTCACGGGCTATCTCAATAACTAAAAAAGTTATCGAAAACCCGATATAGGTACATGTTACGGGTTCGATTTCGAAGAAACCTTAAATAACTCATTCGGAATTTTGATATCTTCATTCGTTTCAGAGATACAGGGAGAAATTGGAAAATTCCCGATTTCGTTTTTATTTTCTGAGTGCTTTATGGTGGGGAATATTGAAAATTTTCGGAACTTCATTCATAAAGTATAATGTGAACAATCCATTGTCACCAATTGAAATTTTATACAGGGTTACATCAAAAAGATACGACAGCCAATTATAGTTTTTCCTTTTCCTATGAAACACTCCGTATATTTTTCCACATCAGTTAGATAGACCCAGGCCCCAGGCAGTCCAATTTCAATTATATATATATATATATAAAACTCTACCTTTTTCATTCACAATTTCAGAAATTTCGAAAAATATATTCAGTATTCATATTTTTCATAGTTGCGGTGTTGCACCTCCTTATCTTCCGCAATAATCATTGAGATTGGATTCATAAATTCGCAACTTTGAGAGAGATGCCAATGATACACTCGAGGACCTAGGGGAAAAAACTCCAGTGATAACTGATAACACTGCTCGCCAGCAGCTATGGAATCACCGACATTTCCGAATATGACACCCTGCATATATTATTAACCAAAGAAGGAAAGTAAATATCAATAAAAATTCAATTCAGATATTTTATTTCCATCAGACAAATGAAATTGAGGGTAGCACTCGGGGTAGCAGTAGGTATTAGCTGAGGTTCAGAGGAAATAATTGAAAAAATCCAGAGTAGAATTGTTATCAGTAGATTCAAGATTCTGATATTTGGCAGACTTCAATTGCCTCATAGGGCGCATAACAGGAGAATAATTTCGATTATACAGGGTGTCCCAAAAAAGTGTGTTTTTTTTAAATGGCATGCTATATAATATATATGTTGTTGCACATTTGAGTGCTTCCAGTGGTTACCTTCAGACTTCTGGAATTGAATTGGGATCTGTTCATTGATATTCACGTGAAAATATCCAGGGTGTTGCGAAAAACGATCGACAACGCTTGCCAGGTGATAGCCCTCGTGATTTCATAATAACTGAGATAGGGACATGCGGTCTTCAAGTGTTCAATTCTCGAGATACAGGGCGTATCTTCTTCAGTAGTAGAAGATTACAAAAATTTTTGTTTTCTCTTTATGCGTAGAATAACTATTTCTGTTCAGCTACAGAATGAGATCTGAATAGTATCTAATCTACTCAACACCAGAAAAATATTTTTGCAATTTCCTACTACTGAAAATGATTAAATTATTAAATATTACTATGCAATCTTCAATTTTGGGTCGAATGTCTCGAAGACTGCTCATTTCAGCTCAGTTGAAGGTGATGCATTTTTTGAACAAATTTGAACAATGAATCCGAGGAATTGGAAATAATTGAAATATAATCAGTGATGGCGTAGAACATATGGGAGGAAAATATGCCAAACCCTTCCCCCCCTTCAGGGCACCACTGGATGAAATGTCCGGAATGGCTTCCTGGTGAAAAAATGACCCATTCAAAGATGAAACCATATACCGAAGTTGAATGCCTTAACGATGCCTTATATTAAATTTTTCTTGAGATATTGCGAAGCATCTGTTTTTATTGCTTAACTTAAACGCCCTGTATATCTCCAGAACTGAACACTCAAAGACCGTATGTCCCTATCTAAGTGACTATGAAATCACGAGGGCTATCACCTGTCAAGCGTTGTCGATCGAATTTCGCAACACCCTGTATAACAAAAAAAATCAATTTTGCCTCAATGGTCAAAAACATTAATAACAAAAAAGAGAGTGCCTGGTCAATAGAATCATAACAGATACATATCAAATGAGGCGTAAAAGTTTTGCTAACCGAGTTTGATTGACAGGAATAATCATATCAGAGTTTCCAAATTTTAGTGGCAAACTTTTCAAATTTCAAAACACTATATATTTCTTATTTCAAATTGAAGCCCCTATATATTTCCATGACATTCGGTGCGTCAATGAAAAACAAACTTTTTTTCTTATTACAACCTTATCGAAATTCTCATCGTATCGAATATATTATTTGCCGAATACTCGTTTCATCAACTATTTTAATAGTCATTTTGATTGAGAAACGAACGAAGGAAGCTTTGATAAACAAATTCCTAATACAACATATCAGAAGTTCAACAGAACTATGCGTCTGAACTCTAAAGCTTTTACACATCATGAAAGTATAGAAAATCACTGTAGTTCTAGTGATAAACTTTTCAAAAACAAACAAGACGGGAGGTGAGATGCAGGACCTTGTGAAAAATTTTCCTGTCCCTGTCACGGTGTTTGACGCCGTATCCTATATGTATGCGAATGTATTGCGAATCGGCCATAAGCTATTTTTTTAATTCAAGATGGCATATCCAACGATATCCAATATGGCAGACGAGTTTTGTAATCCGATTTATCTCAAAATTGGCATCTAGAGGTTTTCGAGGTCGAAGATGATGATTTCTTCGTCAAAATGGCGGATCCAATATGGCAGACGAACTTTTTTAATTAGCATAGGATTCTACACAAAATTGGTGTCTCGTCTGAGGGTTCTCGGAATCGAAGATTATGGTTCTTTCGTCGAAATTTGGAAATTCAAGATGGCAGATTCAATATGGCGGACGAGTTTTGTGATTATGATCCGATTCCAATAAAAATTTGTATTTGGCGGTTTTTGGGGTCGAAGATCATGAATTCTTTCTTTCTTTCGTCAAAATTTGGAAACTCAATATGGCGGACGAGTTTGGTAATTATGATCTGATTCTATTCAAAGTGGTATCTGGGTGATTTTGGGGTCAGAGATCATGATTCTATCATCAAAATTCGGAAATTCAAGATTGCGAAACCAATATGGCGGACGAGTTTTGTATTTATGATCCAATTTCACTCAAAATTGGTTCTTGCTAGTGGTTTTTGGCAGGGCTTCACGAGAAACAAATCTTTCCAAGAGCAAGACTTGACTTTCGAGACCAAGACCATCACCCTTTCCCAAAAAGAAAGAAAGAAAAATGATGAACGTTAATCATCTCAATATTAGGAAAAATCTGATGGAAAATGTATTTGCATTTTATCTTAGTTATTCATGTGTCATATTCAATTTTTGTTCACTCAAAATTCGTAATACCATTTTCAAATTGAGTATTGTAGTTTTGAAGTTTACAACAAGAAGCAGAAACAAATAGACACAAATTCAATACAAAAGTTATTTGGTTTGACATCGAATTTGAAATTTCTTGAAATATTCTGATGATGCATTGTTGTCAGTTCCGACCCTTTTGAACTTTTTTCTGGCCTGTCGAGCAGCGACCTGTTTGCTGTTTGGGTCTCATTCAATGTTTATTTTGGGTTTATTAAGAATTATATTCTTATGGTGAAAGGAGAAATTTATTTCGCTTACTTTATACGCATAAATTGTCAATTTTAAAGACTGAGAAATACGAAATACCTATATTATATGCATATAAACTGTTGGATATTTGAATTGAATAATTCGAATTTCCAGACGCATTTTGATTCAAGACATTTGTTTTTCGAGACCAAGACCAAGAGTGATCAGTCTCGGCCTAAGTCTCGCGAAGCCCTAGTTTTTGGGGTCGGAGGGTCGGAGATTTCCAATATGACGAACGAGCAGGGTTGGAATAAGTCATGAGTTTTATAAAAAAGTCAAAAAAGTCTGACTTTGAATCAATTCGGACTTTTTTGAATTGATTCATTTGAGAACAAATCAAATTCTATTTACTTGAACAAAATACAAGAACATCGAAAAAACTAAGTTTTTATTTCCTTTAAAAATCTCAAAGCGTGAAAATAAAAAACTTGAAATATGCAATTTTTGCAGTATGAACTGAGACTATTGATTGAATGAAAAATGATGTTTATGCAAATTATATTACTCATTCACAATCTTCATTATAGAGGCGCTTTATAGTTATTTTCAATAAAATGCAGCAATATCCATGGCGCGCCTACGGATTGGTGTCACCTTGGAAAGCAATTTTTCGATGCATTGCAAGAAATGAGTTCCGGACATATTTATTTATATTGTGGTAGTTTGTATTACTGGTGCAATTCTAGTGGTGACATGTTAGATTTTCGGAATTTCACGCATCATCAGATACACATTGGATCTTAGTTTTCTTGCCTTTCTCATGGTTTCTTCTACCCAACTCTTGACCCAACTCAAAACTCGGTGAGAAGTAATACACAGAATCTATGACAAAAAGACATTGCAAGCCGGTAATTCCGATTCAGTGTTGAAAAGCCTACATATTATTTTTGCCGGAAATATGAATTGGAGCATCAATTGCATGCAATGAAATATTGTAGGTAAACTGTTTTTCGCGTGTGGTGCTTCACGGTTGTCAGTTGTCAGATGCCATCCGATATGTATTTCAAACTAGTTTAAATTGAAGGTAATGATGCGATTTGTTCCCATTTGATAAATTTTGAAATAATTCACGACTTATTTGAAAAAAGTCATTTGAATTAATTCACGAATTAAATCACTGACTTAATTCATATGAATTAATTCGTGCCAACCCTGCGAACGAGTTTTTCATTTATGATCCAACGCTATTCAAAACTGGTATCTGGGGGTTTTTCGGGTAGGAGATTATGATTCCTTCGTCAAAATCAGGAAATATAAGATGACGGATCCAATATGGTGAACGAGTTTTATAATTATGATCCGATTCTATTCAAACTCTGTATCTGGATGTTTTCAGGGTTGGAGATTATGATTCCTCGTCAAAATTATGGGAAGATAAAGAGGGCAGACGAGTCTTGTTATTCTGGTCCCATTTTATTCAAAATTTGTATCTGGAGGTTTTCGGGGTCGAATATCATGATTTCTTCCCCATTATAGGGAAATTCAAGATGGCGGATCCAATATGGCGAACGATCTTTGTAATAAATGGTATATAGTCTGAAAAACTATAATGCAACACGCGAGGCCAAGGAGGAGTAGGTAGTACATTTATGGTACATATATAGTTTAAGAAACGAGATGAATTATCGAACTAAAAAGAAGTATAGAAAATGAATAGTAGTTTGAAAAACTAATTAGACACGATTTCATGGATAGCCACAATAAAAAGAAGTACAAAACAAAATGATGGAAGTGTGTCGATGAATATCCAACTACACAGAAAGAAAATTATAGTGAAATACAATATAATTATTGAACTCTTTAATATAAAATGCGTCGATTCGATTATAGCTCCAAGCAAAATGTATAGTAAACAGTTCGATTTTATTACCTATAGTGATTTTTTTATAGTTAAACTTTAGCACTATGAATTATACTATATTGGATATGTAAAAAAATGCATATGATTTATGCTAGAATTTACTCGATATCAGAGTAGTATTACCTATATCATTTCAGTGAAAAGAATTACAGTGCAGACTCGATAATCCGAACTAATAAAAACCAAGGCGATTCGGATTACCAAAAAATTCGGATTACCGAAGCAGTTTTTTTTTTTTTTTAATTTTTTATTACGAAATGCAAAAAAAACATGAATACGAAAAAGTAACACTAAAATATGCATAAAAGTAAGAATATAATACTAGTTTCTAAAGTAATTTGTAATTTTTGTTTGCTTAACACATCTCTGATCATTTATAAAGGCCATTTCTTTTAATTTTTGAAGTACAAGAATATCATTTAACGGAATATTATTTTCGTCGGCCCATTTCAAACACAGATTAAAACTTTTAGCTGCTTCAGCGTTCTTAACAGTTTTGAACAATTAGGGGAATCCCTGAACATTTCACTCACAATTTCTATAGGAAATAAATAGGCCTAAGGTATATAGGTTCGGGTTATCGAGTACTATGAAATTCGGATTATAGAGTATCCAATGTATTAAAAATGCTTGTTCGGACTACTGAAGAATTCGGATTATTGAACGTTCGGATTATCGAGTCTGCACTGAATATTATTATAGTAATAAATACCTAACTGTTATAGTAAATTTCACATTATAGTGGAAATCAACAAACGAAATGCTGCCGGTCCCCTGCAGAATTTATTCTATTTTTCTGGCCCCTCGTGAGAAAGTTTGCCCACCAGCTAGTGGTATAAAATGTGATGCGTCACTGATATATTCTATATTCTATATCTGCATATCTTATTGACCAACTATCAACTATACATATACAACATTTTGTTTTCCTGAATTGTTCCGATATTCTGCTTCGTTTCCGTGGAAAAAAATTAATACCAATTCATTGTATAAATTTCTGCAAAGAATTCCTTGAAAAACTGGGGTGAAAATGAATGTGTAATCCATGTCCATAGACAGAATGAGGAATGAAGATTCTTAGACAAAAAATTATGGAAATGTGTGAGGTAATCAAACAAATAGAGGGAATGTTTGCCAGAGTTCGTTGGAATTTCCGAAAAAGGATAAATTTATGCCGTGAAATGAAAGGACATCACTGAAACTTCGTTGCAAAGATCATGTATAATCTATCTCTGAATTAACTTGTTAATTTTTTTATTGTTCTCCTAGGTATTTTGTAGCATGTAAATTTTCACTACTGTATATTTTGTCTGATTCTATACTATTCTGTAATGCTGATTGCTGAGCACATCTGACAGGATATTTTGTCACAATTTCATGGTTTACATTTTTCAATAACATAAATTTGAACTCAATCTGTTTTATATTATTTAATTATTCTCAAACCTGATATGTGGATACACACCTGAGATTTCACACTGTACATAAAATAAAAATACAATTTCTATAAATACACTGATATCTCTTGCTATATCTGCTTTGTTGTGATCCAAGTAGAAGGATGATTCGGATGGTTTTTACAGAAACTTATCTGAAAGAGATAAATAATATAAAGTAATATGAAATACCATTTCAGAGACATTCTCATACTCACTTTTCACACTGCTATTTCCACTTGAAACTTCATCACAGTAGGACAATATAGGTATTGGATTTTCCAGGAACGCTCATGTGGATGGTTTCACTAGGAATCGACCATGGTGAATCAATTAACTTCGTTTGGCATTATTTTCTTGATTGATGCATTTGATAAATTCAGGTTGATGTTTTGATCTTGTTGAGTTGATCTGTTATTTCGCTTTACGTCAATTAGCTGTCGGTCATGACACCATGTCAACAGTGTCAATCTTGTCATGCGCCAAACGCCGATTCGGATTGATATGTCCTTAGATCATCATCGTCGAACCAACAAGCCGAGTATGAGTGAAGAAATGTGTGACGTCATTTTAGTCATCAATTCTGATTGGTTCAGATAGTCATCTGGGAAGAATCAAGTCTCTGGAGGGAGTAGCGATAACGTCTTTTATTTTGGATATTCAAATTTTCCGCCAATTTGAAAAGCGGAAACTGTTAAGTTGTTCTCGAAGTTTCTGGAAATTTGGAGAAGGGATTTCCTTTCTGGTCGTGAGACAAGAGCTCACTTCAGAAAATTCTTCGTGGTGGTCAAGTGCCATTTTTGTGGTGTGAACCGGCTTCTGAAGTCCTGTACCGCCTGGCGTTCTGGATCACATCAGGATATCCTGGATTTGTTGCTGGTCTATAAGGACTGCTGGACTCTACAGATTTTTCTGGTTTTGGTTTAAGAGGCAGGATCTTCATGGTTCATCACCCAGGCAGCCACGTGCCTACCTTCATCGTCATTTCAATCCCTAACCCTTCATAGAAGGTGAGTCTCGCATTATTACGTTTTTTCTCTCTGCAGTCCAGAAATTCAGAACCTCATTTCATGAATTATTTTAAGGGTTTTTTCACCGGGAGTTTTCTACCGGGAGTTTTTTTACCGGGAGTTCTACAACGGGAGTTATCCTACCAGGAGCACTATTCTTCCCAGGAGTCATTGCTCGACCAGGATCTGTTAATTCTACAAGGCCTTTGGTGGCTATATAGTAGTCTGGAATCTGGAATCTGGATATCGTCCCCTACTTGTTCCTGATGATGGATTTTCAAGGTGGAAATACGACAACTCTGTCAATGTCATCTGACATCCAGGGATGTGAAGTCAGCACCCCGCTCTCCGCCAATCTTCCCCTCAGAAGCTTCATTTGGTAGCACTGAAGGCTACTCTGGATAACTGGTGTAGGACACACCATACAGGTTTTTTTTGACATGAAAATATATTTTTATTTTTCATTTTTATTCACTCATATTGCCCATTGCTAGTGTGTATAATGGACCATTTTTAAATCATAGCCAGGTCATAAATTGATAAAATCACACATGAAAGGTACATACTTCC
Organism: Phaedon cochleariae; assembly: GCA_918026855.4. Lineage (NCBI taxonomy): Eukaryota > Metazoa > Arthropoda > Insecta > Coleoptera > Chrysomelidae > Phaedon > Phaedon cochleariae. The sequence goes on from OU896715.1 coordinate 48,309,216, forward strand.
CCTCCACATAGTATACTATGCGCTGGTAGAATTATTCAATATTCCATATTTCTTTAAAATCTGCTATGACTATAAAACGTCCTTACAGGAGCTTTTGAATTTTCAAGTAAAATATAAGGTTGATTTATATATATATATTTTCATCCACATAATAGCAGGCAACAACAGTGTAGTTTCTTAACAGGAAATGAGTATCTAATTTTTTTGATTATGCATATTTGTCAAAACCATGTGATATATGAGTCCTATCATCATAATTAAATGTTTTGGGTATTTTATATGACTGTTTTATTTGTTTATTGACATGACACTCCAACTCACAACATCTCTAAGGTAAATTTAGGTCTTTTAGTCTGGGAGAACAACTAATATTATTCATTATCTGGTTGCTCAACTTTCCAGGTAACTTTTCATTTGAATTAAAAGTTGCAGTGGCGCCCCATCTTTTTTGTTTAACCTTATGATTGCTAGATAACTGAATTTTTGCTATTTTAACTCATTTTGATAACTCGAACCCATAGTGCCTACTGACGAAGAGCTGCCGTTCGCAAATGCACCTATTTTTCATAAAAGTAGGGCTGCAATTTTATCAAGATAATGTAAAAACACAAAATTTTGTGTAAATCTTATCGTTTGTGAAGTTTTTACATGCATTTGCCATGAATTTCCATCAAGTAACTGCCGAGTCAATTTAAAATTTATCAAGATAGTACAGGAGGACCTTTTCCAAATATCTCGATATGTTCTTCAATTTTATACCTTTAGAATTGGACATAAAATTATTGAGAAGAAATTATGATCCTATTTTGGTCAGGTTAGGTCAAGGGCAGTGAAGTGTATTTGGCTTCGAGGGATTTTATTAGGACCAAAAGTGACACTTTGTTTGACAAGCGAATTTTGCATTTGCGAGGCGGAGCGTTTAGCGAAGCCGAGCGAAAGCAAAATATGCGAGTCGAACAAAGTCACTTTTGATCCGAATGAAACATGCTATTTTTTCTGCAACCGAAACAATTAACTCGAATAATTAATATGTGAAGTAACCACCAATGTCGTGCCATATGTATATGCAATGCAACAAATATTGACAAATACTTCGTGTGGTGAGAATATTCTAGCTGCATTAACAGCAGGTTTATTCAATTTTCAAGGATGTTCGAATTGTAGTTTCAATATAAATACAACCAAAGAGTGACATATTTGTCTATGGACCTGTTGCTCTAATGGCAAATACAGCGCCAGTGCCAGCTATATATAGGAACAAGAAGTGGAAAATGTTAGGTTAGTGAGCATATCAACAATAATAATAGCGATTATTTATTCCTCTCCATACTACACTGTGTTTGACTTGATTATCAAATGAAGCTGAACAATATCGTTGTTTGTGACAAAAAAACTATTGCTTGCCGTGATTATTCAAGACAAGTTATCCATTCCAAGAATAACGAATGAAATACAGATCAAGCAAGTATTTGAATCTTGAAGGCTTCCCTGATTAGATCAAAAATACTTAGCTGAGATGTTTATAATTCCAATACTCAACTATAATAAGGTGTATTTATACACAGAAAAAAATGCTAGTTTACATTTGAGTATAAAGTTAGTCTTGAAAAAACATTCTCAAAATAAGTGTTTTTACATTCGAATAGAGCAGTTCAGCTACCGTTGAGAGAGAAAAAAAATGTCTTCCCATCTGTCCTTGTCTTCAGTGTTCCAACATGAAATAATGAAAATCTTGTGTTGTTAACCTTCTTTTATATCGAGGTTAATATGATATTCTTCTTCATTTTTTCCCATTTCCAATGATACCAACATAATATTTTCATTATTTTATGTTGGAACACTGAAGACAAGGACAGATGAGGAAGACATTTTTTTTCTCTCTCAACGGTAGCTGAACTGCTCTATTGAAAATATCTCTATTGAGAGAAGAATATACTACTCTCATTATAAAAAGACAGATACTCTTGATCATCAAGATTAGGATACATTTTCTTGGACATTTTTTATTCTCAATCCAACAAAATAACTTGTCTGAAAACAAGAACAGATATAAAGTACATTTCAAATTTAATTAATTTTTTTCTAATAAAATGCAAAACTTGCGTCAATAGATTCTATCGTTAATTTGCTTTTATGTCAACATTGATTTAAAATAAAGGCATTCTTCGAACCAAGATATGCATTCTTAATTGTAAGGAACATACTCTTCATCGAGAAGTTCCGTTCATTCTATCAAGAATAGCTATTGTTATGGTTAGAATCAAATAAATCTCATATGAATATTAGGTACAATTTCACCCAAGAATACGCTACTCTTGATCCGAATGTCTTATACTTGGATCACAGACTAGCTAAACTTCAAGGAAGACCATGAAAAATTCGTAAGCGGGTATTGCAGGTCGCGTCTTGTCCTATATCTTGCGTCGGTCGAGGACGAGACTCGGGAAGTCGGGACAGTTGAGTTTTTGTGAGGCAATAAGCGGCAGAAAGGAAAACTGAACAACAAACACCTATTTAGTTTTGCCGGTGATTTTGTCGTTTATGGGCAATGGAAGTGTTGAAAAATATGGAGGAGCTCTTACGAGAATGGAAACTGGAAGAAATTCATTCCAGTATTCAACGGTAAGAATAAATTATTAACTTGAAAGTTAGTTATGAAAAAAAAAACATGGCGACCAGTGATCTGATGGTGCCTGGTCATCATTATACCTAGGTATAGGCGTTGCACCAAATTCTGTGGCATGTGTTAGTTCGCAAATTGAAAAACTAAAAAGGTTTCCTATATTATTCCTATAGTAGAATAATGGATATATAGGTAACAAGATAGGTAACAGATTGAATTATTCATAATGATTGGCCAGGTATATATCCAGACTTTTAGGAAAATCTAATCTGCTCATCAGCAAGTTACTAGATGATATTGTTAGTTTTGTCATACCTGGTTATAATTATAATATTCATAGTACGGTCACTCGATTTATAATACTTAATAATTATCATGCAAAAATTACAATATCAATATGCAGATTGATAGGAAAGGTCACTTATAAGATCCATCAACATTTTTTCATGCCTTGCGACTATATTTTCTACTGTAAAAATGTCAATCAAATACATATTGTCACGATTTTTGATACGAGTTCGTTGCTTTTTCTAGAACATGAAATAACGGAAAACAATATGTCAATGCTTTCCGAAGATTTGATTAAAGAATTAATTCCTAGTATAGGAAAACGAATGATGTTCCTTAAAAAATGGAGGAAAATGGAGAAAAATGAAAGAAAAATCATCGGTATGTATACATATATTAATATTTATCTTTACATACGTAGGTATATGGGTGGACCGTTACTGCGAGGAAGTCCAATATCTTCGTCATCATTGGAGATACAAAAACAAAACTCATATATGTTTCAGGGTGAATAGCACGAGCAGCAAAATGTCAGTGCATGTTTGAGCATCTTCTAATTACGATGCAGAAGAAATACAGAAAACTCTATCTATAAAACAATGATAGATTAGACTTTCATTAAGAATGGATATTATTTTTTTAGGAACACTTTTATATTAAGGTTGAGAAACGCGACAATTCTCGCCTATACCTGAGGTCCGGGGGGGTTAGGAAGAGATAGCAGTGGGCGGTTACAAAACAGTCATAAATCAACAAGCATCCTTTTTAGAAAAGGACAACTCACCCGGTTCGTCAATTAGTCGGGGTGATTACCGCGTCCGAATATTTATTTATATTGCCAATAATCTGCCTAGCAGATTCCTAGCGAAATGTATTCTACCTATATAATATATTCATCGGGTAATCCGGTCATAGAATCTAACTTGATAACACCTTGATTGTGTTATATCCTTGGTTATATCCATTACGTTTACATATGTTATGAAGTTTTACAACACTCTTCATTGGTCGAGAGGTGTTGAAAAATTAGGATTTTAAAAGCCTCAAGCCATAGCGCTGCTTTTGAAAATCCGATCTTGAAAAACCAAGAAGCAAACGAAATGACTCATCAGATACTATGAGTAGGCTTTAATCATTATTTTCTTGAATTTCAACTGTATCGTCAGTTGAAGTTAACTTTTCTGTTATATTATACAGGGTGATTTACGTAGGCGCAAATATCATCGACCAAATCGTGCGTATTTGTGAGAATGTAGAGCAACGGCTCTTGACGTCGTGTATAGACATCGATCGTTATTTCGAGCTGCTTTTTTTGTGTGGTTTGTTGACAGATAGATCTAGGTTGGATACTATTTGGAAATTGGTTATTTCATGTACACGTATTTTTTTTATTTGCCAAATTGACTAATTTTGAGCACTTTTCGAGAACGTTTTGTCCACTCTTTCTTTAAAAATTTCGAAAAATGAGATAGTATTCAACCTAGCTTGGTCCTTTGGCTAGAGCATGAATCGAAAAAATTCTGAAAATATTGAATGGTTTCGAAATGGGGAGTCTAGAGCGAGAGCGCTGAATTTGTTATTTTGTGCGGCTCATTGCTCACTCTTTAGTGATTCTGATCTATTAGACAGAGTTGATGTCATTGCTTGAAATTTTATATTTTATGAGAGATGAGAATTTGTGGAATAATAACAAAATGAAGTCATTGTGATATCAAACATAGTAAAACGAAAGCAATTTTGTGTTATAGCCGTCAAAAAAAATCAGTATATCTTGGTTCTTTGAAAAGCATTAGATACTATGTTGCTTTGAGCACAGCTGAAGTGGAATATAAAACAGCAGCAGCAGTAGCGCAAGAACTTGTGAATTGAGAGGTATATTGTGTGAGGTCAAGAATATAACGGGTTGAACTCGATGATATGCGGCAACATTTCATCAAATGCCTGATTGTTAAAAATGTTATGATGTGGATTAAGTTAGCACAAATTGAAATATTGTTGATTATTTCACCAATTCCTCATTGGAAGAGAAAATTTTGAAATTCAGTTTCAGCTGAGAATATTACAAAATAGGCGATTTCCTCGATTCATAGTACATAGCTTTGATTTCAAAACTTACCACTTAGCCTTATGATGTGCGATGATAACAATCATGGAAAAAAATAGGTTGATTCAGATATTGAGGAGGAAATAAAATACTAGTATCTATTGAATGCTATGATCATCCCTTCAAACCCCTGCCACCTCTACTTTATAAAATTCCAAATGGCAACTTGAGATACATCAAATTGAGGCGGAAACAAAAACCAATCCGACCAGATGAATAATAATTTATTTCAATGATTCATGTTGGTGATCAACAAAAGTTAGAGAGAGCGAGTGATCTTTGACAGAGGTATTTGAAGCAATTATTCGAAAATATGCTTCAATATTTGATGCTCAATAGTACAGCCTATTCTAGAATTCTTGAAACATTTTTTGAAACGTTTTCCCATTTATTTGTCTACTTTTCGAGAAATATATCAGTTTGAGTACATCCATATTCTCTGGCTGAGTTTTATTAACCATTGTTTCCACATGTGACTCCACAAAAATTGATCTGAGGATACCTTCAATGAAAATTGACAAAATGTTTGGCTGTATATAATAACTGACCTAATATAACTTAATTTAATGATTATGTCCCGATATTTATGGATCGAATACTAAGATAGTTTTCCATCTGGTTGGTTATTATTGCTAGACTTTGAATTTTATATATCTCGAAGTAGGGGGTGCCATTTGGAATTCCAAAATAGGGGTGTCTGGGTGAAGAGAATGAACATAACATTCGACCGATACTGATATTTTTCTTCCCCCTTGATATCCTACGTCCGGCTACGTCTTTTTTTCGACACATGTGATTTTGTTTTTTCTCCCTTACGATAATCACCTGCCCTGGGTTTTATAGGCGGCATTTTCAATTCTTATAGTCACAAACACAAAAACATTTCCACACCAAATACAAAGTTCAACGTTTCTGCATGAAGCGGATCAAACTACTGACATGACGAAAATATTCAACATTGATTCATTTTACCTGGAATCGTAAACATTCAAAGGATGTTGAACATTTTTATAATGTCATCAATCATTAATGACCTACCACTATTATATTACACTCGCACTAAATACAAAATTGTAAAACCTACAAATTTCAGAAGCTCAAGCTCTCTATTCCATTGACCATAAACGTATACCTGCATCCTGCATCACCCTGCATCTCAGGATGTTACGCCGTGTAAAAAACAACCCGTTCGGGGAACCACCTATACGTATTCTATTATTGTAGAGGATTTTTTGCGTTTAGCGAAATTATGGGCACTTGAGGCAATGAACTCGCGTGAAATTACGCATCAGATTATTCAATAGATTTCACTTAATTGACGAACGAACTATAAAATGATACTTCTCAAAATGTATGAAGAATAATAGTTATTTATTATACAAGGGAAAAAAGTAGTAGATTTTAGCTCCAGGTTGTGTTGTCTCCCGACGCGTAGCGGAGGGAGACAAAAAACCGTGAGCTAAAATCTAATATTTTTCCCGTGTATAATACACTATTTTTTTCTGTGACAGAAGGAAGGACGAATCAATATTGGGAAGATATTACATTATCTCGAAATCTGAAAATTATCGACGTGAAATTTCAAGTTTTCAACAGTAGGGACACCTGCGTTTTATAGACATCTTCATCATTCTTTTGAAGTAATCAAATATCTGATGTCACTTCTGTCAGTTCAATTCTGTGATTTGATTTTAAAAAATTGCGAATTCAGTAGTTGTTTAGTAATATACGAAACCGCGAAGTCGAATGGAAGATAAAAGGACTTGCAGTTCTTTCTCGGAGACGGTATTATTGACTTATTTTTCGGAACTATAGCACAACAAAAGCCATTAACAGAGTATATATATGTGATATATATCCGGGAAAGAAGTACTCACTTTTTTCCCACGGGAAAAAAGTAATTTATGAAAAGTGACATTTTATAACCTGCCAACAGAGATAAAATGCCAAACTTTTTTCCCGTCACAGAAAAAATTATTTTTGTCTCAAAGTAATCAATACCTACTAGTTTATTTTTGAAATTTCATGAATTTATATAGGTTATTTTTAAATTTCATTATTTCTATATTTCATCAAATCACCCGAACTAAGGCTATATCGACTGCCATGTTCTTCTGATATAACTTTCACCAGAGGGCGCAAATATCATCGTGAACTTATGCCTATTTTTGAGGTTGCAGAGGATTGGCTCCTGACGCTTTGTGAAGAAACCAAGCCACATTATGATTTGATTTTTTTTCTGTAGCATATTGAAGGTTCATTCTAGGGCGGATACTATCTGAAAATCTTGAACAAGCAGTATAAATATTTTTTTTCGTCAGCTAATAATGCTATATTCAAATACATTTTTGAAACTTTTTTTTTTCGAATTTTGAAAAATGAGATAGTATCCGCCCTAATTTGAACCTTTGTCTATATGATGGCGTTTAAAAATGTACTATATGCCAAACTGTTTTCCCATAAAGCGTCAGGAGCGAGAGCGCTGTATTCATCATTTTTCCAGTCCTATTGCCCACTCGCTGAATATCCCTAGAGCTAGATAAAATGTAGATGAAATTCAAACAAATACAAACTATTTTGAGCTCGACTTATCATAGTCTTTAAATAATGCTTCCTATCCTTACATTAAGCATACCTACCTATTTTTGCTCTGAGAATGAAGAAATGGTTCACTTATTCGAAGTTTTCTTAGCTTTCCATCAAGTGTGGAAAATCATTGAATATGAATGTATCTTGAGTTATTTTGATTTGATTATTTCTTTGTTCAAGATGAAATTGTAACTACGATCAATAATTCTTATACTTATGACAAGTATTTATCATTTACAGGGAAACTAAGAATCATTATTCCAAATTTTTTGGGATTTTCTCTCCTCGTTTCTATAAAATAAAAATATGAATATTATTTCAATATACGTGTAGTAAGGACAAATCAGATGATTTGCCCCAAAATGTCACTGCCTTTAAAGAATTTTCCTATCAGAGAGCCTAAAAGAAAAATTCACTAGCTTGTCAGTGACAATTTGTATTGAAAAAATTTTTGGAGAAGGGAAATAAAGGTATATAGAAAGAATATCAAATTTTCACTTATCTTTGGACGTTTCGGGACCGGTTCTGCTCCCGTTTTCAACATAAGAAGAGATTATTTCAATAGCGAAGTCGTATAATGTCTTGAAGCTTTTCAGTTTTCAATGACAATTGGTGACGTTGGCAATCAAATGAGTTACAGGATGTTTTCATTAATTGATCTTGAATTTACCATTTTCATGTTCAGATTTTAGTAGTGAATACCATGTTCTGTCTATATCAACTGAACAAGAAGCAATGTTATTGTCTCCGTTCAGAAGAATGCAAGCAGATTCCTTGATTTTTCTCTTCTGGTTGTTATCTTCTTTTCCAATAATTTTAATATTATTCCACTCTGCCATATGTTGTCCGTCTTCAGTAAGGATATGTTCAGCTAGTTTCGATTTATCGATGTTTCTTTTCTTTATATTGTACTTATGTTCCTTCGTCCTTACTGAAAGAGGTCTCTTGGTTTCACCTGTATAAAACTTTCCACAAACACAAGGTATACTGTAAATACAATTTTTTGATGATTGTTCTTCATTTTTCGGCTTTGTTTGAGTTAGAATTGATCTCATTGTATTTTCAGTTTTGAACACAGTTTTCACTTGAAATTTATCACCAACACGTTTTATTTTTTCAGATATGCCGGGAATGTATGGTATTATATTTGTCGTTATTGATGGTTGTTTTTGTTGTGGTTGACCCTGTTTGTTTTCAATTCTAACTCAAACAAAGCCGAAAAATGAAGAACAATCGTCAAAAAATTGTATTTACAGTATATACCTTGTGTTTGTGGAAAGTTTTATACAGGTGAAACCAAGAGACCTCTTTCAGTAAGGACGAAGGAACATAGGTACAATATAAAGAAAAGAAACATCGATAAATCGAAACTAGCTGAACATATCCTTACTGAAGACGGACAACATATGGCAGAGTGGAATAATATTAAAATTATTGGAAAAGAAGATAACAACCAGAAGAGAAAAATCAAGGAATCTGCTTGCATTCTTCTGAACGGAGACAATAACATTGCTTCTTGTTCAGTTGATATAGACAGAACATGGTATTCACTACTAAGATCTGAACATGAAAATGGTAAATTCAAGATCAATTAATGAAAACATCCTGTAACTCATTTGATTGCCAACGTCACCAATTGTCATTGAAAACTGAAAAGCTTCAAGACATTATACGACTTCGCTATTGAAATAATCTCTTCTTATGTTGAAAACGGGAGCAGAACCGGTCCCGAAACGTCCAAAGATAAGTGAAAATTTGATATTCTTTCTATATACCTTTATTTCCCTTCTCCAAAAATTTTTTCAATACAAATTGTCACTGACAAGCTAGTGAATTTTTCTTTTAGGCTCTCTGATAGGAAAATTCTTTAAAGGCAGTGACATTTTGGGGCAAATCATCTGATTTGTCCTTACTACACGTATATTGAAATAATATTCATATTTTTATTTTATAGAAACGAGGAGAGAAAATCCCAAAAAATTTGGAATAATGAATATACCACCTCCTCGATTAACCTACAGACAGTATTTAAAACTAAGAATCAATTTGCTGGAAGAATATACTATATTTAATCATATTTGGCTTGCTTTCAATTGGAGTTTTGTTAAGGTTTAGAATAATTATTACTATACTCAGGTTAAGTTCACTTTCAATCATTACCAATAAAATGTACAGATCGGTATAAGAGTAACGTGCATTTCAAATTGAGTATAGTTGTCTTTGCGGATATATGAGTCTAACTTACCTTTCAGTCAAGACTACTATTCTTGCATATAGTATATATTTTTTTCTGTGATCTCCTGCATCGGTATGAAATGCCAAATCTGCCGAAATCGGAAACAAATCAGGTATGCGTCTCAACCCAAATAACCAACCGTCACAATGTTGTTTATTATTGATGACGTCCAGTACATTGTTTTTAGTTCCTAGGAGCTAATGTTGAACTTTAGCTCCTAGGAACTAAAGTTCAACTCTAGCTCCTAGGAACTAAATATGTTGCCTAGCAACATACCTATTTTTGTGTCAGTAATAGAAACGTCAATTTAAGAGCTTATTTTGGTATCAAAACGGACGACTTTTATGTCGGTTGCAGAAAAAAATATTTATTCTCGAAATATCAACTTTGGAGGCTACTTTATTAGCGAGTTTTCGAAAAAATGTTATACGAACTCTTTGTAATATTCAAATAAAATCACCCCCTTGAATGTTTGCACACAACTCCCAGACAAAATGAGCTCTCTGTTACTAATAGATTCTACATACAGGGTTACCAAAAATTGTACGCAAAAACTGAACATGAGAACATGATTTTTTTATTTGCATACCTGGGTCCGAGAATACATAGCTCTCAATATACAGAGTGTAGAGTGTGTCAAACATTTTTATAAGATTATTCGAAGAGAATGAATCTTCACTCTTATTCTATGTCTATGAATATAGATCACAGATTTATTTTCACCCCAGTCTTCAAAGGATTTTATTGCACAAATGTATACAATAAATTGGTATTTATTATTTTCCACGAAAACGAAACAAAATATCGAAACAATTGATGAGACCAAAATATTGAATGTTCCGTTGGTCAATAGCATAATTAGCATATGAAGATATAGAATTCGAAAAAATCAGTGGCGCACAATTGACAATACTATTCGGTAGGGTGTCCTCCGAAACGTCACTGGATTTGATAATTCCAAATCAATAACGGCTAAATCGGCCCCTTGATAAAAATAACACTGCCAGCAACTTTCAAGTAAATCGGTGGAAGGATATTTGAGATATTCATATAAAAACGATTTTTTTTTGTAAAGTTCAACACACTGTATGTTGAAAACTATGCATTTCTGGACCCACGTACAGGGTGATTCACCATAAATGTCCCCCCCTCTAGCTCGGTTATTTCTGAACCGATTTCGAAATTTTAAATATCAACTTGAATGATTTTCGATAAAGTTTTTTTCCGCTAGATCAGAAAATACAGGGTGTTCGGAACAAACGATCTACAGGGTACTATTTGATTTTTTTTCATTGTATTTTTAGATTCTCCCTGAAGAGCTGATTTGATCGATGTATTACACTTGGGATCTAGCGGGAATGATTACAGAGATATAGGGTGTTCAAAATCGATATTTTTCAACTTTAGGATTTTTTGTGACGAACCTATTCATTATCGGTCAGAACGGCGATCATGCCCGTATATTGACTTTTGATTTACCATCTACTGACATTTAATAATTGGAACAAATACAGTGTGATCAGAATTCTGAATCCGAACCACCCTGTAAATGTTTCAATTAAATGTCACTACTATCAAAAGTTGAGATGGGGACATAGGAGCCGTTTTGACCAATAATCATCCAATAATGAATAGTTTCGGCACAAAAAAATCCTAAAGTTGAACAATCTCGATTTTGAACACCCTATTTCTCTGTAATCATTCCCGCTAGACCCTAAGTGTGATACATTGATGAAATCAGCTCTTCAGGAGGAAGCCCAAAAAATAATCAAATACAGGGTGTTCCATTTGAAAAAATCAATTAGTACTCTGTAGATCGTTTGTTCCGAGCACCCTGTATTTTCTGATGCAACAGGAAAAAAATGTCTGAAAAATCATTTCAGATCATCTTTCAAATTTTCAAAACGGTTTGAAAATAAGTGAGCTAGAGGGGGGGACATTTATGGTGAATCACCCTGTACATATGAAATAAATTTCTGATTTCATCATGTAGAATCACCTCCTTGATTTTTTGCGCATAATTTCCGGACACCTTGTATAAAGAAATCACTAAAGTATCATATTTTGTTGACAAGCTGTTCAGAGTTCGCTCTGATCATCGGCGGAAACCGATTATAAATTGGTTACAAAAATCGTGAATTCAAGCTATACCTATACCTATTAATTTTGCACCATGACGTTATCAATGTTGACCAGTTTATATCGGTTTTTTTATTGGCAGCAGTTTTCTCAAGCACATATTGTTTCATATGAAAATTAAATGAGAACATTAATTATATTTTTCTACAAACGTCAAAAAATGACAAGGTTCGCGCATTGATAGCAAATTGCGAAGTGACACTTTTTTTCAGTTTCCTACGTTTCAATGATACCTTGCACCAAACAATGTGCGAAGTAAAACAGTGCGCGAAGTACCTACTTCGCGCATTCTTATGTAAAATATATGAGATATTTATATTTCAACTTAATGGTCCTCAATCGAGAGAACATCCACGAAATCATTTATTTCTGAATGTTCAACAATAACTTCGTTTTATCTCTCGGAGCGCACGAAAGGAAATTCCTATTATGTTCGTGAAACATCGTGCTCACCTATAGGGAGGAAAGGAGAGGCCTTTCACGCCAGTTCAACACCATTTTGTATATCAAGCTAAGCATATTTTTACTTTAAAACTATATTTTTTGACGTTTGAAGAAAACATTTTGTTTGCAACTCGAGCGCGAAATACTTTGGTCATCTCGACTATTTTTTTAACTCGGCTACGCCTCGTTAAAAAAAATCAGATCTCGATCACCAAAGTAGCATTTCGCGCTCTAGATACAAAAATAACTATTTTCTACAAACGTCAAAAAATGACAAGGTTCGCGCATTGATAGCAAATTGTGAAGTGACACTTTTATTCAGTTTCCTATGTTACCATGATATCTTGCACCAAACAATGTGCGAAGTAAAACAGTGCGCGAAGTACCTACTTCGCGCATTGTTATGGAAAATATATGAGATATTCATATTTCAACTAAATGGTCCTTAATCGAGAAAACATCCAAAAAATCATTTATTTCAGAATGTTCAACAATAACTTCGTTTTATCTCTTGAAGCGTACGAAAGGAAATTTCTATTATGTTCGTGGAACATCGTGCCTACCTAGGGAGGATAGAGGAGGCCTTTTAAGCCAGTTCAACACCATTTTTTATATCAAGCTAAGCATATTTTTACTTTAAAACTATATTTTTTGACGTTTGTAGAAAAAATGTTGTTTGCAACTCGAGCGCGAAATACTTTGGTCATCTCGACTATTTTTTTAACTCGGCTACGCAGTACGCCTCGTTAAAAAAATCAGATCTCGATCAGCAAAGTAGCATTTCGCGCTCTAGATACAAAAATAACTATTTTGATTTGCAGCTTCTTCTAGGGGTTTGGATTCAGTTTCATAAAGAATTTCAAGGAATGAGTAGAAAAACGTTTCGCCCATTGTTAATCTGTAAATAATGGTTTTCATTGAGATGGTTTACATTGTGGAACGACAGTGATGAGATCTTAATAAAAAAAAAGAGAGATACGTATACGTATTTACAGATTAACTAAATATTAATAAATTGACAAAGCCCATAGCCATGGGCGAAACGTTTTTCTACTAATCCTTTAAAATTCTTTTTGAAACTGAATCCAAACCCCAAGAAGAAGCTGCAAATGAAAAACATAACAGGATTCAAGACAATCCCTCAACAAATTAATTATATTTGGAATAGGTCATGGTCGGTTTAGTTTGCTTTAATCCTCATTGAAGCTTTCTGATATCAGTAAGAACATCGAAATCGGTACGAATTCAGAAGCAAAATGAGAAATTCACAATTTTGTTGACCACCCAATAATTTTTTTTCTGTAGCCGACCCTGATCTCGAAGGTCTCCGCACACACTAATTAGCGACCGGCAACAGTCAAAGGGTGTCTGATATTGCCGACGGATATTATTATATTATGCCGCTTGTTGACTGCAGCTGTGGCACCACAGTTTCTGCAGGGAACATAAACAGAGTCCTGGTATTGGTGTGCTGGTGCGAGAGGGTGAAAGAGAGAGTGAGGAAATGGCGGCCCCCCACCATTATTCCTTTCCTTGGCCTGTTCCTTTTCATTTTCATCATTTCATCTCTCATTCCATTTTTCCCTTGGATTGTTTCGTTCGGTTCACTTGTTTGGTAGCGGTTGTTTGGTCGCACTTTCGAATGTTTAACCGGCCTCCTGCTGTGTCCTGGATTTAGTTTTGAATCTCGTGAATTGCTTCGTGTACTGACCGTGTTCAATTCAACTCATGAGCTGGTGCCATGGACAAATAATGTTGGTGTTGTGTTGATTAGCAGATCCATAATCATCGGAAAATCCTTATACCAGGTATGTCTATATCATTCACTGAATAAACCGAAAAATTTTGAGAATATGCAATTTCAGCTTTTTATCTTCGAGAAATAAGCAAAATGCTTGATGGGAAATTGTAATTATCTATCAAGTGAGTGAGTTGATTAGTCGGGTAGGTCCTATACCTTAGGTGTCAACGAATCTACCCACCTATTGCTTCTGATTCTAGAATATTTCGAGGGTTGCCATTCCTCCGGATTTCTCTGGACGAGTCCGGGTGTGGGTTTTAGGACTTTTAGGTGCCTCTGGAAACGTCCGGGCCGGTTTTATATAAGATAGTTAAGATTTTCGTCAGATCCCGCCACTTAAATAAACAACTGTCATGCATAATATCATTGAAAGTGCTCAATAATGTATATTTTCAAATTGTTGATTGAGAATTTATTATACACCGTGTTCCAGCTAAAATGTCCCCCCCTGTAAAAAATCAACCGCGCGATCGAATGACTTGAAATTTGGTCACTCAGTATATTTGATTATGCTCACTCAAAATATGCTATTGAATAAATCGTAGGTATACAGGGTCACACTGAAGTGCACCTAAACTTTCCTATTTGAATAGGGACACCCAATATATTATCCCTCATTCAAGTAGAGTTCATTATTACAAATCCAACAATGCCGAGTTTTATGGGATTTTTTCAAACAACTACGAAGATATGCGAAAAATAAAACGACCCAATAAAAAATTTTATATGATTAGATTTTATTAATATAACACGATTGAAATCGGATGAAAAGAAAATAATTGAAACCTCAACTGCTCAATATGTCGTCCATTCTGCTGCAAACATTTCCTAGCTCTTTTGATAACGTTCATTTTGACCCTATGTATCACGTTGCGATCAATTTGAGCGCATAAATTCGTGATTTTCTCTTTCATTTCTTCCATATTCACAATTGACGACTCATAAACCTGTTGTTTCAAGTAGCCCTACAAATAAAAATCAAGTGGGGTGAGGTCTGGCGACCGAGCTGGCCAGTTGCTATTACCATCCAGACAATTGGTGGTTATTAGATTTTCTCCAAACCGATGGCGGAGATAATCCTTTACGGGTTTGTATTTATGTGCAGGACACCCACCAATATCATTCGATTTCAATCGTGTCATATCAATAAAATAATCATTTAAATTTTTTGTTGAATCGTTTTATTTTTTGCCTTATCTTCGTAGTAGTTCGAAAAAATTCCATCAAACCCTGCATTGTTGAATTTGTAATAATGAACTCTACTTGAATATGGAATAATATACTGGGTGTCCCTATTCAAATAAGGAAGTTGATGTGCCTCGTGATGTGCACTTTGGTGTGACCCTGTATACCTAAGATTTATTCAATAGCATATATTTTCGAGTGAGTATCATTAAATATACTGGGTGACCAAATTTCATTCGATCGTGTGGTTGATTTTTCACAGGGTGGGACATTTTAGCTGGGACACGATGTATATATTTTGTAAATATTTTTGAGTTTTTCTTCGGGTTGTGCAACAAATATAATTATGATATACTCATATACCACGTATTATACATCAGGGTGTTACAAATTCGTGGCTAAGCAATCATTTTCCACGCGGAAGTCATTCAGTCTGGTCGTTTTCGTTTGACCACCCTGTATCACACTTTTTTTCAGTTTCCTACGTAACCATCGCGCACACCGAAAGAAAAATCTCAGTAATAATTATCAAATATTTGTTAACGTCAAATTTGTTCATGATCAATTAGCCATATTCATAATTAAAAAGTCTTATTCATCAAAATCGTACCTGTTTCTACGCTTTATACAGGGTGTTTCATAGGTAAAGGGAAATGTTTCAATTGTAGATAGGGGTCACCAAGGTGGTTCTGGAAATACCATATTTGATAGGTCTTAGGCCGGTCTTCATAACGGAGATACAGGGCGATTTATCGATTTCGAATAATTATTCATTCGTCTATAAGTATTGAACTACCCAGTATATTTTTCTAAAATTTGGTATGGAGCTTATACTTGGGACGTTGAATTCATTCACCTATCGGGTGAAGTGGAAATCCAGGTTCGGCTTCAGGAACAATTTACATTTATTCGAAATATTAAAATAACACACTGTATGTAATAATTGACAGAGTCCATCAAAGGAATCGTGAAGAGGAGGAAAAACTGAACTGGATTTGATGCTTTTTGTTTACCCGCCACCAATTCTCATCGTAACAATCATAAACAGAAAGCTAAAAGTATTATGTCAATTTGAAGAGTATTGAAATTATGAAACAATTTTCAATTATGATTATTTGATATATTCTTGTTTAATGATCGTTCACCGAAAGAAAAATCTCAGTAATAATTATCAAATATTTGTTAACGTCAAATTTGTTCATAATCAATTAGCCATATTCATAATTAAAAAGTCTCATTCACCAAAATCGTACCTGTTTCTAAGCATTATTTATTACCAATAAATGATTTATTACTGTCACATTTGTTCATTGTGAACAACATCATTTAATAATTAACAATTCATCTAGTACGCCGATATGTGTTTATTGATTATGATAAATTTGTTTATTATAAATAAAGGTAAGTAATATAAAGGATAACAATGGATATTTCATTTTATTCTTCGTTTGGTAATAATTAAAAAACTGTCATGCGCATGGGCCATCATTTTAGTTTAGCTTCCATCTTTCATCGCGTGAGCATCTTCTTGATATCGTTGCTGATTTTCATTTGATTTCGACCAACGCGAAAGTTATGAAGTGTGATGGTTATATTAGTTCAATCCCTTATATGACAGTGCGGGTTTGTTTACATTTGGACATATTATGTATTTACGTCTACAATCAGCTTCTTGGGATAATTTCATGTAGGTACAACATCACATATGAAAAAAATGGCGGACGACTATCAGTGCATCATCAGTATACAACATTTAGTATGTTCTCAGAAAAACAGTGGTGCATGTGGAGCTAATCAATCAATATTGGAACATTTTGAACGTAAGTAGGTGCGAATGCCTATATGTATAGTATGCATGAATATTTTCTGATATCATTCGTTTTACATGAATTTGAAAGGGAGTACTATATTATTATGTACATTGAAACGTGAGTACGCCATCATAGCTGAGGGCTGATGAGTAATAAGGTAATAGGTTCATACGCAACCATCAGCCCTGATCGAATAGTTTGATTATATACTTAGATAAATAATATTCGTTAACTGTTACTAAATTTGTTATTGATATAAGGCTTAAAAACATTCCCTCAGGGTGATCCACGACTGGTGGTAATACATCAGGAAATTTAATAAAACAATTAGCAATTTTTCTGAAATGAAGACATTGAATTATATCAGCGAACATAATATTTATTTATTATCAATAAAATGTTTCTTCTCATGCTGTACCTACTTATAAATGAATATTTGGTTACTAAAAACAAAGATTTTGAAATAATGAATATCGTTTGGTGTGGGTGAAGAAATATATATTCTCAGATAATAAAGGACTATTATCATGAAATAATCATAAATTAACCATGCACGGGGCTTATTCATGGGGGTGTGAACAAATAATTTGTTTTTCTCAAACAAACGTTTAATAAGCCATATTTCAATAACGGATTGGGTAACAGTTAATCATATTTATTTATTATAACCACACGCAAAGAAAAAGCCTGTAAGAAATACTAGCATAAAAGTGAATTTCACTGGTAAAAACAGTTGATATATGGACAGACAGTCCTCCCAGTAAACTTTACTATTCAGTTCAAGTGAAACTATTCAAGGCACTGGCTACACGATGTGATAGTACCCTTAATTAGAAACGGAGGAAATTCATTAGCCTTCGAATTTTATGAATACTCACTATGAGGAACAGTATATCAAACGATGCACAAATACTGCGGCTGAACATAATGCAGCTGTAATATTCGCTCTTCCGTGCACTGTAATGAACTTCATACAATGTAATCAAACTTACCATGAGAAAAAGTTATGATTCACATCCACTTCTTCACTATCGGAAATAGTATACTCGGATCAATATTGGATAGTATTTTTTACTATACTGACTTAGTATTTATTATTATGGTGGATATTATAACCACTCATGCTTATTTCAGTAGTATTTACTATAGGACATAATAATAGAAACTAGGAATCAGCATAACATATTAATATTCTTGTTATAGTGTAGTTAACTGCACGTACATTTCGTAGTATATGAGGTACAGTCAGATGCAATGAACATGCGTAGCACTTGGGTAATGATAACACCTCTAGCCACTTCTATAATAAGAGCGCTTACATCATCCAAAAGCGACTTGTCTTTTGCATCTGTCTGTAATGGATATAAATGAATACGGAATTAGTAAAAATAATGAAACCACTATATATACAGAGTTCCTGATGAGGAGCCAATAAAGATCCGAAAGCTCGAACAGAAACAAGAGTACACTTTGTTTTACTTTGACTGCATACGCGAAAAGATTTACAGTTTCATCCATTTCACTAACTGTATGATGAATATCAATTTGTCATGGATTTAAACGAACCTTGTCTTTTGAAAAATTAGAATTAGATTCCACAATTTTTTACACGGCGGTATATCTAAGAAAATACCTATGTTCTCCAGCTGCTTTCGAGAAAATATCCTAACGAAAATCATCCAGTGAATCTATGACAATTGATTTCTTTCAAAGATATGTTTTTCTTCGTAAGCTATATAAGAAAAATATTCTCTCTTAGAAACCGTTATCTTGTTGGGACATCTGGTATACAATATTTCAATATATATATATATATGAATAGAGTAATAAGCAGTTCAGTGTATCTCTGAAATAACATAAAATCAGTTGGAATTATTGTCTAGGACATTCAATTGGATTTGTATCTTCCATCAATTATTCATAGATGCAAATAGTTCACTGATGGCAAGAATAAGATTCATGAAGCAGGTAGGTACACAAAATTAAATTATGTACTTTTCTTTCGAACACTTCACATGATGTTTATTTAGAATAAAAAAAATGGAACATAACAATAAAACATAACAGAACATAATAATATACTCCTTTCTTAAACATATAAATATTATGTTTGTACTATGTAATAGGCTGGCCACTTTTCTAATGGGATTTTATTGGTAATTTCCAAACCATATACTAGTTAAAAGGTCGGTTAAATGGAGAAAAAGTTGCGTATCAGAAAGCATCATCTAGCGGTGAAAACTAATCGTAATATCTCAAGAACTGGCACTGATATTTTTTTCAATTCGTTTTCACCGCCGCTGGATGATGTTTCTTGATACGCAACTTTTTCTTCATGTAACCGACCTTCTTACTAGTACGGTTTGGAAGTTACCAATACAATCCCAATTAACAATGTGGACACACTGTATACCTACATATCAAATATATACATATACATATATATCAACAAAACGACAAACATTTTGTTTCACAAAATACTTGAACAGAATAGTATCAAGTTTGATACCTAATTAATTATTCAACTCCTGTTGTAATGACTTGACAGATATAAACTCACCATCATAATCAGTAAAAATTTCATAAAATGATTGTTGCACAAATGTCCATACCATTTCACTCTCTGCAGGATATTTGGCATAAAGCACAAATCGATAGCTTTCAAAGGTGACTCCATTTTCCAGAGAATATCATTCACACTGACGAATGACTTTTCTATGTTGAGAATGCTTTGACCTACTAAAATGAGTATTGGCTGCATGGTAAGTTTGAGCTGACTGTATTTATTCCTTTTATACAGCAAATTAGATTGAATGTCCGCAATACTCTGAAAAAAAAAGATGGGTAAGTGAATAATTAAATCCTATCATGGTAAGTATCATGAACCATAGGTATTATACATGGGCAGAACAAACTTTTATTCAGGCAGTTTAAGAAATTTGTCAGACCAACCCTTCATTCATCATGCTCATAGGGTAGTATAGGTACAGTTTTGATTAAAATATACGACCGCTTTACTAATAACATAACATATCTTGTAGAATCACATAAAACTTTTAAAGGGTGTTTTTTTTAGAGGTTCACAACTTTCAGTTGGCAACACTGCTTCATTTGACAACCCATTTAACAGCTGATAGTTTTTTTTTGTTCAGTTTGGCTTGACATTTCATTATGGATATATTATGCCAGAGCAACGGTTGCAAATTGTTGAAATTTAATTACTTCTAACTTATCTTGCACTTCGTCCATTTCATAGCGTACATAAACATCCTTCTCGGACCACGTTCACGCTAAATGATTTGAGCCATTTTGATTCGAATTATTTGCTCTAAAGGAAAATTAAATACGCCATAAAATGGATGAAGTCAACGAGAAGTTTGACACACAGAACCATCATTTTGATAACAAATATCAACAATTTGCATGCGTTGCTCTGGTGTAATAAGTCTTTCCATAATGAAATGTTAAACCAAACTAAACATAGCTGTTAAATGGGTCGTCAAATGAAGCAGTGTTGCCAAGTGAAAGTTGTAAACCTCTAAAAATTTTGATTTTGACAAACGAATCATATTCAGATACATACTCATCAATTTATTAATATGACTTCCAGAGCAAAATTCCATCAAGTACAGGGTCATCAGCATTCTGAACTTTTCACCACCCTGTATTTTTTTCAATCAAATGCCAGTAGATACTAAATCAAAAGTTGAGATAGGGACATAAAACAGTTTTGGCCAATAATGAACAATTCATCATAACTTTCAATATGATATAACACTTCATGAATAAATTTCTCATTATGAGTACTATAACTAATGGTAGGTAGATATCAAAAATTCTTGATATTCTGGTGTATCACTCAGTACCCACCTGAGAGTGATTGAATCACTAGCATTATTTAGTCAATCTGACTCCCAGTGGTACTGTTAAGGGGTATTGATGCGTGATTTTTCAGAAAAAGCATGGGTGACGATGAAACATTTCGAAATGTTATTCGAAAAAAAATTTTTCGAGAAAAACCGAATAACCAGATTCAACTCCAAAATTTCTTGAGACGCCCTATCACCTCTCGAAGTGTGTATCCCACATACAACGAATCATCAAATTTCAGATTCATGACAGGATTTAGTTTTTTAATATTACGTCTGTCTAGGACGGTAAAGAATGGAACGAAATAATAATCTCACACCAAGATGCAAAATACAACCAAAATAGATAGATATTAATGTTTGAAATGTCACTTATGTGCTATCATTGGATTCAGAAAATTATGCAGAATTCGAAAATATAATAATATACAGGATGTTCAATTTCAAATTCGAAAATTAGTACCACTTACGCGGGAAAAAATCAGAACGCAACGTTTATTAACTTTATATTGGTCGTTTCAAACTTGAATCATTTATCTCCTAAACCAATCAAAAAAGGGGGTGTACTATGATATTGTTACACCCGCTAAAATATAACATACTCAAAAAATATCTCACTCACTTTTTGTTGACATCTTCATTCAACTTTTCCTCTATTTGGAGCTTGGCTAGTTGTCTTCTACTGATTTTTTTATTTTGAGCCCCAGAGAGCACAACTTCACCTTCTAGACTTCTTTCTAGTATGTCTCTCACATTTCTCTTACTACGGGAACCTATTATGGAGATCAAATGATAATGTGTAAGGAAATAAGGTGACACCCACTGAGTATTTGACTCATTATCATAACATCACCTGTACTTATACTGCTTGAATTGTAGAATGAACCATCTGAGAATCTAGAAGTATTCGGAGTTCCAGGAATATTCGTAATATCTGAGAGTTTTGAAGTACTTGGTGTTCCAGGAATATCCGTAATATTTGAGAGGTTGAAAAATTCGTCTCCTGAAATTGTTTTGTGGTGTACCGTTGTATTTGTTATACTCTCATCCAACAATTGTTCGAGCATGGACTCGATAACTGCTCGATCTTTGAGATCAACTACTATACATTCTACTACGGCATCTGATAGCTGTTCAAAAGTCTGCACTCCTTTCGCTGTAAATCGTTATATCAATAATTATTTCGATTGCAGTTGCAGAAAAAATAGCATAGCATCAAAAGCGACCTTGTTTGACTCGCAAAATTATTTGCGTGCTCGGCTTCGCGGTTGCTCAGTCTCGCAAACGCAAAATTCGCTTGTCAAAAAAAGTGTCACATTTTATCCTGATATAACAATCTACTATTGTATGTGTACGCGCAACATGCCATGATTATACATTATAGTTTTTTGTGTTTATATTTTTATAATAAGTTATTTGAAAAACGTATTGTGAATTTTACATTTCGGTAGATAAGTTTCATATATGGGTATAATATATGAAGTTGCACACGAGAGAATAGTAAATTTTACCATCCTAGGGGACGGGTCCACAGTATGTAATAACGCCTAAACACGATGAGGCATGTTTAAAGTTGATTCTTATAATATGAAATATTAAAAATACTTATTATATCAATTGATAGATATGATTTCATCACTAGATAATTATAAAATGAAATATGCTTACCTGCAAACAGTGGATACAGATGACCAATTCCATTAGATTGAAGGGATTTCTGGAAATCAACTTTCTCTCCTTCAGACATGATTCTCATTCGGTAGATATAGCACAACCAAACGTCTTCAACAAACAGTGTCTATACGTGAACTGATAACTGAAGGAAATTGGGAAAAATACAATATGGAATTTGTATTAGGGAGGGGAGAGTTGAAGCTGCGGGGTTCGAAGGGTTCATTTTCACTGGCAAGCACTGACAATCTGATTTCTGTAGATCATGCACAGCACAACATACTGCGAGAATGAACAACCAACGAATAACTGAAGTCAAACCATAATGGAAAAAATCCATGGAATGTTTTCTTAATCAGATACGCGGGTATATTTTCAAATTAACTGAATAGTTCATGATGTTGTATTAGAAGAGGGGATTTTTTTTGGGTTTCCAGTTATAAGTTACCTTGCAAAACATTGTATTCAAATCATGTTAACAAATAACGAATTTGATATAGTTGTTCCATTCTGATTGGAATAGTAAACTTTAACATTTTCTAGAATCGTCTTCACCGCGATGATAGTGAATATTTTTCAATACATTTCAATAAATATTGATAGAAAATTTCATTGTTCTTCTGAATGGATTATACCAGAGTTCGTGAGTTGCATTCACTATGGGGAATAGTGAATAACACAGCTGCGATTTCGTATTAGTAAATTGATAATGATTACTCCGAACCACAGTACTCCTCTCTATGATTCGAATGTGATTTTCATACTGGTATAATTTACTAATGGCTTATTGAAGCTAAGTGTTTTGGCAGTTGGAAAGTCTAGGATTCTCATTACAATGCACTAGAAATATTTCACTACCAAGAATTGTGATTCCTTAAATGAATATTTTTTAGCGTGCAAACAGTTCTTTCAGTGTTCGAAAGAACTTATTAGGTCTCACAGTCTTCATAACAGAGATACAGGGTGCATTATCGGTTTCGAATAATTATTCACTCGTCCATAAGTATTAAGACTACCCATCGCAGTAATTTGAGGAAAATATATCGGGTAGTTCAATACTTATAGGCGAATGAATAATTATTCGAAATCGATAAATCGCCCTGTATCGTCGACCTATCAAATATGCTATTTTTAGAACCACCTTGGTGACCCCTATCTACCATAGAAATATTTCCCTTCACCTATGAAACACCCTGTATATTAACAATAAATGATTTATTACTGTCACATTGTTCATTGTGAACAGCATCATTTAATAATTAACAAGTCATCTAGTACGCCGATATGTGTTTATTTATTACGATAAATTTGTTTATTATAAATATACGTAATATAAAGGATAACAATAGATATTTCATTTTATTCTTCGTTTGTTAATTATAATAATTCATTTGGTAATAATTAAAAAACTGTCATGCGCATGGGCCACACAGAAAGAAATGACAAGGTAAATATTAAAAAAAAATCTTTGAATACTACAAAAACTTCTTTTGCTATAGCGCCAATGGAAGTTTCTGTTAATATCATAATCCATTTCTTTTAAAATCCCCAAATGAGATTCATCAACATCAAAAGACATTTCGGTACTTCTACAGAAAGTTTCTTTCACTGTGAAAAAATCTGTTCGTTGTCTCAACAAATAGTTCTGTACACTGGAAAGAAGAATTCGCTAGAATTCTGAAACATTAAAGAATAGTTCGATAGTCATAAAGAAATTTCTATTGGTATAACAAAATGTGTTCCTTGTGTCAAACGATAGTTATTTATATGTTAAAGAATGGTTCTGTTGAATTCTGTACCATTAAGGAAATGTATTATAACCGGAACGAAATAGTTCGTTCAATGGTAAAGAAATATTCATAATCGCGAAAGATATTTCTGTACAGGTTGTATAATGGTTGAAAATGAATATTCTCAGATAAATTATGAACATACAAAAATGGATATATATTTATATAAAACAATACATTGAGAATTCGCATTCTCTATGTGATGAGAATATTTACTCTTTTTCAGTTAATTCAATAGAAAACAACTACTTTCCTGGCTATATGCCACGACGAACATTGAAGTATAGCCAGGAAAGTAGTTGTTTTCTATTGAATTAACTGAAAAAGAGTAAATATTCTCATCACATAGAGAATGCGAATTCTCAATGTATTGTTTTATATAAATATATATCCATTTTTGTATGTTCATAATTTATCTGAGAATATTCATTTTCAACACTTTCATACCCAATCAGGGGGTTCAAACTTGAACGATGGAAACTTGTGATTTTTATAGACCTCTAATCGCAGATTCGTGATAGAGTCTCAATTCAGAATTCATTTCCACGCCCTGTATGATGAATGTCAATTTATCATACACCCAAAAGCAATGTATAATGGTTCTATTGATCATTTGTGTTTACAGAATGGTTCTATTGATGGTATAGAATTGTTCATTACCTACCGGAACAGATATTTCTGTACAATTAACTGAATTGTACCGTTAATCTCAGAGATTGTTATCAGGACTATATTTATACACTACACTGTTTTACCACCAACCAAACCGATTTTTTAACGCCTCGACACGTGTTTCGCTAACTATGTTAGCATCTTCAGGAGAAGATTAAAACTCAGTTTCATTTCATTTCTTGAAAAAATCTTTTCATGAATCCATCAATATATTCGAGTTTTCTTTTATCGGTTCTTGATAATCAATGTTAACCTGAAATAGTACAAGAATAATTAACAGAAAAAATAAACGCATTAGTGTGAAGAAGCTAAAACCTCTGAAACAAGATAAAAGTGAGAACAAATAACATACCAGTCTATATCCAAGTGGGTTGGTATAATGCTTCCAAGTCTTGAGAATACCATAGCAGTATGATCTTCCTTGTTCTGTCGAATGTGTTTCAACCGTCCATGGCGTGTCTTGATCCACCCTTCTCAAAAATTTTCCGAAAGTGAAATGCAAGCGGAAGTAAACAACCTTTTGCTTCAATATGCTGGAAAACTGCCTCTCCGTCCACGAAAGTTTCAGAGACTTCATTGTTTATAGTAAACTGAAAAATGTTTCCTACATAATCATTTCTAATGAGTCATTGTTGCAATAGATATTCCGTTTTGCCCACACACTTCGAGTAATTCGTCAAATTCTGACCTTAGAACCAGATCACCCACTTTAATTTCAACGAACTTTTTAAGATGATAGATCAACTTCTTATCTTGAAAACTACGAGTAAGAGTTCATAGGAACTTCTTTCCATTTTCTCGCCTTCATTGTTGTCACAATATATTGAAGTAACCATACCTATACTCATATTAATGTAACACCCTGTATATTGATAAATGTATATCACACAATCAGGTATCGGTAGTTACCCAGTATCCAAATCTTGCTAAGCTGATATAGGAATAAGTACACTTACCTTGATACCTATCAATCGGAAAGAAAATTGAAAACAACATTCAACATCGATGCATTCACTGTCAATACTAAATAAAAAATGAATAATGCCCTATGCGGTATAAGGGATGGTAACCAAATTTGAAAATAGACCAACACATCATGTTCGGTGACATCAGGTGAGCGTAAGCACGAATCTGATTGGTGAATAATGACATAATGTTTCTTGCGTTTCTTGAACTGGAACAGAACTATTTGTTTTATTTAAAGAACATTCTTTCGAAAGAATGACTTCACTCATGATCTTTTAATATTACAGAACTATTCGTATCCGCATGAGATATTTTCTTTAATATTCAAAGAAAGATTTTGTGTCAATTCTAACGAAATATTCCATGAGTGTTAGAGAAGATTTTATTCTTGGTATAAAATTATCATTGAAAATGTCAAAATGAATAGTACAGATCAAACTTTGATACCAACAGTATTTTCTGTAATCTTATACCTAGCTATTCTATCAATATTATAGAATGATAAGTGAATAGTAAAGAAATTATATATGATCGGAGACAATTACTTACAGAAATTTATTGTAAAATTAACAGAAAATCTGCAACATTCTGTATCTTTCATAACAATGGTTCTGTTTATGGTAAAAAAATTCTGTAACGCTGAAATAATTCTTCGTTAAATTCGATACAGAACCCGTTCTGTTAATGCTATCAAATTATTTTTTTCTGTGCATCATTTTAGTTTAGCTTCCATCTTTTATCGCGTGAGCATCTTCTTGATAACGTTGCTGATTTTTATTTGATTTCGACCAACGCGAAAGTTATGAAGTGTGGATGGTTATATTAGTTCAATCCCTTATATGACAGTGCGGGTTTGTTTACATTTGGACATGTATATTTACGTCTACAATCAGCTTCTTGGGATGATTTCATGTAGGTACATCACATATGAAAAAAATGGCGGACTATCAGTGCATCATCAGTATACAACATTTAGTATGTTCTCAGAAAAACAGTGGTGCATGTGGAGCTAATCAATCAATATTGGTACATTTTGAACGTAAGTAGGTGCGAATGCCTATATGTATATAGTATGCATGAGTATTTTCTGATATTATTTGTTTTGCATGAATTTGAAAGGGAGTACTATATTATTATGTACATTGAAACGTGGGTATGCCATCATAGCTGAGAGCTGATGAGTTATAAGGTAATAGGTTTATACGCAACCAGCCCTGATCGAATAGTTTGATTATATACTTAGATAAATAATATTCGTTAACTGTTACTAAATTTTTTATTGATATAAGGTTTATATAGAAACATTCCCTCGGGGTGATCCACTACTGGTGGTAATACATCAGGAAATGTAATAAAACAATTAGCAATTTTTCTGTAATGAAGACATTGAATTATATCAGCGAACATAATATTTATTTATTATCAATAAAATGTTTCTTCTCATGCTGTACCTACTTATAAATGAATATTTGGTTACTAAAAACAAAGATTTTGGAATAATAAATATCGTTTGGTGTGGGTGAAGAAATATATATTCTCAGATAATAAAGGACTATTATCATGAAATAATCATAAATTAACCATGCACGAGGCTTATTCATGGGGGCGTGAACAAATAATTTGTTTTTCTCAAACAAACGTTTAATAATCCATATTTCAATAACGGATTTGGTAACAGTTAATCATATTCATTTATTATAACCAAACCGTTCTTTCAGTGTATAAGTAATGCTTCTTTATTGAAACAATGCCTCCTTTCTGTACAACACTGGAAAAGCTGAAATTGAAACGCAGTGTATTAAGTTTCAATATAGATAACTTAACATATAACTGACAGTCGATTGCATTAAGAAAACGTTAATTGAATTTAAAGTGATAACGTTACACACTGAAAGAACTGTTTGGTTATAATAAATAAATATGATTAACTGTTACCAAATCCGTTATTGAAATATGGCTTATTAAACGTTTGTTTGAGAAAAACAAATTATTTGTTCACATCCCCATGAATAAGCCTCGTGCATGGTTAAATTATGATTTTTTCATGATAATAATCATTTATTATCTGAGAATATATATTTCTTCACCCACACCAAACGATTATCATTATTGCAAAATCTTTATTTTTAGTAACCAAATATTCATTTATAAGTATAGGTACAGCATGAAAAGGAATATTTTATTGATAATAAATAAATATTATGTTCGCTGATATAATTCAATGTCTTCATTTCAGAAGAATTGCTAATTGTTTTATTGAATTTCCTGATGTATTACCACCAGTCGTGAATCACCCCGAGGGGGTGCTTCTATAAGCCTTATATCAATAACAAATTTAGTAACAGTTAACGAATATTATTTATATAAGTATATAATCAAACTATTCGATCAGGGCTGTTTGCGTATATAGACCTATTACCTTATAGCTCATATCAGCTCTCAGATATGATGGCATACCCACGTTCCAATGTACATAATGAAATAGTACTTTCTTTCAAATTCATGCAAAGCAAATAATATCAGAAAATGCTCATGCATACTACATATATAGCCATTCGCATCAACTTACGTATGAAATGTTTCAATATTGATTGATCAGCACCACATACACCACACACAAAAAAAGAATCTCTTGTATTGAGCATGACTGCATTGGTCCAAGAAAATAATTTGTTTGTATATAACGAAAGAGATGATATTCTTGTTCCGAAACAATGATTTATTCAACGACTCTCTTGTAGGGAAATCAAGATATGCATGGTTGGAGACGTTTGTTATGTTGAAGTGAGAATTGAAATATTTCATATTGACAAAACCATTTACTTATTTCAGGAAAACCATAATTTTGGGATATGGAATCCATCCACCAAATGAAAACAATCATTTTCTCAATTTGCAACTATGGATTACTATTATTGAGAATTGTTCTATTTCATTTCAAAATGAACGATTTATTTAAGTCAAAATTCTGTAAATTTACAATGAACACATTGATATTTTCGATTCGAATTTATGAGTTTTTTATAATAAATATTGTGCTCATTCTCTCCAATGGGACTTTTTTCTTGTATCAAAATATTGACTGCTTGGATAAAAATATAATAATGTTTTTGATTCAAAACTGTGAATGATTCCTAATGAGATAACTAAATTCCACAGAATGTTCGCGAAGGAATATATATTTGTTTCTTTAGTTGACAATAATCCCATGTATAGGTATGTACATCTTGGATCAGTATTGTCCATCAAGACCCCAAATGGTTACCTATAGAATAATCACATGCCTTGATTTCGTCTTCTTGAAGTTTCGCTGGAAATGATAACGGTCACCAACAATGACATAAGTATTATGATTGATCAAAAACTCACCTCTATAATAATATCGTGACTCCAGTAGTATCATGATGCCTTCTGGAAGATATCGGGTATATAGATTCGAGATACTCGGCAGGAAACTTTCTCTCACCTAATGTCAAGGTTCTTTCAAGTCTTTGCAAGTCATTTGTAGATAATACTTCTTCATTTATCAACCAGTCTTCATTTTGCTACAAAAGAATTTTGTATAAATTAATAAGCAAAGCATATTTTCATAGCAGGATACTACTAAATTCCTGTCATTTTGATTGAAAAGTTGTTGATTCACTCACAATGACTACCGAAATTTGCAAAGGTACCTACTTACCAAGAGAATTCAATGTTATTCCTTCGCCAGCTCTCTACAAGTTCAGCATTTGTTAGATATTTATATTCTAAGACATTTCCTCCTATACACACTCGATAAAACATTCAGAATTTTCAAACTTCGCAGCTTAATGCCGTTTCGCCGGTGTGGGCCTGCCATAATGATGTGAGCATGGTCAATAATGATTGAAGACTGAGGCCTGAGTTTTGGCAACAGGATTGCTTACCCTTGATTTCCGAGGGCATATTATTTTCTTCCAAAGAAATACCTACTCATAGACTTTAATCAAGTATATAACGTATTGAATCAAAATGTTGCTTTTTCAATTAGATAAATTATTGATATCATCAAGTGGAAGATATTATATTCCTTTCATTTGAGAAAATTGATATTCATATCTTTGAATCAAGTAAATATGGCATAGAATAAAACTATCAGGAGTCTTCGATTTAATGGAATTACAATATCAATATGATGAAATAAGAATGCTTCATTTGAAGAAATAATTATTTATATTTTTGTTTCAAGAAAATGACGTATTGCCTCAACATATTAGGTTTTTGCAATTCAAGAAAACTGAATATTTTATGTCATTCGATGAAATGGACATTCTTTGATTTGAAGAAATGTATACTTATATTCTTGGATCAAGCAATAAATTTATTGAAACAAAATAGTACGCTTCTGTGAATTGAAAAATTGTTCTGATTGAGTAGAAGTAATTAATTTAGTAATTCAATAATTACATTCTTGGTTTGAGAATATATTTCAATAATATGACACTATTTTCTTGAACATACCAGATTTTTCGACTCAAAAGAATATGCTCAATTCAAAGAAGTTATACAATTGAATTTTCAAGAGAATGGGTTTTCTCATTCGAAGAAATTTTTTTTCTGTGTGCACTGTTTTTCTGAGAACAGTCCGAATGTTGTATACTATATAGATGCACTGGATAGTCGTCTGCCATTTTTTTCATACGTGATGTCGTACCAATATGAAAGTATCCCAAGAAGCTAATTGTAGACGTAAATATGCATGTCCAAATGTAAACGAACCCGCACTGTCATAAATGGGATTGAACTAATATAACCATCACACTTTATAACTTTCGCGTTGGTCGAAATCAAATGAAAATCAGCAACGACATAAAGAAGATGCTCACGCGATGTAAGATGATGGAAGCTAAACTAAAATGATGGCCCATGCGCATGACAGTTTTTTTATTATTACCAAATGAATTATTATAATAACCAAACGAAGAATAAAATGAAATATCCATTGTTATCCTTTATATTACGTATATTTATAATGAACAAATTTTTCATAATCAATAAACACATATCAGCGTACTAGATGAATTGTTAATTATTAAATAATGCTGTTCACAATGAACAAATGTGACGGTAATAAATCATTTATTGTTAATAAATAAAGCTAAGAAACAGGTACGATTTTGATGAATAAGACTTTTTAATTATGAATATGGCTAATTGATTATGAACAAATTTGACGTTAACAAATATTTGATAATTATTACTGAGATTTTTCTTTCGGTGCATCATCATAAACAAATCTATTGTAATGCAAAATGCGGTATAGTGTCCACAAAGTGATATTTGTTAATATTTAATATATGTTTCATGAGATCAAGATTATTATAACTCAATATTAACCTGTATATTCGTTTAACGATAAATAATTTTTTTTTATTTTGAATAAACTGTTCTCTCAGTATGGCATTTGCTCTTGCTGAACAATTGAAGTTAAAGCACCGTTTCAAGACAGTCAACAAAATGGCAGGAATTGTTACACCTTTTCGTGAGCCGTCATCAAGATCTGAGCATTATAAGAATTGCAGGTGTTTCACACGGAGAAAAAATTTCATTGATCACAAATCAAAAACCACTTCTCCCAAGCGAAAACCTCAACAAAATAGGGGACGAGTGAACTATGCATTTGAAGCGAATAACTCGAAACTTTTGCAGAGGTAATAACTTCAATACTCACAACCAATAGTTCAAATATTCAACGTAAATTAATAATGATTTGAGATTATTTTATAGCAATAACTCTGTTCAACTAGGACGAAATGTTTACTTATTTATAACTCATAACATATTTGATGAACACAAATGGTCGCGTTTTTATATCAAGTGATTGGCATTTACTTCAAGTGACCATAATGTATAATCTCAAATCATCTCTCAATTAGCTCTCAGCATCACCTTCATTGCCCATTAATGTATGTTTCATTCATGATATATTAGCACATTATTTGAGACAAATCAGTTTTCTGTTGGAAGCAAATCGTTTCAATTTTGTTACTACTGGGTGTTTGTATTACTGCAAAGAACATTGTCTATATCTTTCAAATCATCATTTATTTGCCACAGATATTTTTCGATTTGTTCCCATTGCTTTTCATTCTAAATATTCAATCGGTTGTGGCCTCATCAAAACAACTTTGTAATTTTTCTAGTATGGCTCTGGTTCCATTTCTGTTTTGATTGCCTTTTCCAACTGCGATTTTTTGAATGAAGGGTAGACAACCATCTTATCGTTGTCATCATTTCATTTGAAAGGTATAGCCTCCATCACTTCGCCTGTATTCACAAATTCCACTATTTTCCATGGCATAGCTGCAACATGAAAAATTATAAGACTTAAATTGTTTTATTGATTGTATGATCTGAATTCACAAACACAATAGCTCGGAATTTCATTTGACTTCTGAGACAAAGAACATACGAACATCAACTATAATAACTATGCTATAAATTATTCACCTAGGATGTACATCCGTACCTTTACCTCACCTAGACCCTATATTTGATTCACATGTTATCATTATTATATTCACACTTACCTAAAAAGTCCTCGTAGAAACTCTCAAGTCCCCATTCAAGCAAAAATTCGTATAGTATTTATAAGTATTATCCTGATCTCCCATATTTTATGTTCAGAATGAAAGCCGGTCACAGTAACTAAAAACAAATCTCATCTCCGAGCCGTCATCGACCCCACCACACCGCCCATCGGTGAACATTATTGCGATGTTGCCACTAATGGTGGACTTTTTAAATTAAAAAAGAGAATGAGAGAAATAATTATTGAATGTCATCGTGATATTCATGACGAGTTCTTGGTAAGAAGAAACAAAAAATGGCGACTAGGTGAAAATATAAGAACCCTTACATCAGGATATTTCTGATTACTTATAACTAACTAGGTAGGTACTGTAGGTAGTATCAAAAATCAATATGAGCTCTTGTAAGAATATGATCATTTTTTGTTTTTCAACAAAAGCCTACGAGTCTGTAGGAGAATCAATGGTAATCTTTGATCTTGGCGTTATTAGTGTTCAGTTCCTCATAATATATCGCCATCTATCAGTAAACGTTAAGACTGAAACTTTTTATTCCACATGGACTTCGTTCAAAACAAAACAATACGGTATCAGTGCGAAAAGCATGACCTATAAGAGATTATTAGTATCTATATTATTGTATACCTAATATCTTAGATTGTTTATTCATTCCTATTATTTTCATGTTGAGTTATATATACCTATTATCTGATGTTGTATGTCTGGTATGTACCTATCTGAATTAGATATTCTACTGATAAGGTTAGAAAATGATCCAATACATCTCAAACTTGCGTACCTAATTTGGGGAGTTATATCTAGCAATCGGCAACGATGTCGGCTCAATGGATTTCGGCTCATGGAGGCCAAGTGGTTTTTGATTTGTTGGAAATGAGAATGAACTGGTTATCAATTAGAGATATATTTGCGGAAT
Organism: Phaedon cochleariae; assembly: GCA_918026855.4. Taxonomy (NCBI): domain Eukaryota; kingdom Metazoa; phylum Arthropoda; class Insecta; order Coleoptera; family Chrysomelidae; genus Phaedon; species Phaedon cochleariae. The sequence goes on from OU896715.1 coordinate 48,342,889, forward strand.
CGAAAGGACCGCAATTTAATGGCGAATAGGAAAGCATTTTTCTCAAATCAACTATTATTGACCAACTTATAGTAGTTTTGTTGTGGACAATTAATTTTCATTTCTGCACAATGAAAAATCGTTAATCTCAAACTGGTGCACAGAGAAAAACGTTTCTTTGCGTGAAACAATCTCATTTGTTTGACTTATATTTGTTTGCAAGAAATAAATGTTATTTGCTAGAAACAATTGTTATTTCTTAAAACCAAATCGAATTCTTTGTTTGAAATCATCGGTTCATTTGAATGACATTTGTTTGGGTGAAACAATAGCATTTGTTGAAAATATATTTATTTCGGAGAAATAAATGTTACTTGGAGCAAATAAATATTATTTTGAACAGAAATATCACATTGTTGGCGAAAAATAATTTTGATATAAATATGAACAATTGATATTGTTGTCATGCACAAACAAAAAATTTGTATTTAAAAAATATAATTTGAACAGAGCGAGTGTGTCATTCATCTCGAATAAATGCGCTTATTGAAATCACATTATAGAATTGTTCTTTTGAATGACAGCACAATTTATAACAAAATATAGTAATTTTTGGTCCAAATCAAATATTGCTTTGATTATATGCGCTTGTTTTTGTTGTGTAGTCGAATGTTCGCATGATTGGGAAAATGAGAATCCAGATCCAGAAAAAGTAAAAACAACTGACTTATTTTCTTCTACCAAAGTAAAATCGACGATGCCCATGACTGAAAAAATCGCCAAACCAAAACTTAAAGTCTTAATTATTGTTCAGTTCGGTGGCGTGACTTGTTTCTATAATATCCAAAATCAGGGTTGCCAGATCTGACAACAAATTAGGCGCTTTTGTCTTTGGGTCGTCAATGGCTTTTTGACATGATTTCAAGAATTGATGTTTTATGGCTGGATCTCCTGCAAACCCAACATGAAGTTGTATCTTTACTCGAGCTGAATACCTATTCTGGACATGACTGATACGCAATTTGATGCAAAATTTTGAACCTGAAATGCTCGGTCATCAAGTATTTTTGAAAAACGGGTAAACGTCCAGTCAGCAAACTTTAATTTTGGTCTTCGAATTATATTTCCCTCACCTTTGGACTCGCCTGGCACCTATACTTCTCATCAAAACCGTCTGTCAATTCGTATCTTTTTTCTACAGTCTAATTGACATCATAATATAATTTCAGGTTTACAGCGGCAAGCTGATTTTTCAAATCATTTTTACACTTGAAAAATTAAGGAGATGATGACATGCAAGGGTTAGACCTTCATCCTTTGATTCATCACTATAAAAATTTCTTATCTTATACAGATAATATAAAAGGTTCACGAGCTCTCCGGCTCCATCTGGCAACCCTGTCTGAAACGTATACAACTACCAGACCCGCCATATTCGTTTTGGGTCTTTTGTTGATCTGAGGTTTTGTATCTCTGATGATGTGGTTCGCCGGGTCGTATCGTACAGTGGTGATTTAGTATAGTTAATTCCACAGCATATTTACAGATTTTCACTATTCTCTTAATGTGTAGTGATGGATTTTTCAGAAGAATGGCATTTGGGTCATCTGGTCCCAATTTTCAGAGGTAAGGAATTGTAATTCATACTTGAAAATCGGAATAATGGCGTGAAATTTTTTATGATTTGTTGATTATCTGATGTTTTCATATCGATCTCCATCAAAAAGACAAACCGTGCAATTTGGTAGGTCATAGACGGATGTACGAATAGGTAGGTAGGTATAAGTGTGATATTTCGTAGACAAGTATACTTTCTAATCTGCTGTATATTGAAATATTCCAGTGAAATGGCGTTCAAATTCTTCTATGATTTTCAATGGAAGATTCCATGCAGTCAAATAAATATTTCTTCAATTCAAATGTCACCAGCTTCACTTGAAACAAAATATTTGTTTCCATGAAACAAATGATAATTAGTATGTTAAATGTTTTGATTCCATGTAAGCATCTTCGGGTACTCAGGAATCACTCCTTGAATTTTTTCGGTGTTATTTAGATATACCCTGTACAAGTATTTTGAGATATCATGTAACTATATAGAGAACATAATCACTAGAACAAAAATTATCACAGCTCTTTTCTTCATATGAAAAATTGTCATCAATGCACTTCAATGTTATAGAATTTGTATTTCCTTGTTATGCATATATTTCATCTATTCCCGCATTAAAATATACTAAACTTTCAGGAGAGCAATAAGAAATCTGCTACGTCTGTCATTGATGTGAATACTCCAGTGATTTCCGAAAACATTTTTATTGATGCTGATGCACCGGATGATAGAGCCGATGATCCACCTGCCAAATATTTGAGGTTGGATACAAATAACAGCGATTAACCTGCTTCAGGATCATCATGTATCTTGACTTCTGTAGTATCGAACCCAAACAGTGTGTCTGTCACAATTTTTCTATTATTCAATAAAGTTTGTTATAGTTCAATTTTGTTGTTAATTCTCGATTCCTTCCAAGAGGAGTATTATTTTCTAAGAAATGAATTTCTTCTTAGGAAGATTCTATTTCTTTGAGTTTATTAATTTTTGATTTCGTTCAAATCTACAATTTATTTCTGGTAAGGGAATCCATTATTTGAGCTTGTTTCTTCCAAACAATTTCCTTGTTTTTCTCAAGCATTGACATCTTTGAATCAAATTACATTTACATATATTTATTTTTCACAAATAATCATTTGTTTCTTCCAAAGAATGTTCTTGTTTCTGTCAAGCTCTGCTTTCTTTGAAACAAATTTCATTTACATATATTTATTCTTCACAAATAATTATTTATTTCTTCCAAATAATTTCCTTGTTTCCCTCAAACTTTCATTTCTTTGATGCAAATTATACTTATTCACTATGAATAATTCTGATCATGAATCCAAAGAAATAGTTTTGATTCAAACAAATACACACTTTCTTCCAAATTATGAATCATATCATTTTCAATAAATTATATAGATACAAAAAAATCGCTTATTTGAAAAATCAAAAGAATGGAAACTTTGATTCAACCAAGCTTGTTTGTTGGACCTATTCAAACTTCGGATTTCTTTGAATTTAACAATATTTGTTTAATTCAAAGAATTGTTTTTCTCTGTGTGCTGTTTTGTTAGTTGAAAAGCATCTGATTGGCTGCAAACAGTTTCTATTCTGACGAACAATCATTTTCATTCATAACAAATGATATTACTATTCACTCCATCAATAACATGATTTGAGACAAAATCGTTGAAAATTCACTACAAATGAAGAAAATGATTATTTTAATTGTTTTACCGCAAATCAGTAGACGCTTGTTTCAAAATTAGAAACTTTCATGGTAGGTGAGCGATACCAAATGAATCAATAATTTTGGTCCAGTTATTTTATTTTTCACAGGCAGTAATAGTTTCTCTAGTGATCAATACAAATTTCTGAATGAAATAATCATTTGACCCATTTTTCTCAGTGCAGTAAATCGTTCCACTGCATTATGTCGAGACACAGTGAATATTTCTCGGAATAATTACTTCGAGCTGTCAGAAAAAATACTGACCACTAATCAGCTCTTTGAAAAACCTGGCAATATTTTCAATCATTTTTGTCGAAAAAAACAGTTAATCTTCAGAGTATTTGAGAACCGTTAGCATTAAAGTAGATTGAAAGGTTTGCAATAAATATTGTTCATTTCAGTGAAGTTATATTTGAGGAACTTATATGGGTTAAATGAAAAAGGTGATCCATATCTCCCATAATTACCCTATATCAGGATAAATATCGTCGAATACATATCATGATATTCATCAAGATATTTATCCTGCCAACCTTGCAAATGTCAGAAATATAGCTAAAAAACAGGAGAAAAAAGGGGTATACCATGAGCCTGTGTTACCCGGTATACGAATGGCTGATACTCGGTGGGACAGCAAAAAACATTTTAATCATTATACTATGCGATGGCTTGCTCCAATTATATGCTGTGGCATCTTTCAACCATACCTTTTTCATATTGATACACTGAAAGAAAAAGTCGGTAGTAAATACCAAACGTTAAGTAATATAGGCGCCAGTCACTACACTGAGAGAAAACTTGAGTTATCATAATTGGAAATCTGATAACCGTTATTACGATATCTGCAATAAATAGGGGACAGATGTGTTCATGTGCTACCATAGATGAAGTGAATTTTCAGGTGACTTGTAGTTATGGCAGCTTATTCAATTTGCAAACTTGTATAAAAACACCGCTGCTGAATAACTACTACTTGTTCTAGTTTCTATGATAACACAGAATGTCGAATAGGAATTATTCCCATAAAAATGTTGCAGTAACTCCCCACTCTACAGTGGTTATTAGACTATCGACATAAAACAGAACGTTTTTATTACTGGCACAACCATCTTGAGGTAACGCAGTAATTCGTCTCATTTTATTATAGTTATCTGATATCTGCATGAAACCTGACATTTCGACATGCTATTGTAATGTATCAACAGTTATCCCAATATTTTTCTACTCTAGTATATTCATCAAACAGTGGTAATAAGGTTATCAACATTATTCGATGGTATGCATTATGAAACCGTGCTTTGAATTACTGCAATGAAAATAAATATCCTATCCACACTATCACTTTTCATGATCCAAAGTTATTGTTTTCAAAGAAACAAAAAATACGTTTAGTCTCTGAATTGAAATATTGGGGTATCTGTGGAAGTTTTTTGACATTACTCATTGATTTGTTCGGAGAAATATCATCTATATGCATTACTGACGAATTTATCAAGAAATGAGAAGTTGAATACTTATATTTACCCTTCCTTCGGAGTTATGATGAGAATTGTCAATAAAACTTCCCTCACAGAAACCCAGATATTTTGATTCAGAATCTCATCGATCATTTTGTTTTTGAAATAAACCAATTTTAGGCCTTGAAAAGTGGGTATGGAGAATACTTTTCTCATTGCAATAATGCAATGCATGGTGTATTCCACAGATCGGTTCACAGCCAGCACTAAAACAAAACTTTGCTACATCACAGACATTCACCAACAAGACACGGCTCTTTCGATTCGGACGATCGAAACCATTGAACAATAATTGAACACGGGCACCCATGACCGAGAACAGAGAAATGAACGCGATCTGTATCTTTGTCAGCCACAATACTAATGAAACACTAGAGCGAACTTAGCCGAATTACGATTTTCGAAGGATTGCCTAATAACCGTCATACATGTGAATTGCTAGAGTTATTCGTCAACGTACAATGCTAGAAACCCAAACAGCTATGATTATTGGGACAAAAATTATCTGAATTCGCCAATGAGCATAATTCACAAAACGACCTATGTCAATAAAAAATCTGAATAGACTGGAATTTATAAAATTCTCATAATGTCATAACACACCTGCGTTATGTTGGTAGCAAATGTCCATTCAAGGGTATTACAAATGATTTAAGAAATCGATTTTTATAATTACAGAATGGAGAGAATACTGTCGTAATAATAAAATGATCAGGAATAGGAGATTTCCTTATAAAGGTTATTACAATCAGAGCTGGTAGATATTTTTAATATCCAGTTTCTCTCAGTGTATTTACATTCATCTGATGATACCACTACAGAATTGTTATAATACTATAAAATATCAAATATTACCACTACATAATATGCGATACTTAGTAAATATTCAGTCATTTCGCTAAAAATAATTCAAGAACCCTATTACCACCCCTAAGAATGTTTTGAAAAAAATGTAAGGAGGTGAGGGTGGTTTCGAACCTTTCACAATTTCTTTCGGGATTCTTCGTTTACTGGAAGGAGAGTTATACTCTATAATGCACTTTAGTCAAATATCATCCAATTTGTTTCACTCATTTATGAACAGCGAACGAAAATGTGGTTATTTATGAAAACTTTGAATTCGTCTCACGGACAAACGGTACATTTTGTTATGTAAACAAGTTGGGCCCAATCAACTTATTTTGACCTGTATTACCTGTGGTAGCTCTGTGTTCCAGCAATTTTGGTGTTGTGTCGGAACATCGAGACAATTGTTTCTGATTCTGCCTCCTCAGCTACGATAAACTTTTCTGCGCATTTGAATGCTATTCTCATTCAGTTCATGATACAAAGAATCATGCACTTTACACTGATGAAAGAGCAAAATGCTCCGTGCTTAAAGAAAGCAGAGTGGAGAGAGACAGTGCTAAATACTGCTCTACGTTTACTACGAATGGCTGTGGAACTGTGGAGTGTGGAAGTGATATAGGGTTATTAGGATATTAGGGACGCGTAAAGGACGCGGAACGCTGCACGTACACAAAGAAAATGCGCAAGGTTGTCAAGCATCACGATATGAAATAACTAAGTATATGTACCTACTTTTAGAATATCTATCTCACGAATGTTTTTTTTTTCAGAATGAAACCATAGGAAACATTCGATTTGCAATTTAATCTTCCCTGTTATCGAGAGGTGATGGTGTAAATGCATATATTATCATGAATTTTGCGTTAATTCAATATAGTTATATATAGATGAATAATCAAAAGGCGACTGAGAGGGCGGGTTCTGACACTTGGATAGTTATGAATATGTCAAATGAGATTCTATCCGAACTTCAATCATCCTGAATACATAATTTGGCAGTAGGTACTGAATTGAAATTGTCCTCATAAGTTCTTGAAAATACTTCCGTTGGCAAAGAATACCGATTCTTCGTCGTCGTTCTATAGACATACAAGTTTTGGAAAATAGTTGTTAGACGCATAATTCGACGATGAAACGATGTGCTGACTTAGCCTGTCGAGTACGCCTGACGACTGGTGTACCAAAATGCATGTAAGCTCTGCAGTAATTACGGAAAATGGTACAGAATGATGCAGTCGTTAGTTAGAGGGCATCATCCTCTATTGATATTGATTTCATCAACTTCTAATCATTATCTCATTTGTTTGAGGATATTGGTCAAATAGGCAGTTGTTTCAAAGGTAGGAGGATTCAAAATTTTTAATTTAAAGGCATTTGACCTTGAATAATGAAAAAAAAAACGACTGCGGCGCTTTTCCGCTTGTTATTTCACTCAATACTGAATATATTCTTTTTTCATTTTCGTAATCTGGTCACCGTACGTAAAAATATAGACATCACATATTTTGCCGACTAACTGACTAAGTGCAATAAAGAACTTCTTTTTCCACTAAATAAAGTTCTGCTTTTTGCATGAATGTATAGAAAAATATAATTTGAAATGCTTTAGATGCGGATCTGAATCACATTTAGCAAATTAGGTGTGATAAAATGAATGCAATTTGTGAATTTTGTAATTTGAGAGGGCATTTGAGGAGGATGTGTAGATAAGAAGCTAATTCTTATTTGTACTAGCACGACTAACCAGATTGAAGAGATAGTAATAGTTGAGACAGAGCAAGCAAATTTCAGAGATAAGTTCACTGCTAGTATTGAAATCAATGGAAGAATGGTTGAATTTGAGATCGATAGTGGTGCAGCAGTGAGTTTGATGAGTAAGAATCAATACCTATCTTCTTTTTCAAACTTAACATTACGAAAAACTAACTTGAAACTAATTTCATATTGCAAATACTTACTTCAAACTGAATGATTTATTACTGTGCTGGTTAATTATAAGGGGGTAGTTCATGAATTGAATTTATATAGGTATTGTAGATATAAATGAATTTCCATTGTTAGGAAGGGAATGGATTAGACAACTACAAATTGAGTTGACAGAGGTGTCACAGTTGTCAGTTACTGAGAATGGTGTACAGGGTGTACTCGCGAAATATCCTACAATATTTGCTGATAATATTGGAAAAATTACCGGTATTCAAGCTAAATTGAATTTGCGTGAGAATGCAACGCCGATTTTTCTCAAAGCGATCAGTTCCTTTTGCTTTACTTCCAAAAAGTGAAAAAGAATTAGACTTACTTGTTAAAGGAGGCGTTTTGAGAAAAGTGGATTATTCAGATTGGGCAACTCCAATAGTTCCTATTTTGAAATCTAATGGTAGAATCAGAATATGCGGAGATTTCAAAGTAACGCTTAACAAACGGTTATTGGTTGATGAGCATCCGCTTCCTATACAATTGATATTTTATTCGCATCAATGGCTGGTGGAGTTCAAGTTTACGAAATTAGATTTCACTCAAGCTTATTTACAAATGGCAGTTGGACCGGAAGATAGAAAATAATAGACCATAAACACGCATAAAGGTTTGTATGAATGTTCACGCTTTATACGGAATTTCTAGTGCACCTGCGATATGGCAGCGAGAAATTGGAAATATCTTAAAAGACATAGAAGGAGTGACTGTTTTCTTGGATGATATCAAAATTACGGCCCCATGTATTTGGTATTGGCCAAATTATCTAAGTTCAATATAAGAGTGAATTTAAATAAATGTCAGTTCTAAATCAAAAATCGATGCTGTACGAAATGCCCCTGAACCCAAAAATAAGAGTGATGTTAGAGCATTCTTATAGGTTTAGTAAATTATTATGGACGTTTCTTTAGGAATTTGAGTGCATGAGATTGTGTCCCCTTTGAACAATCTTCTCAAAAATGACGTTGAATTTGTATGGAATGATGATTGTACCAAGAAGGCAGTTACCTGTATAAAGAAAGAAATTCAGTCAGATAAAATTTTGGCACACTGATCCAAAATTACCGCTGATCTTGGCAACAGATGCGAGCCCTTTCGCCGTAGGAGCTGTGTTATCTCATGTATTTCCAGATAACATCGAACGTCCACTTTTCAGTTTGCTTCCAAAACATTGTCTCAAACTCAACTGTAATAGGATGAATGATCATTCCTATTCCAGGGTTAATAACTGGGTTGTGAATGTATGGTGACAGACATTCTAGTAATCAACTCAAAGTCAAGTTAGAATCAATCTTCTCTTTATTGGTGGTACCAGGTATATATATATAAATCATAGGAACGTACCCTAAACCTAAACAACCTAATATCATGAATACACCGTGCGTCTTGATAACAACAGTGTTAACAACCCACACGGTGCGTTGTCCTCGCTTAACCTATTATACAGAGTATTCCTACAATATAATATCACCCTATATTATCTTACATACTACACCTCCCCCGAGAAGGAGAAAAAAAAACTTATCTTAATGATATATTTTTTTTTTCTACAATATACCTATATTTACAATGCTACTTAAGCTAACTAAACTAAGACATGTCATAATATGGCTTAACTCTATTTTTATGAACTAGTTGAGGCTTATTATCAATTTTTATAATAACATTAGGACCTTTTTCTTCTACAACTTCATAAGGTCCTTTAAATAAAGGTTCCAATTTGTTAGACGGATTATTTTTTAATAAAATATTATCACCTTGCTTATAATTTACCTCTGACTGAATTTTCCTATCCCATGTGGATTTCCGTTTAACTTTCGATTCTATCAAGTTATTTCTAGCATCTTCCCATGCTTTTTGTAATATATACCTCAATTCTATTGGATAATCATCAAAGTTATACATTGGGTCTATTCTGTTATTCAAATTTGATGGTATCAAACAGCATTTTCCAAAAACAAGTTCGTAGGGCGTGTATTGAGTCTCTGTATGAACCGTGTTGTTGAATGAAAAACACCAAAAAGGTACCCATGTACTCCACGTATCTGGATTATTTGCAACTTGTATGCGTAAATATGCCCCTAGATGTTTGTGTGTATTTTCGATAGCCCCTAATGTTTCATGATGATACGCTGTTGACTTTAATGATGTAATTCCTAAGAGTTTACAAGTTTGCTGTAGGGTAGCCGCTAAAAATTCTGTTCCTTGATCCGTTACTATCTCCATAGGGCATCCAAACCTAAGAATGAAATTTTCGACAAATGCTTTTGCCACCGTTACAGCCTCTTTATTTGCTATTGGATATCCCTCAACAAATTTACTGAGCTCGCACTGTAATGTGAGAATATAACGATTATTGTCGTTGTCTTGGTTCAGAGGACCTACCAGATCGAGATAAACTTTGTTAAAAGCACTCTTAGCTGTAGTGGTGACTGTCAATGGTTCTTTATTTGGCTTCGAATGTTTATATCTTTGACAGTCATCACAATGCATCACGAACCTTTCAACATCATTTTTTATGCCTGACCAGAAATAATATTTCCTTATATTATTATACATTCGCGTTATTCCCGCATGACCTCCTGTGGGTAACATATGAAAATCATTTAATATGAGCTGTCTCATTTCCTTGTCATCTATGACTTGAACACCTTTTATGACAGAAAATTTTATATTTGCCTTTTTAAATTCGTCTATATTTCTTTTAATACTTTCTAACAATACTGTACAGTTTTCTTTTCTTACTATGCATAGTTCTGTAACATTATATTTCTCGCAAATATTTTTCAGATCCCTCAACGACGCTCCGAAGGCAGACGCTGATCGGGAGTTCTGTTTTAAATAAATAATTCCAGCATCAATATTATATTTTACATTGCAACATACAACTTTCTCATCCTGCACGTTCTTAACAACTATTCTGTCAAATTTATCTTCGTAAACTGGTCTCAGTTCTACTGTTCCAAATGGTCTCTTCAATAATTCTACTACACCAGGGTGATCAAGCCTGCTGTGAGCCAAATCATTGCTATTTTGACTATTTTTAGTTCGCATCGATTGTGCCCTAGTTGTGACAAACATATTTTCAATTTTTTCACCCATTGCTTTGAGTTCGTTCGCGTCAATTTGAATACGGGACAAAGCATCTGCTGATACGTTTTCTGATCCTCTTATGTAAGATATTGTGAAATCATATTCTTCCAACGTTAACCTGAATTTAGTTAAACGACTTGACGGATTCGTCATCCCAAATAGATAGACAAGAGGTCTGTGATCTGTGAAAATGTCAAATTTTCTACCAAATAAGTAACTCCTGAAGTGCTTTACTGCCCAAACTATCGCAAGTAGTTCCTTTTCGATAGTGCAGTAATTCAATTCTGCTTTGTTAAGTGACCTACTGGCATATGCCACAGGCCTGTCATTAGAATTTGCATAATATAAATATAATAAAGCAAATCCTGACGCATCCGTTCTTAAAATAAACCGATTATTTTCTGACAGATCAGGATATTGTAGCACGGGAGGAGTGGAAAGAGCACTTTTTAGTGTCTCAAATGATTGCTGACACTCCTCCGACCATTGAAAGTCACTATTTTTTCTAGTTAGTCTGTTTAATGGATTTACTATTTTAGCAAAATCTCTTATGAATTTCCTGTAATAGTTGGCAAATGCCACAAACCGCTTTGTCTCATTAGCATCTTTGGGAATCGGATATCTCTGGATCGATTTAATTTTTTCTGGATCAGGTGAAATGCCGTCTGACGAAATCACGTGACCTAAGTACAAAATTTCTTTCTTAAGAAATTCGCACTTACTCGGGTTGAGCTTGAGCTCAACATTTCTGAGTCTTTCTAGCACTTTGACAAGGTTTTTGTTATGGCTAGTTAAGTTATTTCCAAAAATGATCAGATCATCTAAATAAATAAAACACGACTCGTAATTCAAACCAGACATAGCCATTGTCATTACTCTGGAGAAAGCATTTGGACTAATTTTCAGCCCCATTGGTAAGCGCTTCATTTGGAACTGACCCCTATCGGTTGTAAATGATGTATATGGTCGACTAGCAGGATCTAACTCTACTTGGTAGTATCCTTGAGACAGATCAAGGTGAGAAAAATAGACTGCGCCTGCTAATGAATCTAAGATTTCTGATATACAGGGCAGTGGAAATTTATCATCCTCTATCTGTTTATTTAACAACCTATAGTCGATCACTACTCTCCATTTTTTGTTACCTTTGCTGTCGCATTTTTTAGGCACTATGAGTAATGGCGAAGACCATTCTGATCTTGCTTCTTCGATAATATCATTCTGCAACATTTGATCTATTTGTTTATGAATCTCCGCTTTCTGTGCATGTGGTAATCTGTAGGGCCTCACGTAAACTGAGCTCGCATTTTGCTTCAATTGGATTTTTTGTTTCGCAACGTTAGTTACCGAAAGTGAATCATCCTCTAAGTGAAAAACATCGGCATATTTCGCACATATTTTCTGGATTGCCGTTATTTCCTCTTTATTCAGCGAATCAACATTTATAAGATCTAACACTCTATCTATTCTTTCAACAGCTAAATCCTTGCTCTCAAATTTACATACATCAAAACTGGCAAGTTTTTCACATTTTGGTCTGAAGTTCCGAAGTTTTACTTCCTTGTCATTAACATTCAATAATCTAACGGGTATCAAATTATTTTTTGGTTTTGCAATCACGCTACCTGCAAACACACCTTCGCTCAATTCATCCCCTAATACAACACATTCATCATCACTATCAATCCAAAAGTACTTGATAATTTCACAACGTGGTGGAATAATCGTATAACAATCGTATTTTGACTGTAAAGGTATGGTTATTTTCCTGTTATTCTTCCATAGAGAAAAACAGAATTTCTCGAAATCAATGGTGGCACAATATTTAGTAAGAAAATCGGATCCTAAGATTCCATGCATCTCATTTGCAAAGTTATCAAGTAATAAAAACTCGTGCTTAATCATCACGTCCTCTATAAACAAAGAAACATTCACTGAACCTTGTGAAATTGTTGATCCGGCTATTCCATTTATTCTTATATTTCTTGAGGTGTCAATTCTTTCACACTTGTCTAAATATTTTGCAAAAAGAACACTAATAGTTGCTCCAGTATCAATCAAAAATATGAGTTCATTTGTTCCATATCTCATTTTCACAAAATTCATCCCATTCATACTTAATATAACAACATCGTTCATAATATTTCCATTTTGTTTAGGAACGAAAAAACCGTTCACTCGCAGAGTTGTTATTGTTTACTTGGTTGTCGACCTCAGTGTTTGAACTTGCACTTTCCGCAAGATAAGCTCTATGATTCTGGCTATTCTGATTTCTATACCGATTTGAACGACGCATATTCACGCTACCGCGTCCACGATTATTATTATATCGCTGATTAGGAAAATTTCTTTGTTGGCTATTTGACTGTCTAAATTCGTTGTTTTGATTGAACCTAATGGAATTATTATTGTTATTTTTATGGAAATACTGATTTCCTCTGATTCCTGAAAAACCGCGTCTAGCTCTTCGATCTCTCATATGGAAACATTGAGAATTTGAAGACCCTATCTTTGACTTATCTTCATCTTTAGCGCCACCTATTGCATCCCTTAGATTATTATAATTCCTTGCTTTAACGATGGTCCGTAACTCAGAATTTCTCAGCCCATTTGCAAAAGCATTAATCGCTATTTTCTCGTTAACTTTTGACAAAATTTTTGCACTATCATCATCTCCATTGGATTGACATAAGGTTAAATTCACTAACAGTTCTTCAATACTTTTTCCGAATTCCTCTATTGATTTATTTTCCTGCTTGACATTATGAATTTCAATTGACAAAGCTGCAGCAGACTTTTTAGTGAATAGATGAACTTTCATGTCCTTTAATAGATTATCGATAGAATTGTAAGTATTTTCTAACCTTAATTTTGCATTTTGAGAGAGCGGTTTTTAATACATAGCTGATCAAGAATGTTTTCCCATCTTGATCTAGAAGATCACTATATAACTCAATAGCATCGATAAGCTGTTTAGTCGTATCTTCCGTGTTATCCATAATGGGAATTAAGGAAGAAGCAGTCCTAAGGTCAAATTTTTCGCCCATTTTTGCGATATTTCCTCCTTTTTCTATATTTGATAATCTGTCCTTTAAAATAGAATGTGCTTCAGAAATCAAACTATTTATTTCTTTAGCATAACTTTTGACTTGTGCCGTTTCTTCTAAAGTTTTTTCACTTTTACTATTAAACAACTCCTTAATTTTATTGAAATTGTCTTCTATTTCCCTCAATTCTGAACGTTTCTGATTAACTAATTGCAAATTACCTCGCCTCTGAGAATTATCTTTTGTTAAATTACGTCTAAAAACCCTAATTTCCTCATAAATATGCCTAAATTCTATCATTTGTACTACCTAACACTAATTAACTTATCTACCTTATGCATATTAATCCTGCGTTCCTCTCTGCGCCTCCTCGAACCTGCTGCAACTCCAACTCGATGCTCATCTATGGGTTGAAGTTCAATTTCTCTCGGCTTCACACAGTCTCCTGGCTCCTGGAAAGTTCTCTCCTAATCTTCCTCTCTAGTGCTTTCTTCGCTCGTCTTCGGATATACAGGATGATTGCTACCAGAACTAAGCAACCAACTACTACGGCCAGTACCTCGAATATGGTGTATTTCTGTTGACTTTCTTCGGCTGCAGTATTATTGATGGCACCTCCGTTGATTCCTGCTTGGCCAATCACGAAGTTTTCCTTTGCTTGCTGGTTCCCCATATCCAGTATTTAGGTATACCAATCGTGTAAATTTTAACAGTACAACGACTGGCAGGATCGCCATGTAATAGGATGAATGATCATTCCTATTCCAGGGTTAATAACTGGGTTGTGAATGTATGGTGACAGACATTCTAGTAATCAACTCAAAGTCAAGTTAGAATCAATCTTCTCTTTATTGGTGGTACCAGGTATATATATATAAATCATAGGAACGTACCCTAAACCTAAACAACCTAATATCATGAATACACCGTGCGTCTTGATAACAACAGTGTTAACAACCCACACGGTGCGTTGTCCTCGCTTAACCCCTATTATACAGAGTATTCCTACAATATAATATCACCCTATATTATCTTACATACTACACAACAAAAATATTCACAAATAGATGAAGAAGCATAATATAGTATTATTTTTGGAATTAACAAATTCTACATATACCTTTTTGGTAGAAGATTCACTTTATACACCGATTGTAAGCCATTATTACAAATTTTCTCTCCTAACAAAAGTTTGCCTTTGCTATCGACATCACGCACGGAGAAAAATAGATAGCAGGTATTACCAGAATTATAGTACAGTTTACCAAAATTTCTGGTACTATATGTGACAGCAATAAAAAATGGTAAGTATTATGATACAATTATATGAGAGAAATATTGTAGTTACCAACATAAATTATTGTAATACATCTGAGAATATTTTATAGTGATTCAAAGCAAACGTTCATTGTCCATACCAAACATACATTTTTGTAAAAAAATACTATACATTATACTTTCTTATGAAATACTGTATATTCATTTCTAATGACTTTATATGTCTATAGAGCGACACATTCTTTTCAAAATTGGAATTCTCAGTTTGAAGACATGGTATAATAATAATGAGAATAATAATATTAATAATTTATTTTCACAAATTAATGTGTGATAATAACATTATATTATAATGCTTCAACATTGTGTTCAGTCTTCTCTAACTCATTCAAAAGAGTTTCCAATTTCACCGAATTCGTAATTTTCACCCAACACACACGTTAGACTCAATAGGTACTTCGCACAAAAAACTTAGGATTATGAATTAAAGATTCAAGACTCAAGAGGCTGTCGCCCAAGCTGTTCCCACTATGACTGCTAAAAATGTAACTGCAACTGCGCACTGCTCACTGCACTGTGCATCGCTAGCGTTTCGGAGTAGTCTAAAAATAACTCCAGTACCTAAACTAAGCGGAATTGCACTAGGCACGGATCCAGGGGGGCATGCAGGTGTCGCCTAGATGAATATTCATTTTTGAAACTCGTATTCGAAAAATAATTTACAAATCCCGAAATTCGGATGAATGTCAAAAAAATATTCAAAAGTTAGATCAATAGGTATCCGCGAATAGGAAATTAACGTGGAATTCTAAAAAAAACCTGAAAAAGTATTTCTACCAGAAATTCGTGAATTTGATGAATATAACTACTTGAATGTTGAAAACCTACTCCGCAGAAGTCGATAGTTTTGCGGGACTAAGTGGAGCAAAAATCATCAGGCGATTGCTAGATTCGAAATTCTATCAAATCGTTTTGATTCCTGCGCTATCTAGTATTTTTCTCAATGAAGTTCTCATATTTTCTCAGAAATCAAATGGGTACACTGATACTTGAAGTATTGAAAAAACAGTATTGCCTAGTGATATGTTCAATGTTTTGAATAGATTATAGCATACCTTAAAAAAAAATACCACTTCAGAAAAAAAAATAACTATGTACAGTGATGCCCAATAAATTGGTAACGACTCTTGGGCGAATTGAAATATTTTTGTCTAAGCACATGTACTATTCATTGTCTAGAAACGAACTGCCTCCCTCATTAGAATTTTATGACCTGCTTCGCGCTGTAAAGGTATTATATAGGGTATACCCAGCAGTATACCCAGAGGTGTTATAATTATTATTCAAACTTGAAAAATAACACTGACATAGTTCTTTCTTGGCAACTACAATGAAATAAATAGGAATTGATCTGGACTGCTTCACAATGATTCAGTTTTGATGAGAACGATATAATATTATTATAACAAGAATCCAATCTTGAAATAAAGGGATTTGGGAATGTGTAAATTTCAACGATCCACAATTGATTAATTAAACCTCTTAGCTCTCGAGCTATAGGGTGTTGGAATTTTCAAGCAAAAATTATTTCATTATAATAACTTCAATATACTGTCTACAACAAGTTTCAGGGCATATGTTCGCATGAACTTTTTTCTCAAAATGAAGTAACCAGGAAAAACGATCGATAAAATTCTAATAAAATAATAAAGATATAGTACTAAATTATATAATTTCAGGTATCTTCAGGTAACCCATTCATTTTCAAAATTATGATGAGTTGAATGAATCTCTCAAAAATTTTGGGTAAATCCGAGGGTAAATCTGGCATAGCGCACTTCCGAATACGGGAAGTAAATTGAATTCCCTTATTTCTGATAGAACACCACATTTTACAGATATGTTTGGAGTAGTTCTCAATAATAATTTGTCATTATCCAGTAATGCCATAGTATACTACATTTTCCGTCGACCTCGTATTAACGACTAAGTTTAATGTATATGAAATCGTTCATTAATGACCCCTATAAATGGACGATTTGTCTATTAATGCACGATTGTTTTATAGGCAACCAAACATACACCGCGTGCATTCATTGTTTATGCTATAACTAGCGGAATCTGCATTTAAATCGAAAATATGAATTTCATCGACGATTTTCCGTTAACGGGTTCGCCTTTCCAAGTTTCTGACACGATTTTATTTCCTGTTTTCTAACACAAGGAATTTATTTCCTATGTTGATCATTTCGACAAATGTCAAATGACACTAATGTCAGTAACAAGGCTACTGGGTGATTCTTAGCAGTTTCCGGATGGATGATGAATTCGCGAACCAAGTTTTCTTCATTGCAGGAGAAATGAGAAATATAGTCGACGGAAAAATTTTGTAATCAACTTGTAGGTATATTAAAAGGCGATTAATGATCTCGAACATTAACGCACTCGCTTCGCTCGCACGTTAAAATATCTCGATCATTAATCGCCCTCATTAATATACTAGTTGGTTAAATAACTATTTCTGATGAAGTATTTAAAAATAATAAATCGTTTTTTAGGGCACCTTGTGTTTTAAGATAATGAAAATAGGTACCGGTATGTTTTAAATGATCCTGCTGCAAAATCCATTGATATTTTTAGTGAAAAACTGCCTCATAGTACTTTTTGAAGTTTGGGTAAATGAAATTGGTCACCATTGGCCATGAAAACAGTTCAAGAATTAAATCATTTTCTGGTTGGATGGGCATTTCGATTACAAATACATTGTTCTCAGATTCTATCATATTATTATAGTAACATGGGAGGTAAGCTCTTGCCGTGGACACACTGTATATAAAAATTAGAATTGAAAGAATCTCTATCTGGCAATGAAATTCCAATCAAAATGTTCAATTGTCAGTGTTGAAAATAATACATTTCAAAAAAATATCAATGGTGAACGCTTCAAAATATGAATTGAAAAATGTATCACGGTTTATATCATAGAATAATGAAAATGAGTCGAGATTATGAAAAAATGTGTGATGGTCCATTATGAATATGGAAGTATTACTTACTCCAGGTTCAATCGAAAGTGCTACGCTGCGGTCGAATACTGTCAGTATTTAGTATAGGAGGTTGAGGATACATTAGTGTATACAATAACTTTTCTCAATCGATTTGGCATAGACTGAATCACTAACCACAAAGACAAGATACGTGTCGAGACCTATTTTCCCCCAGCCGACTGTGTCCGTAGTCGTACAAAAACCCTTTTTCCCTTTTAAGTTACCGCCTTCGACTGGGACTCCGAAAACAACAAAAACTGTCGCCGGCAACTCCTGTTTTCAAAATGTTTCTAAAATGTCTCTGAAAAGTAGTAATTTTGTTGATATCGACATGAAATTCTCTCTTGTTGCTGTTTTGTCTGTTTGGTGTAGATCCAATATTATAGACAAATAGACCTCGGAAACTACAAATTGATATCAAATATTAGAGATGAAGAGTTGCACTGTTCATATAGAACGAATTGAATATTGTTTTATTATAATTTTAATGGTATATACATGCATACGATATTTAACAAATGTAATATAGGTTCGTAAATTCCAAGAGATTCCTAATGAGATTTGCTGATTTTTGCTAGAATTTACAAACCTAATTACAGTGTGTGCAGTTGGAAACCGCAAAAACATCGTATTTTTCGGAGCGATGACTCAGAAAATGAAATAAGTATGGTAGGTTTATAGTGACCAATGAAAATGGCTATATTTATGAGGGATCATCGACTATAGGAAAATTCTGCATCACAAACATCTTATAGGTTATTCGAATTTGGTATTGTCATAATACTATATAATATATTCCAAATGTTTCCTCACTTGAACTTCTTCTTCTTCTATCAACTTCTGTGATAAAAAAATATACATCATACTTTCTCTACATTCAACGTAAAATCCAAGAATGCAATAATATTTCAGGTGCCCCTATAGAAAAAAATTAACTCATTTGTTGCAGCGCTCTTTTGAGACACTCCATATGGATAAATCTTAAACCATTGAATAGATTGAATCAATCCCCACAGCTTATGCATTCAACAGTTTTTGTAATACGTAAAATAAATAAGTTACAAGGAGGGCGACCCCTACTATATACATATTACTTATGAGACATTTAATAAATTTGTGTTATCTAGATTGAGTAAATGTTTGATATATTTCCTCGTTTTTTCCATCAAGAATAAATCTAATACGAGCAGTGAAGCTCATATAAAAAATGACATTATGAAAATTATTGCTAATGACTAAGTGACAATGACAAAATATCAATAAACGCCTTGAATGAAGGTAGCCGACAAATTGTTCATACAGATTGTCCAGAAATTACACTCTATACTATGGTGATTTTAAAAATGGAAAAAATAATCTAATAATTGATCTAGAACATTCACTCCAATCAGAATAGAATATCAATAAGCCGGGTGATTGATTAGTGTGATAAAGTGCAGTATCTCCTATGTCGTTTGAGATATCAAATTGTCAATTTGGGACACTGTTCTGAATCAAAGTAATATTTTTGTGAATATAGGAAATAAGAGAAACTGAACTGCATCAAACTAATGAATCACCCTGTACTCCAAATTTATCTGCACGGTCTATCGAAGCATAAGTATCATACTTAAAAATTAGAATTTCCGGAAGTAGATAATCGCGTTTCAAGATAATAGGGTGTATACCATTTTTTTATCGCGCATGCTGATGAGAATTAGTTCTTATTACATTAATAGAAATACCATCGAATCCAGAGATACTCTAGCGATGGGAATATTTACGTCAAATCTTAGAAAATATTCAGAGATACACCAGACTATCTCGTACCACAAACCACAATGAGAAATTAGTTATTGAAACAGCGGGCGGTTGGAATAGATATTAGTCCGGGCGCATAAACCGAAATTTTAAAAGGATTTTCACACGAGTCGTTACCAATTTAATGGGCTCCACTGTACGTATGCATTGGATCTTGAACCAGAAATAAAATTGTCTCTGCATGCAAGGTGGTTCGTTCATCCTCCTTTGTTCACTGTAAGCGTACTGCTGGATCCGCGCCTGCGAAACCCCCACTTATATCTTTTGAAAAGAACAGTATCCTCATATCTAACATACATATTATGCTTTTCTATGAGCAAATTATATTCGATAAGAGGTGGATATTTATGAAGAAAGCATTATATGGTACAAAATAGAAAATTATTATCTTCATTTTGACAAACATACTTCATGGTAATATTCAACATGAGATATCTCGAAAATTTGGATATACATTTGAAATAAGCATATGCTTATTCTAATAATGAGAAAATCATATGTTGAATAAAAAGTTAGTTAGGAGAAAGACAAATATTTTCTAGATTGACATATTTTATCCCAGAGGGTGGTAGAATTTCTATACCATAAAATATGTTCTACATATTTCTCTCCGTGCGCATGCAACATTATGCACTATTTTTGCAAACCTTTAATTATGACATTAAGTACAAAACATCTAAGACAAATGCTAATGCGGATGCACAATCAAGATTACCAGTCCAATCTGAAGATTTAAATCAATATGATGAAGTAGATTGTTTCGAAATCAGTCAAATCGAAACTTAACCTGTAACTTTGGATGAGTTATCAGAAGAGACTCAGAAAGATAATGCACTCAAACGGCTATTGAAGGGATTGATATCTGGTCATGTGGTGACTAAGCATGATAGATTCAATTTGGATCAAATTCAGTTTTCATTACATAACGGATGTATATTTAGAGGACAAACAGCTGTGATACCATCATCATTACGAAAACGTGTTGTGGAAGAATTACATACTGCACATTTTGGCAATAGTCAAAATGAAAGCATTAGCTAGGATTTACTGCTGTTGGCCAAATATCACAAGTGACATTGAAAGTATTTGTAAGAGTTATTATGAATGTAACGAGAATAAAAATGATCCTGCAAAAATTACGGGTCATCCTTGGATGCCAGCAAGTGAGCCATTTGAACGTGTTCATTTAGATTTCGCTGGACCTTTCATGGGAGATTTTTATTTTATTCTAGTAGACGCTTTTACTAAATGGCCAGAAATTCATATTGTCAAAAATATTACTACAAGTCTCACTTCATCAGTAATTAGAAGAATATTTTGTACTTTTGGAATTCCAAAAGTTCACTGATAAAAATACCCGATTGGTGACAAAAGAATGATGCTTTTAGATTCTTTTCTCTCCTGACAAAGACAATTTCTTCCTTTCAAATACATTGCTCTCATCTGCAGATTATTGCTGTTTTTGTAATAAGGTTTTGAATCTTTTGGCTGTAAACGCTTTTGAGAGAACATCATCGACCTTGTCTCTAGTCCTGCTTGGTTTGCATCTACCTCAAGATCACAAGACTTTGATACAAGATCTGAAATCGTTCGGTTGAGACCGTTGATGAGATCGAGTCCACACGAGGTTAACCGAAACCATACCGACTCCGTTTGAGTCATGCGCAATGCATGGGTCGACCCCATCTTCTCATCATCCTTCTTCTTCTGCATCGTGCCGAGTACCGTCCCGTTGCCAATGCATTTTAGCGGCCATATCTGTCGTGTTGCGTTGTGCTGTGGATCATGAGCGATTCAGTGGAGTTTGAAAAACTTCTAGATGCGTGGCGTTTGAGCCATATGATGCAAACATTTCAAGGTAAGTACCCACCCATACTTATTTCAGTAGATAGGTATTTCATCATCATATAAAATGTTTCATGTGTTATTTTATAAAATAAATGAGTTTTTTATCAATGGTTGTTTTTTCAAGATTTCCACAGTTCTTCGCCCAAGGAGTAATAAGAAGCTAAAACAAGTTGATGGAACATCACACGGAGAAAAATTATTGTTACCGTAACCAGAATTTTAACCAGAATTCAAGTTAGTATAGGCACAACCAGATATATTGTTAGTATAACTATTTCTATATAGTTAGCTCCAAATTGTTCTAATAGCTAAATATATATTGTTATAATGATATCATCAATGCACGGTCACCTCTACCATATGTATCTCGTATTTCTAACAATATTATATTGTTATACTCACAATAATATATCGCAAACCAATCATTATTTCTTCGTTAGAATAACAATAATAGTGTTATCGTAACCAGACAGTTCTGTTAATTCAACAATATAATATTGATCTAGGGATCAGAATATCTTGTCATCCCAACTACATTATATTGTTCTCATGAGTAGATCATCTTGTTACCATAACTAGAAAACTTTGATATTCTAACAAGAATATCGTGTTATTCTAACTTGATTATATTGTTGTTCTAACTGAATGATATTGTCCTAACTGGATTATTTTGCTGTCCCAACTAGATCGTATTTTCACCATAACAATATAATATTGTCGTACTTACGATGCCACTATGTCACAATCACTATATGATTTTGTCACCAAATTTTCATCACATTAATACTCCAACTATACCCATATCGTTACGTTAACAACATATTATTGTTAATCTAACCATATCGTATCGTCGTGTTATCATTTTTCACAGGGCGTTTTAGAACATGTGGTATTTCAATATATGACCCCTCATGAGACATAATTATATGACAGTTAGAATGCAGATCTTATTTTTTGAGAATCCTTCTTCTTCTGTTGGAGGGATTTCATGGAATTCTTAGATACTTACAAACTGAACTCTCCTTGCCGATCAAGATAGTTGATTCGAAATGGTTTCAGGATTTCATTAAGGAAAGTTTCACACAGAGAAATGTTGAGTTGAATATTGCTCCAGGTCGGACTGAATGTCTCATAAAAAAAATAATTTTCTCCAAATGAAATTAAAAATGGCTTTTTAATGACACTAACAGAGAAGGTGTACTTTTACTGCCTAGGCAGAAAAAGTACTGCCTATAGTCAAAAAAAGTTTGTTGCTATGCGAGTAATATTATGTATCAAATTCGTAATCAGAATTGACAATGACAGTGGGTGAACACAAATTGATGGATTATTTGGACATGGCGTGAAATTGAGACAAATTTGGAAAAAAAATTATATGTTTCACATATCTTCTCTTCCTAGTAAAACAAATAACTATTTTTCCACCAAATATATAATGTTCAGAATACTTTATTGGATATTGAAGATCAACTATAAAGGACTACATCTAATGACAGCTCCGGATTATTCAATATTTCCTCCACGATTTTTGACACAAAATGTGCAGTTATGTCACAAGGACTGGCTGACTTGATGTCTTTCGGTTGCCTGGAATGCCTGGTGGTGGCGGAAAAATTTCAATCGGTCTCCGATTGTTGGTATCAAATCTTTGAGTACCTCTTCACTCAGATAATTGAAAGCTTATCTATTCCCTGCTCTGAAATTGTAAACAAACAATAAATTATCAATAGAGCTCTTCTTATATTCATAATTATATATTTGGGCGCAAGGAAACCGCGGTCGAACTATTATTGTAAACCAAACTGCGTTTTCGGAAGGAATTCTGAATATGGAAAAATGTACAAAGTGCATAATTATCACTGATCGCGGTCAAACTAACTGAAAAATTTAACGGCCACTGATGAATTCAAATGCGTTGGTATGCACTTATACAGTGAGTGAATTGGTTCTTCGATACTGGTAATAACAGACAAACGAGTAGGCAATCAATCAGTCAATAAAAATATTTTCATTGTGATACCTACCTAGATCATATTGTTACCTCAAGTTAAATTGTTATCCCTTTACTCACTACAAGAACCCGTGTAGGTAGGTACTCATAGCAGTATTCTATTTTTAACGATATCATATTGTCATCGGAGCATTTAGCTAGATTACCATGTAGGTTATTTACAAAATACCCAATTGATCATGGAATAGGTACCTTCCTATCATTTTCTACCTATTATTTCATTTGGTACACAGAGAGAGATAAGAATTGGATTAACTTACCTCCAATTATTAGCACAAGGTGATCTAATGACCATGATTTTGATAAATACTCCACAGAACTCCCCATTGCTTGAGACTAGTCAGCCACACACTGAATTGAATAACGTTTCCATGATTAGAATAAACACAAACTTCACATTAATGAAAATAAATAATCAAAACAATGAACAAGTGTATTTGTTTCGCCCAACCTGCTCAACTTCAACCGTAATCTTTCCGTAATACAATAATACTAAGGAATATGCATTATGAGGAGTGATAAGTGGGGATATGACGCGAGGATAGTCGTTTTGATTGGCTGGAAAATCTAGTAAAATAAGTGGATAACCCTATGTTCTGGTTACTAGGACAATTCATGTGACAATCACTTTATCGTTAGGATAGCTCCCGGTGGTTATAGTGATGATTACCTTTTATTATGGTTATACCAACTATTTAATTGACGATATTATATAGTTTGGATGCCTATGGATATTTCTAGTGAGGTTCACAATAAATTATGGTTATACTAACTATATCAAGCTAACTATATGAATTATGTGTCCATGACAATGTCATATCTGGAGGCCACGTCATGGTAACTGAAAATCTGGTTACGTTAACCAATAATTTCAACATTATATTTCAGTTAGAATTCACTACACTAATTCTTTCCGTGCAGAACTAAATCTAATATCAACAAACCAATAATGGGGTTTTGTCAAGGATTCATAATAACAAGATCCTCAAAATTTTTATAGAAATCAATTGAAATTCTAATTATTATTTCAATATTTTACAGGAGTATCCTCTCAAGAAATCTCCAGAGAATTTGCATCAAGATCATATACATTTTGTTCCAAGACCATAAGATATTGGATCAAACATTTGCTGTATTTCCAACGAAGCCCTATCATTGGGCTAAAGAAATCATGGCAATTACCTCAACATTCCCCATAAGTTGGGAAAACTACGATTTTAAGCCAAAAGCATTAGTTATTAGGGCAAAACCAAAGTTTCTTACCTCGAATTCATATAATTTCATGCTAAAGAAACTTAGGCGCTTGCCTCAAAGTTTTTGGAATATTGGGTCGAAATGTCCATGCATTCCGCCCTATCCAAATGCTTGGCGCCCTTGAAGTGAAGTCAAATTCCTTCAATCCAAGGAATCCTTTTTATCAGTGTTTGTATAACTGATAATGGATCCTCATTTACTTCATACGAATTCAAAATGTTCCTTCATTTTATAACTCTTGTGAAATTTGTTTCACTCATTTTTTAACAGCGAACGAAAATGTGTTTATTTATGAAAACTTTGCACTCATCTCACGGACAAACGGTACATTTTCATTATAAAGAAGTTGGGTCCAATCAACTTATTTTGATCTGTATTACCTGTGGTAGTTCTGTGTCCCAGCAATTTTGGGACTCCCTGTATATCTCAACAAAAGTATTTCACACTATATATAATGGATTACAAATTGATTGAAGCAATTTTGATTCATACCTAAATGTGTCAGAATTCTGAAGATTCGTATCAGATGAAGAACTATCCTCAATTAGAATTGACACAATTCCGGTTAAAATTCAATGATCTGATGGTGTAAATAAACACCGTATTCATTGCAGATTTGATCATTTGATGATGATTTTCTAAACTCATTACGGTGTGACTTTAAATATACTGATGTTTTTCATGATCAATAGTATTGTAATTCACACCAGACCAGTGCGAACTTTATCAGAAAATAGTGCACATAACACACCAGACTGGTATTACTTTACATCGATTTCGAAATCACAAATCTCACCTGGAAATGTGCAGAGATAGCACCAAACACCGATGCTCTACAAATAGGTGTGAATTAACACTGAAATATGCAGGACCTCTGAGGAAATCATTCGGGTGTAACCTGGTGTCAACTGGTGTTCCAGTTTTTCTTAGAGTGTATATGCATTTTTTCAGTCGAACAATACATAAGGCATATAGATTGAATTCATACTGTCACCCTAAAAATCACATAAGGCAAATCATCAATTGAATTTGAATTACATAACATAAAGTGTTGAAAAGAAATATTCTCAGATAAATTATGAACATACAAAGATGGATATATATTTATATAAAGCAATACATTGAGAATTCGCATTCTCTATGTGATGAGAATATTTACTCTTTCTCAGTTGATTCAATAGAAAACAACTACTTTCCTGGCTATATGCCACGACGAACATTGAATTATATCTATTGAACACACACGATAAGAGTTTGAAAATAAAATATAAAAACTTCTGAAATTGAGAATTTGCATTCTCCTTCAGACAAAAATATGTATATGCAAACATCATTCTGAATATTCAACAGAAAACAACTACTTTCCTGGCTATTTGCCTCGTCGAACATTGAATTATATCTGATGAACATTCAAAAGGAGAACATGAAAAATGAAGAATAAAATCCTCCGAAATTGAGAATTGACATTCTTCTTCAAATCGGATGAATAATATGATGTATAATGATATAGAAATATAACTTACCAATATATTCAGCATTGAAATGAAAATTGGAATGTATATGAGAAGTATACTGGCATAAATTCTGATCTTGATGAGCTTGAAAACTTCCAAAAATAATCATTCATATCAGTGATATGGGAAATATTATCTCTCACACACAGGTTATATGACTTTATTGCAATGAAACCATTTCGGATTTCTGAATCCTCATCAGTAACCATGATGTCCACTTATTCTTACAGCCATTCTTCATGATATACACAATTTTCATCTCTCTATAATACAACTAAAACCGAGTGAAACTATAAAGAAATGACATCTGAGAAATTTGTTGACATTCTATTCCTGTCATTTGAACGTTTTTGCTTTTGGGTGTATGATAAATTGACATTCATCATACAGGGCGTGGAAAGAAATTCTGAATTGAGACTCTATCACGAATCTGCGATTAGAGGTCTATAAAAATCACAAGTTTCCATCGTTCAAGTTTGAACCCCCTGATTGGGTATGAAAGTGTTGAAAAGAAATATTCTCAGATAAATTATGAACATACAAAGATGGATATATATATTTATATGCAGCAATACATTGAGAATTCGCATTCTCTATGTGATGAGAATATTTACTCTTTCTCAGTTGATTCAATAGAAAACAACTACTTTCCTGGCTATATGCCACGACGAACATTGAATTATATCTATTGTGTGTGTTCAATAGATATAATTCAATGTTCGTCGTGGCATATAGCCAGGAAAGTAGTTGTTTTCTATTGAATCAACTGAGAAAGAGTAAATATTCTCATCACATAGAGAATGCGAATTCTCAATGTATTGCTGCATATAAATATATATCCATCTTTGTATGTTCATAATTTATCTGAGAATATTTCTTTTCAACACTTTCATACCCAATCAGGGGGTTCAAACTTGAACGATGGAAACTTGTGATTTTTATAGACCTCTAATCGCAGATTCGTGATAAAGTCTCAATTCAGAATTTCTTTCCACGCCCTGTATGATGAATGTCAATTTATCATACACCCAAAAGCAATAACATAAAGTGTTTGCATACGTCAATAATAGTATTAAATACATAGTAGGTATAGTAGTATGTTGTCCCCTGATTTTGTCGTATCAATTTTACCCCATTTTCACCCCAAAAATCGAAATGAGTCGAAAATCTGTCTTTTCATAGGGAAAAAATTTCTTGCTATGTATTTTTTTCATAAAAAAATTCATAAGGTATAACAGAGATTGAACTCATTTTATCCCCCGATTTTGTCGCATCGATTTTACCTCATTTTAAGTCGGAAATTCGTCATATCCATTGTGAAAAAATGTCTTGCTATGTAGGTATTTTTTTAAGAAAATACATAAGGTAGGTATATATCAGAGATTGAACTAATTCTATGTGCCCCGCTTTTGTCGCATCGATTTTACTCCATTTCTACCCCAAAACATCGAAACACATCGGCAATTGGTCTTTTTCATTAGAAAAAAAATCTTGAAAAGGATTATTCTCAGATATATTTATTAACACAAAAAAATGGATATAGTGATGAGAATCCTCATTTCTTTCGCACAGTTGATCATCAACATAGATGGTCTGTTAAACGTGTGGGGGGGAATTCTTGGGTCCCAAGTAATAGGTCCTTACTTTTTTGATGAAATTTTGAATGGACGAAAATTCCTCAGATTTTTACGCCATATATAATCTACCTGAACTTCTTGATGTGCCTTCGAATATCAGACAGCAGATGTGGTTACAATTGGATGGAGCTCCAGCACATTTCCAACGGAATGTCAGGGAATTTCTATAGACACACGTTTCCCAAATAGATGGATAGGGAGAAGCGGTTCGCAAAATTGGTCACCGAGGTCCCCGGATTTGACCTGTATGGAATTTTTTTATGGGGATACATAAAATATATTGTTTACGACAGCCAGCCAACAACAGCTGAAAATATGAAGGAGAGAATAACAGCTGCTTTTCAAACTGTGAATCCATTAATGTTATCAAATGTTGAAAGGCCCTTCGAAAAAAGGTTACGTTTGTGTATAGAAGAAAATGGAGGTCATTCTGAGCATTAACTTCAATTTATTCAAAGAAAACAAACAATAATCTATAAGTCAGTCGAGTTGTTTTCTTTGGAAATACTTGGACCACTTTGAGAATGGGTGATTTCCACGAGTTTTTAATTTATTCGTTCATGAGTTCGAGTTTTTTTTTCTTGTGTTATTTTTTATCAAGAAGAACTGTTATCACGATAACCACCAGATATATTTTCGATATGCCCATCAAATGTCAACGACTTGAGAATGAATATAATATATTATAATCTCCGTTTTGAATAAAAACGCCAATTTCTAGAAATGTATTGGGTTTAGGTATAGGGAACCATGATACAGGTCGAAACTCAGTCGAAAGGAAATCGAATTCTACGTCAGAATATGCAACTAACTACAGGGTGTGCCATTTGAAACAACAAAGTTTTTCAACTTCATAAATTGTAAGTTTCCAATCATAATTTTGTTATCACCCTGTATGAATTTTGACATTGAAATATGAATGCAGGTATATTTCTAATAGTAGAGTGCCAATCGAATCCTATCGTTCACCCCGTGGGAAATCGGAGGTAAAAAGCTGTGACATGGCTAGAATTGCTACCTACCATCTCCAGATCATGGATCCACTTGTCGTCAAAAAATCGTCCTGTGCGTTTGGGGGGTAGGGGGTAATTTATAAAAAAATATGGATTTTTTTTTATTCGTGGAAAATATTGATGGGTTCCAGAACTTCCACCCTGTTGATTCTTGATTTCGTGTGACAAGTAGAACAAATCATAGAAAATTTTGAAATTTACTAATTACATTAAGATATATGAGAAAATCATATTTCAAACGGCTATAACTCGAAACTTGTAAATTTTCGTTAAATTTTTTTCATATACCTCGCATTATCTCAGTAACTACAACGTTTATCAAAAAAATACTTCAAATAATGTCGATGCGCCTATGTTTCAAGATGCGAATGGTTCTTCGATTTCGAAAATCGTAGCATAAATAAGGAAGATATTGAGAAAATCTTAATTCCATGCAGGTACCACGGCCGAACGCATTTCGCCGCATTCGTACCCCTATTCTCCCCGCAATACCCGCGGCTATCCTGGTTCCATACGCGTTCGTTATACATCAACATTGAGGCGTTGACCATTGCATTTGATGGTGACTTATTGTGAATTAATCATTCGATATTTGGTACTGTGTGCTCTGTTTCAATAATTAAATAAGTATTGGTTAGCTAACGACATCTATCATTGTAAATTTGTCATAAAAAATATTTTTCTCTAGATAAAAGATGGAAAGTACTAGCAATTCAGAAACTGATCTTGAATATGTCTTCAAGTTGAAGATTCCTTTCCAGCAGAGTACTTATAGAATCATCGAGAAAATGTTTCATTTGTGGAAAAGATGGTCAACTCCTTTGTTGTACAGAATTCGATAAAAACATTCGAAAGTTGTATGAATATATAAGAAAAAAGCTCGGAAAAAACTATGCAAGGCAAATCGATGTTGAACTTCAGAGAATTGATGATATTTTCAATGAAAATAAAGGTCAATTGATCTACTGGCAAAGGAATATTGAAAACTGGAGACAATAGTGCCAGGAATAAAACGCCTTCTATAGTGAAATTGATGTGAAGGATATGAATCAGATGTAATCCTGCCAAAAAAAATAACACTTCGTGAATTTTGTATGTGTCTAAAAATGTATTTTCTACCAAAAACGTTCAAATAAGAAATAACTTCCTCAAGTTTTGACCTAGTATTGACTACCAACATTGTTCATTGTCATGGAAGTCAAGTATCATAGCTAATGCTTTGTATCGAATTGGAAACATTATTGATAATCTGATAAAATTAATAGATGGTGCAGATTTTCTAATGGAAAAGGATATACTTTCAACTGTTTATATCAACAATATGTCAAACTTGGTGGCAAAACTGGAAGGAAAATCTTTATCGAAGAATACTGTCTGTAGGTCAATGGAGGAGGTGAAACATTCATTTCACTTGATTTTTTGGGATTTTCTCTCCTCGTTTCTTTGGACGTTTCGGCAACGAATTTGCTCCCGTTCTCAACATGCAACTTCCAAAGAAAAATGTTTTGTATTCTCATGTTGAGAACGGGAGCAGATTCGTTGCCGAAACGTCCAAAGAAACGAGGAAAGCAAATTCCAAAAAATCAAGTAAAATGAATTTATCGAAAAAATCAGAAAGCACTACGACAAGGAGATAGAAATTATCAAATAAATCAAAACGTTCTAATGAGTCGTATATTGTGATTCCAAAAGTGACAAAAACTCATCTGATTCATACACATATAAGAACAAAGTGAAATTACAGGAGATAACTTCCCTGACTTTGCATAAATCAGATATGACCCAGATACACAATTTTTTTTTGAGAAATTTAGCAAGATATGAGAGATATTCCAGATTATAAACAACTCAAAAATATGGATGTCAAGGCTTACAAAGATATGATATACCAAAGAAACTTTTTTTTTGAAATTAGTTGCCTTATACACGATGAAGTTGATTCAGTTGATTCAAAGGTGTTGAGTTTCTGATGTCAAGGTATAATACTCGCTAATTCGAAATTCAAAAAACTCACACCGAAACACGTTGGTTTAGGAATAATGATTCATCAAGAGACATGATCGAAAAAAATTATCGAAGCTTTGTATTTTTGTATGGACACTGTATCGTATAAAAATATTTACAACTTCGCAATTCGATAGGTATCAAAAAATGTTCTTTTCAAGTTTCCACAGGGATACTTATCTTATTTTTATTTCAATATTATATTATGCATCATGTTTTGTTTCAATATTTCTCAATTTGTTAATAAATGAGATGGGTGACATTTTACTCTGATGGATAAAAAATGTACTTTCGAGGATAGAATCATTCATGAAATAAATTGAGGTCACTTCCAATCAAACAGCAAGTTAAAAGAAATTTCTTGGAAAATAGCAATCGATTTTATTTCTCCCGTGAATTCCAAGATCGTACATGATCGTACTATTCTGTAACACTCAGTAATTCATATTTACGGTGATCGTACTATGACGGCTGCGGGCGTTGCGGGGAGAATCGGGGTATGAAAGCGGCGAATCGCGGTCCTCCGTACCACCTGCATTGGATTATGATTTTCCCAATATCTTCCTTATTTATGCTTCGATTTTCAAAATCGAAGAACCATTCGCATCATGAAACATAGGCGCATCGACATTACTTGGAGTATTTTTTTGATAAACGTTGTAGTTACTGAGATAATGCGAGGTATATGAAAAACAATTTAACGAAAATTTACAAGTTTCGAGTTATAGCCGTTTGAAATATGATTTTCTCATATATCGTAATGTAATTGGTGAATTTCAAAATTTTCTATAATTTGTTCTACTTGTCCCACGAAATCTAGATTCAACAGGGTGGAAATTCTGGAACCCATCAATATTTTCCACAAATAAAAAAAAATACATATTTTTTTATGAATTACCCCCTACCCCCCAAACGCACAGGACGATTTTTTGATCTGGAGATGGTAGGTATAACAATTCTAGCCATGTCACAGCTTTTTACCTCCGATTTCCCACCAACTTTTGATCTGAGCGACTTACGATCCGTTTGGCACTCTACTTATAATCTTTCTCCAAACAATCGAAGCTATCAAGAAGGTTAAAAATTATTTACAGAGTCTAATAAAATTATCTCCATGCACCATACAATTCACCAATTCTTCAAATATTTCGAAAAATAAAAATGATAGGTATAGAGAACATCGGAGAAATTCACCTCCATTTGTGCTGCGGAATCCGAAAAAGACAAACAATATAGGGTGGTCCATTTAAAAAAATAACTTCGATCTGTATCTTTTTATGGAACAACCTGTATATCTCGAAATAATTTGAAATTGTACATGAATGAATTGTCTATCCTGCTTGTCGAAAATAATTGTAAAATATTGTATGGTTTTCCATACATATAGAGACCGTGTCGTATACGATGCCCGCATAGGTACCCTGTATATATAAAATATTTGTTTCCAATGAGAATGACAAATTTCCAATTTTTCTCGATTTTTTGGGTGAGAATGGGGTAAATTCGATGCGACCAAATCAGTGGACATAATAATTCTCTTCTCTCAAAAGAAAATAACAAATATCTCAAAGTCGGTCGGTATTTTTTTAGACTTGTCCAAGGCGTATGACTGCCTACGATATACTACTGTACAAATTTGACGAATATGGAGTCAGAGGACCTGCGCTTAGTCGGTTTGGGTCATATTTGTTGAAAAGAAAGCAAAGAGTAGTTATCAGAAGAAACAACAAAACAGTCAAATCAGATATTAATGAAATCTCGAACACCGGTATTCCACAAGGCAGTATTATAGGCCCTCTACTTTTTATAATGGGGGAGACCACTGATTTTTTGAAATGACATTATTGTGAACTCTATACTGAAAAACTATCATTGAAATAATTTTGATTTTTTTCAGTCATGCTAAGAAGATGAAATAAATAAATTAGAATATGTCCATTTCAAAACACACAACTCCTGCGCCATTTGAATTTTTGTCAATTCATTGGTGTGACTGGTGCGACGTCTCAGTCCCAACACGCCTATTGCCCTTGAACTGACCAATCACACTGCAACACTGCAGAATGACGATGTATCAGAGAGGGATAGCTACAGTTCGGGACTGATACGTCACGGCTTCACCATCATATTTAGCTTTTTTAAATATCGAATGAAATATGCTGATTTTAAAACGATATAGATTCGATTCCCTTCAACTTCAACTCGTAATATTGATTGTACATAAAACGTAGATCATGATTCGTCGATTGAAAGAGGTTTGCACGGATTTCTTCCCTCAGTGGTCTTCCCCATTAACATCAACGACCTGATAGAAAATCTTGATCAGAACAAATGTTGTCTCACCAACTATGCAGATGACACAAACTTATTGGTCCGTGGTTAACTGTTTCCGGATTTGGTAATAAATGTTACTTATATTCTCAAAGTAAATCAGTGGTTTATACAATGAACAAACAAATTCTGGATAAAAACAAAACTAATTTTTTGTTTCTCACCACCAATCATCCCAGAACTGATATTCCAACACTTAAGATGGTTTACCAGGCAAACGTAGAGTCAATCATGAGGTATGGTATCATATTCTATGGGAGTAGCAGGGCCACAAACGCGATCTTCATAATCCAGAAGAGAATTCTCAGAATACTCTGGAACCTGAAACCTGAAGGTTCATGCAGAGGTTTATTCAGAAATAATAAACTACTCACCTTTTATGCAATGTTCATTCAAGAGTGCCTAATTATTATTATCGATAAAATCATTAGCAAAATTCAAGAAAACAATTTTTCAGTTGTTGGTTAACATCGAACCATATGATGAGACAGAGTTCTTGAACTTTCAAATCAAATAATCTCTGAAATATTTGTAGAACTTACAAGTGGCTATCATATTCTTTTGTTGACGACTGTTTCATTCAATCCCACTTTATGTGATCACTTTTATATATTGTAGTATTCCTTGAAATGAAATTTATTTATTATTATTATTATTATTATTATTATTATTATTATTATCATTATTATTTGTTGTTTCTCTATTGAAATCACTTTGGACCACTTCGAGATAAATGGATGAGTTTCATGATTTATTCTCTTCCCTCGTCTACGTTACGTGTCTTTCGACAAAAAAAATCTATAGCAAGATATTTTTTCATTTTCAAAATGACAGATTTCTGATTTTTTTGCCCTTATCGGGGTGAAATAGGGGTGAAATGAATGCAACAAAATCATTACACATGATGAATCTTTTATTCTGTTGAAGTTACGTGTTTTCTGATCGATAAAACTATAGCAAGACATTTTTTCAATCTCAAAATGACAGATTTCTGATTTTTTAGCCATTATCGGGGTAAAATAGAGAGGTGAAATGGATGCGACAAAATCAGTGGACATGATGAATATCTTCTTTCGTTAACTTTCCGTATATTTTGTCAAAAAAAATCCTTAGCAAGACATTTTTCCATTTTCAAAATGTCATCAGATTTTTTATTTTTTAGCTATTATCGGAATTATTTTAATTTCACAAAATCAGTAAACATGATGAATCTCTTCTATTGTCTATGTGACGTGTTTTTTGACGAAAAAAATCCATAGCAAGACATATTTTTATTTTCGAAATAACAGATTTCTGATTTTTTAGCCAATATCGGGTGCAATAGGGATGAAATGGATGCGACAGAAAAATCCATGGCAAGACATTTTTTCTTTATGGAAAATGACAGATTTTTGATTTTTTTTTGCCATATTCGGGGTGAAATAGGGGTGAAATGGATGCGACAAAATCAATAAACATCATAAATTTCTTCTATCGATTACGTCACGTGTTTTTCGACAAAAAAATCCATAGCAAGACATTTTTCCTATTTCAAAATGAATGATTTCTGATTTTTCAGTCAATATCGGGGTGAAATAGGGGTGAAATAGATGCGACAAAATCAGTAGACATAATGATTCTTTTCTTTCGTCTACGTTACGTAATATCCGATGAAAAAATACATATAGCAAAACATTTTTTCATTTTCAATATGACAGATTTCTGATTTTTCAGACATTATCGGGGCGAAATTGGGGTGAAATGGATGAGGCGAAATCAGTACACGTGATGAATCTCTTCTCTCATCTACGTTACGTAATTTCTGATGAAAAAATCCATAGCAAAACATTTTTTCATTTTCAAAATGACAGATTTCTGATTTTTCAGACATTATCGGGGCGAAATTGGAGTGAAATGGTTGCGGCAAAATCAGTAGACGTGATGAATCTCTTCATTCGTCTACGTTACGTGTTTTTCGACAAGAAAAATGCATAGCAAGACATTTTCTTCATTTTCTTCATTTTCGAAATGATAGATTTCTGATTTTTTAGCCATCATTATCAGGGTGAAATGAATGATGCGTCAAAATCAGTATAGGCATGATGGACTTCTTCTTCCGACTACGTTACCTTTTGACAGAAAAATCCATAGCAAAACATTTTTTCCTTTTTGAAAATATCAGATTTCTACACAGCAATGAAAAATGAAAATTATTTTCTTCCTGATTGAACTTCCGAACTTTCAATAATGCCTATTCGTTATCTCGAGTAATTGTTCGGCATTCTTTCTGATGAAAAATCACTCCTGCACTAATTTAGAATAAATTCCTAATATTCCGCGTATTATTATTCTGCCCGGCCTGCTTTTCGCGATCTTTTTTTGCTGGCGTGGACGTCTTGCTGGCTTCACACCGGTCAGTAGTTCTAGTAATGCACTCAAGAACAAACAAATAGGAGTATTTCCCTCGGTATTACCTAAATATTGAAATGTATGAAATGTGTCTTCCGTTCTCTTGGAGGCACAAACGCATATGATTATGGAATGACCTTGCCACTCTTCGTAATAGGTCGGGTTCAATGGTTCCAAATGCGTTATGAATTCCATGCTGCATATTTTCTGGTGTGGTAGGAGGTTCTTGATTTTCATTTATGTATTTATTCATTTCCAGTTTAGGATAAAAACTGGTGAAACCCATACGAGCAGCATCCACTAATAGTAACAATAATTATAGATATTTCGGTGATCCAAGAGGTCCAGGAATAAACAACTGAATAATTGTATTCACCATAATATTATAAATGGAAAATTATGTCTCACAGTTATTTCGGAAGAATTGAATGTCATGGAGAATATATCTAAATTATTACAATATTTGTTGTGAGAGTAACACATTCTGGTGATTGGAATTTTTTTTCGTGAATTCGTGAATTCGAGGACTAGTAAGTAATTGTATATTTCTAGTATATCTCCGAGGAACATGATATAGACACCAAATTAGGAGAATCGTTGAAATGTTTCATGATTTTATACATTAAGAGTAAATGTGATGGAAATATTAATTCTTTCTCGGTTTATTCAACAGAAAACAACTACTTTCCTTGCTATATCAATGTTGACCAGTTTATATCGGTTTTCTTATTGGCAGCAGTTTTCTGAAGCACATATTACATATTGTTTCATATGAAAATTAAATGAAAACATTGATTATATTTTGTGAATTGGTCATAGTCGGTTAAGTTTGGTTTGATCCCTATTGAAGCTTTCTGATATCAGTAAGAACATCGAAATCGGTACGAATTCGCAAAATGAAAAATTCACAATTTTGATAAATTTTCTTCCTGTAGCCGGACCTGATCTCGAATGTTTCTGCACACACCTTCTTAGAAAGCGGCGACTGTTAAATCAAAGGGTGTCTGATGTTGCCGACGGATATTATCATAGCCTACAGAAGATAATATAATATATTATGCCGTTCGTGGGCCGCACCTGTGGCACGTAAGTTTCTGCACAGAACATAAACAGAGACCTGGTGTGTGCTGGTGCGAGAGGGAGAGAGAGAGAGATAAAAGAAATGGTGGCCCCCCTCCATTAGTCCTCCCCTCCCCTTGGCGCGTTCATTTTCAATTTTCATCTCATTCTCCATTCTCATTCCATACTGTGGTTCGGTAGCGGTTGTTTGGTTTCGCTTTCGAATGTTTAACCGGCCTCCTGCGGTGTTCTATTCTCTTCTCACCTTCTGTTTGTTCTAACATTGAACGTCGAACATTGTTGAACATTGGTGAGATCGGATTTATTTTTGAATTTCGTGAATATATAGCTTTGTATACTGACCGTGTTCAATTCAGCTCATGAGGTAGTGCCATGGACAAATTATGTTGGTGTTTATTAGCAGATCGATAATCATCGGAAATTCCTTATTCCAGGTATGTTCATTTCCTTAACTGAATAATCCGAAAAATTTCGGGAATATGCAATTTTAGCTATTGATCTTTGACAAATAAGCAAAATGATAAGAAATTTGTAATTATTCATGAAGTGAGTCTGTGAGTGAGTTAATTTGTCGGGTAGAACCTACCGCAGGTTTCAACGAATCTACCCACCTATTGCTTCTTATTCTAGAATATTTGTTGGTGTGGACATGTTCGGGTCGCATATAAGCACAACGTACATCTATTTGGCATAAGGCCTGTGTCTAAGCTTTCTGATTGGTTGATGCCAAATAACAGTACGTTATGCCATTGTTGAGTCAGAGTCATGTACGTTTTACGCGTGAATTGAAAATGCATGTGTATGCCAGATAACAGTACATATTGTTGGTGTCGCGTCAGCGCCTTGTACGTTATGGCATTAAATTGAAACAGCAATAACTGCATGGGATATCAAAAATTTATTATAATAATAATAATACAAATTCGAAAATACTCATCACATTCACACATCGATAGTGCGTTCTAGAAACATAAATGTACAGGGTGTCCCACGACAATTAAGACAGGGAATATCTCGAAACTCAAGAGTAGTAGAAGATTGTAATTTTGGGGTTGAATATTATATTACCCAATGAGCTTTACGTTTTCGGTCACGTGACATCAGATTCAAAATTATCAATGGGACAACCTGTTTATTTTGGAATTACTATGTTTCTCTCGATAAAACAATTCCAACAATCTATCACACTTGTAGCCTAAAACGATTAATTCAAGAACTATATACCAGGTACTTCAATATCTTTTGTCCCACGGCGATTACTACAAACGTCTGAAACGAGCAGTTGCCAAATTATTTGGGTTAAGGGTGTCAATGTTTATGTGGGCAATCCTATATTCATTGTGATGATTAAAGCGATGCAGAATTATATTAATCATTCATATTTTATTGAAGAGCGTAGTCAAAAAACTTTGGGACAAAGGAAATTGACGTACCTGTAGTTCTCAAATTGATCGTTATAAATAGAGACTGCAATTTTAATCGTTTGTTGAAATCGTTTTATCAGGAGGAATGTGAAAAGACCAAAATATACAGGTTGTCCCATTAAAAATTTTGAATCTGACATCACGTGACCAAGAACAAAAATCTCATTGGGCAACGTAATATCGGAAAAAAGGTTCTCAATTGCTTTAATTTTCGACCCCTAAATTCACACGAATATTCATATGCATGAATACTTATTGTTCAATCAAACAGTCACGAAAGCTTCCACTTGTGAAGTATCTATATACATACAAAGTCGCGCGTGGTCGCGCTGAACAATTCCTATTCCTTCTACCCACCCCTACCTCCTCCAAACCCCTAACGAGATCTAACAAAAAAAAATCCTCTGTTACATCGAAACTATCATGAATATCACCCCACTTTCAGCATAGCACAGCACATAATAATTAATAAAACATTATTACTTAGCTATACTTACGAACACACAAAAAGTTTCAAATTGGGAGCACTTTCACGTACGATCCATTTCGTGTGATTTAAGCTAGAAAATTCCCGAATCCACATATCACATTCTTCTAGATTGTGTAAATCTCCATAAACTGTTATATTATCATTGTTAGTAACTCCATTCGTCTTTATATTTAAAAGATTGGGGTAATTCTATATTGAAATAAGGTATTGAAATCAAACTCAACTCGAATTTTTAGATTCATCCGTTGCCTGGTTTGCCAGAAACATCTAATTAACGCTCATCGTGAAAAGCCCTGTATAGTTTTGATGACGGACCTGCAACTAAGGCTGGAACAAAGAACGATATGAAATACTCCTTCTAAATGTAATACCCACGTATACTGAATAGGAAGTAATAAAATTAATAAATCTCGTCTGATTCCAATTTTGTAATCCAAAATGAGCAAAGATAATATTTTGAGCACATAATATGAATAGTTAAAATCGTCTGTGCACGAATAAACAGCACATCGTTGAAATGAAATTTTGATGTTCTTTTCAGATATGGCAAAAAAATGAGAAATTCGAATGTATAGAGTGTTGTTTTCTGGCAGAAAGAATTTGTGAATTTTAAGTGAAGCCGGACCTGGATTTCATCTTTTGTTGTTGCCTCAATCAATTCCACGGGGTAGATTGAGCAAGTCTACCAATTTTCAAAAATATATACAGGTTGGTTGGAAAGTTATGAGACAATGAAGATATGGACAAAATTGATGAAACATCCTGTCTCTCGGTTATAAGAAGTCGAAGACCCATCAACCATGGGTTTTTTGAAATCACCTCAGTGACCCCTATCCACAGTTGAATTATTTACCTTTCCCAATGAAACACCCTGTATATATATAAAACTCTACCTTTTTCTTTCATAATTTCAGAAATTTCGCAAAAATATATTCAGTGTTTCATATTTTTCATAGTTGCACCTCCTTATCTTCCGCAATAATCATTGAGATTGGATTCATAAATTCGCAACTTTGAGAGAGATTCCAATGATACCCTCGAGGACCTAGGGGATAAAACTCCAGTGATAACTGATAACACTGCTCGCCAGCAGCTATGGAATCACGACATTTCCGAATATGACACCCTGCATATATTATTAACCAAAGAAGGAAAGTAAATATCAATTAAAATTCAATTCAGATATTTTATTTCCATCAGACAAATAAAATTGAGGGTAGCAGTAGGTATTAGCTGAGGTTCAGAAGAAAGAATAAATTAAATCCAGAGGAGAATTGTTATCAGTTGAGTCAAGATTCTGATATTTGGCAGACTTCAATTGCCTCATAGGGCGCATCCAGGAGAATAATTTCGATTATACAGGGTGTCCCAAAAAAGTGTGTTGTCACAATGATATATTTTTTTAAATGACATGCTATATAATATGTTGTTGCACATTTGAGTGCTTCCAGTGGTTACCTTCAGACTTCTGGAATTTAATTGGGATCTGTTCATTGATATTCACGTGAAAATATACAAGGTGTTGCGAAAAACGACCGACAACGCTTGACAGGTGATAGCCCTCGTGATTTCATAATCACTGAGATAGAGACATACGGTCTTCAATCGTTCAGTTCTCAAGATACAGGGCGTATCTTCTTCAGTAGTAGAAGATTACAAAAATTTTTGTTTCCTCTTTATGCGTGGAATAACTATTTCTGTTCAGCTACAGAATGAGATATGAATAGTATCTAATCTACTCAACACCAGAAAAAATATTTTTGCAATGCAATCTTCAATTTTGGGTCGAATTTATCGAAAACTGTTCGTTTCAGCTCAGTTGAAGGTGATGCATTTTTTGAACAAAATTGAACAATGAATCCGAGGAATTGGAAATAATTGAAATATAATCAGTGGCGTAGAACATATGGGAGGAAAATATGCCACACCCCCCCTCCCCCTTTATGGCACCACTGGATGAAATGTCCGGAATGGCTTCCTGGTGAAGAAATGACCCATTCAAAGATGAAACACTTGTAGACCGTATGTCCCTATCTCAGTGATTATGAAATCACGAGGGCTACCACCTGTCAAGCGTTGTCGGTCGAATTTCGCAACACCCTGTATAACAATAAAAATCAATTTTGCCTCAATGGTCAAAAACATTAATAACAAAAAAGAGAGTGCCTGGTCAATAGAATCATAACAGATACATATCAAATGAGGCGTAAAAGTTTCGCTAACCGAGTTTGATTGACAGGAATAATCTCATCAGAGTTTCCAAATTTTAGTGGCAAACTTTTCAAATTTCAAAACACTATTTTTCTTATTTCAAATTGGAGCCCCTATATATTTCCATGACATTCGATGCGTCAATAAAAAACATACTTTTTTTCTTATTACAACCTTATCGAAATTCTCATCGTATCAAATATTATTTGCCGAATACTCGTTTCTTCAACTATTTTAATAGTCATTCTGATTGAGAAACGAACGAAGGAAGCTTTGATAAACAATTTCCTAATACAACATATCAGAAGTTCATCAGAACTATGCGTCTAAACTCTAAAGCTTTTACACATCATGAAAGTATAGAAAATCACTGAAGTTCTAGTAATAAACTTTTCAAAAACAAACAAGACGGGAGGTGAGATGCAGGACCTTGTTAAAAATTTTCCTGTCCTTGTCACGGTGTTTGACGCCGTATCCTATAGGTATGCGAATGTATTGCGAATTGGCCATAAGCTATTTTTTAAATTCAAGATGGCGTATCCAATATGGCAGACGAGTTTTGTAATCCGATTTATCTCAAAATTGGCATCTAGAGGTTTTCGAGGTCGGAGATGATGATTTATTCGTCAAAATTAGGAAATTCAAAATGGCGGATCCAATATGGCAGACGAGCTTTTTCAATTAGGATAGGATTCTACACAAAATTGGTGTCTCGTCTGAGGGTTCTCGGAATCGAAGATTATGGTTCTTTCGTCGAAATTTGGAAATTCAAGATGGCAGATTCAATATGGCAGACGAGTTTTGTGATTATGATCCGATTCCATCAAAAATTTGTATTTGGCGGTTTTTGGGGTCGAAGATCATGATTCTTTCTTTCTTTCTTCAAAATTTGGAAATTCAATATGGCGGACGAG
This sequence comes from Phaedon cochleariae, assembly GCA_918026855.4. NCBI lineage: Eukaryota > Metazoa > Arthropoda > Insecta > Coleoptera > Chrysomelidae > Phaedon > Phaedon cochleariae. The sequence goes on from OU896715.1 coordinate 48,384,921, forward strand.
TTTGGAGTTTGGTAATTAGGATCTGATTCTATTCAAAGTGGTATCTGGGTGATTTTGGGGTCAGAGATCATGATTCTATCATCAAAATTCGGAAATTCAAGATTGCGAAACCAATATGGCGGACGAGTTTTGTATTTATGATCCAATTTCATTCAAAATTGGTTGCTAGGGGTTTTTGGCAGAGCTTCGCGAGAATCAAATCTTTCCAAGAGCAAGACTTGACTTTCGAGACCAAGACCAACACCCTTTCCCAAAAAGAAAGAAAGAAAAATGATGAACGTAAATCTACTCAATATTAAGAAAAATGTGTCATATTTAATTTTTTCTTCACTCAAAATTCGAAATACCATTTTCAAATTCAGTATTGTAGTTTTGAAGTTTACAACAAGAAGAAGAAACAAATAGACACAAATTTAATACAAAAGTTATTTGGTTTGACTTTGAATTTGAAATTTCTTGAAATATTCTGATGATGCATTGTTGTCAGTTCCGACCCTTTTGAACTTTTTTCTGACCTGTCGGGCAGTGACCTGTTTGCTGTTTGGGTCTCATTTAATGTTTATTTAAGGTTTATTAAGAATTATATTCTTATGGTAAAAGGAAAAATTTATTTCGCTCACTTTATACGCATAAATTGTCAATTTTAAAGACTGAGAAATACGAAATACCTATATTATATGCATATAAACTGTTGGATATTTGAATTGAATAATTCGAATTTCTAGACGCATTTTGATTCAAGACATTTATTTTTCGAGACCAAGACCAAGAGTGATCAGTCTCGGCCTCAGTCTCGCGAAGCCCTAGTTTTTGGGGTCGGAGGGTCGGAGATTTCCAATATGACGAACGAGTTTTTTATTTATGATCCAATGCTATTCAAAACTGGTATCTGGTGGTTTTTGGGGTAGGAGATTATGATTATGATCCAATTTGGTGAACAAGTTTTATAATTATATGATTCGATTCTATTCAAACTCTGTATCTGGATGTTTTCAGGGTTGGAGATTATGATTCCTTCGTCAAAATTATAGGAAGATTAAGAGGGCGGACGAGTCTTGTTATTCTGGTTCATTTTATTCAAAATTTGTATCTGGGGGTTTTCGGGGTCGAATATCATGATTTCTTCCCCATTATAGGGAAATTCAAGATGGCGGATCTAATATGGCGAACGATCTTTGTAATAAATGGTATAGTCTGAAAAACTAATGCAACACGCGAGCAAAGAAAAGTATAGGTTAGTCACCAAGAAGCTCCACTTCAAATGCGCGGGAAAACTGACAAATGACTTTGAATTTTTACTACGATCAGATGTCAGCTGTATGTTAACTGTTTGTCAACTAATTTCTTCCAGAGATTTGGCAAATTTTTCAACAGTGACAAAAGTGGATTTAATCTGCACAAAAGCGATTATTTTTTTTATAGACTTGTGTTTTCCTGCTAAGTTTCAGTGGAATCATCATTATTTTTCGTTTCTTGTTATCATTTTACATAACCTCAAAATATTGTGGTATAAGTGTAAGTATATTTGATTTTTTCTAGTGTCTAGGGTTGAGATTGAGATTTTTTAGGTTCCCTAATCCTAGGACCCAAGAAGTGAGAATGAATTCATGGCAACTGGCGTGCAATGATGAATTGATCATGGCTACCGATCCTATGAAATTGTATCGAAGCATGAGAATTTGCAGTCTACATTTTGAGGTCTGTTCCTAACCTAAAATTACAAAGAGAAATTCCACATTGCACATAGGTAAATGATGATTCATCGTTCACAAAAACAAAATATCCTCATGTCCTGCTTAAGTTTCTGATTCATTGGCAAGTCAAAATAAATTATTATTAATTTCTATTATTCCATTGACACTACAATAACACACATGTAAATAAACTATTCTAAGGTAGATTCACAATGTCCACCTAATTTTGTAGAATCGTGTTGTGATTGGGTGAACATACATTTACGCGACGGCTGTCAATCTATCTACCAATGAGGATTTGATACGTTGAACGCGGATCGCTTACTTGTAAGCGCGCCTTCAATACGTATGTCAGTTTCAAAAAATCAATACTTCAACCTGCTTCCAACCAATGAGCGGAGCGTAACCCATCGTGCCAGTTCATTCATATGGGTTATTTCAAGGTCATCATCTAAGTTTCACTATTTCATTCATAAATACTCCAAGTGAAAACTCTTTCCCCTCTTCTCTTTGACGCGAGGCCAAGGAGGAGTAGGTAGTACATTTATGGTATAATATAGTTTAAAAAACGAGATGAATTATCGAACTAAAAAGAAGTAGAAAATGAATAGTAGTTTAAAAAACTAATTAGACACGATTTTATGGATAGCCACAATAAAAAGAAGTACAAAACAAAATGATGGAAGTGTGTTGATAAATATGCAACTACACAGAAAGAAAATTATAGTGAAATACAATATAATTATTGAACTCTTTAATATAAAATGCGTCGATTCGATTACGATTATAGCTCCAAGCAAAATGTATAGTAAACAGTTCGATTTTATTACCTATAGTGATTTTTTTATAGTGAAACTTTAGCACTATGAATTACTATTTTGGATATGTAAAAAATGCATATGATTTATGCGAGAATTTACTCAATATCAGAGTAGTATTACCTATATCATTTCAGTGAAAAGAATTATATTATTATAGTAATAAATCCCTAACTGTTATAGTAAATTTCACATTATAGTGGAAATCAACAAACGAAATGTTGCCGGTCCCCCGCAGAATTTATTCTATTTTTCTGGCCCCTCGTGAGAAAGTTGGCCCACCAGCTAGTGGTATAAATTAATGTGCGTCACTGATTTTTTGAATTCTATATCTGCATATCTTATTGACCAACTATAGATATACAACATTTTGTTTTCCTGAATTGTTTTGATATTCTGCTCCGTTTCCGTGGAAAAAAATTAATACCAATTTATTGTATAAATTTCTGCAAAGAATTCCTTCAAAAACTGGGTTGAAAATGAATGTGTAATCCATGTCCATAGACATAGAATGAGAATGAAGATTCTTAGACAAAAAATTATGGAAATGTGTGAGGTAATCAAACAAATAGAGGGAATGTTTGCCAGAGTTCGTTGGAATTTCCGAAAAAGGATGAATTTATGCCGTGAAATGAAAGGAGACATCACTGAAACTTCGTTGCAAATATTATAGTATAATCTCTCTCTGAATAAACTTGTTAATTTTTTTATTGTTCTCCTCGGTCTTTTATCAAGATAATGTAAAAACAAAATTTTGTGGAAATCTTATCGTTTGTGAAGTTTTTACATGCATTTGCCATGAATTTCCATCAAGTAACTGCCGAGTCAATTTAAAATTTATCAAGATAGTACAGGAGGACCTTTTCCAAATATTTCGATATATTCTTCAATTTTATACCTTTAGAATTGAACATAAAATTATTAAGAAGAAGTTATGATCCTATTTTGGTCAGGTTAGGTCAAGGGCAGTGAAGTGTATTTGCCTTCGAGGGATCCAAGTATAATTTAGACCAAGGACGCAAAGGAATAAAAAAAATGCGTGTGTCAAAGGAATATTAGAAATCCTTGTGTCAAATTTGAAATAAATGAGTTCCAAAGGAAGAAAGTAATAAAAAAATATTTATTTTCAAAATATCAACTTTGGAGGCTACTTCATTAGCGAGTTTTCGAAAAAATGTTATACGAACTTTTTGTAATATTCAAATAGAATCACCCCCTTGAATGTTTGCACACAATTCCCAGACAAAATGAGGTCTCTGTTCCATTGGTAACTAATAGATTGTGACATACAGTTTATTTACCACAACTTTACATACAGGGAGATCAGAAATTGTACGCAAAAAATGAACATGAGAGCATGATTTTTTTATTTGCATACCTGGGTCCGAGTATACATATAGCTCTCAATATACAGAGTGTAGAGTGAGTCAAACATTTTTATAAGATTATTCGAAGAGAATGAATCTTATTCACTCTTATTCTATGTCTATGAATATAGATCACACATTTATTTTCACCCGTCTTCGAAGGATTTTATTGCACAAATGTATGTAGTACAATAAATTGGTATTTATTATTTTCCACGAAAACGAAACAAAATATCAAAACAATTAATGAGACCAAAATATTGAATGTTCCGTTGGTCAATAGCATATGAAGATATAGAATTCGAAAAAATCAGTGGCGCACAATTGACAATAATATTCGGTAGGGTGTTCTCCGAAACGCCATACTGAATTTCATAATTCCAAATCAATAACGGCTAAATCGGACCCTCCTGATAAAAATAACACTGCCATCTTTCAAGTAAATCGGTGGAAGGATATTTGAGACATTCATATAAAAACGATTTTTTGTGTAAAGTCTTTGGGATTTTTGATTCGTACCTGTAAGGAGTTCAAATCATTTGGTGCTTTGCGCAGTGTCTACTTCTCATTGGTGAGAAGTAAATTATATCACTGCACTGTCGTATGGAATCCATGTCATTCCAAATATATCGAAGCCATTGAATCACTGCAAAGAAAGTTTTTAAAATATGCATACAATAAAAAATATGGCGTGTATCCTCAAAGACACTATAGCTATGACCTATTGCTGAACGAAATCGATTTATTTTCTCTTAAAAAACATCGCGAAATAATCGATTTGACTTTTATGCATAAAATAATCCATAATCATATCGATTCATCCTCATTACTTTCTCTGATTGATTTCAATGTACCACGATCTGTGTCAAGATCAGATATAACGTTCCGCATTGCTGTGCCCAACACACAACATCACTTCCATTGTCCCCTCACAACAATGTGCCGAAGTTACAACAATTTACAAAGTATTGATATATTTTTTCTCTCGCTGTCTCAATTCAAGCATAGACTATTTAGTGCCTTGAGGAACTAGTTTCACATATCTTAGTTTATATTCTTTCCAAATTGTGTATAGATATAGGTATATATTTTTAGCGATCCAACTAATAACCATGTATTATTACATACTCCTGTAAATGGGCGTAAGCGTGTGGGATGTATTAATATTAAATAAATAAATAAATGAATAAACACACTGTATGTTGAAAACTATGCATTTCTGGACCCACGTACAGGGTATCCCACATAACTTGGGCCACCCCCTTATCTGGTAAACTATTATATATACAGAAAAAAGTTCAGAAACAAAATTGTATAACTTCTTATGAAATTTAATTTTTAGATACTGTCATTTATACAGGATGATCCATATGTCTGTGACATATCACAAATTCGTTTTTTCAAATGGAACACCCTATATTTCATCATATTTTTAGATAGTACTTTAGAAGACGAGTTCAATGATGTATAATAACATGGGTCTGAGATCACCCGTTTCGGAATTATACACGATCTTCTTCAATAAATTGTCTAATTTCAAAGCCCTATAGAAACGTTGTGGATGAAGTTTTCGATTCGCACCTCTTGCTATAAATTAACAAAGTCTGTATATTATTTTGTTCTATGGTGAAAATTTAGGAATTTTCAATTTGTCAAAAGTGATGACGTATTTTGAAAACCAATAAATATCTCGAGATTTTCAAATGGATCACCCTATATTCCATTTCAAATTTGCATAGAGCTCAGGAAGACGAGTTCAATGATATATCATAACATGTGTCTGATATCACCCGTTTCGGACTTGTACACGATCTTCTTCAATAAATTGCCCAATTTCAAAGCCCCATAGAAACGTTGTGAATGAAGTTTTCGATTCCCAACTTTTGCTATAAATTAACAAAGTCTGTATATTATTTTGTTCCATGGTGAAAATTTAGGAATTTTCAATTTGCCAAAAGTGATGACGTATTTTGAAAACCAATAAATATCTCGAGATTTTCAAATGGAACACCCTATATTCCATTTCAAATTTGCATAGAGCTCAGGAAGACGAGTTCAATGATATATCATAACATGTGTCTGATATCACCCGTTTCGGACTTATACACGATCTTCTTCAATAAATTGCCCAATTTCAAAGCCCTATAGAAACGTTGTGAATGAAGTTTTCGATTCGCAGTTCCCGCTATGAATTAACAAATTTTGTATGTTTTCTTGATCCATGGTAAAAGTTTATGAATTTCGCATTGGCCAAAAGTGATGATGTATTTTGAAAAACGATAATTTTTTACAAATTTTCGAATTGAACACCACCCTATTTCGTTCCATCTTTGGATGATGCTCAGAATGACGAGTTCAATGATATATTATAATATGGGTCTGAAATCACCCGTTTCGGACTTATACACGATCTTCTTGAAAAAATAATCAAATTTCAATGGCAAAACTCTGACTGTTATCTTCATATTAGATAAAAAAATTGTAATTTATGTGAAACAATTCGTAATAAAGAGTTTTGAAAACAACGAATATTAGCGAAATTTTTATGTAATGTTATACTATTATTTCACTGGAAAACCTTTTGGAAATGATTGAGCACAGGTTATCACAATCAAATTTCACCTACATTTGACTCTATACGAGACCAATGCGGGAATATTCAATTAATAAAATGTATTTGAACATTTTTTTTGATTGTCTGCCTTATCAATTTGCATGCATTCATTGCAATAAATGTCATTTCCTCATAAAAATCGTATATCTTTCATACTGTTCAACATTTTTCATTGAATTCTCAATGAATAAACACTGGACATAAGTAAATGATCGAAGAGAAAACCAAAACTCAAAGTGGAATGACATGCCAACGTGAATTTGAATGAATCACATGCAGTAGCAAATACACTGAGACATATCGCGATAAGATATACTACGTGCATAGCTGAAAATGGACGGTATATAGAAAATTTGATTTGACTACTTTGTATATTCTATTGAATACTATATCTAATTGTTACTGTTGTTATGTTTACTCGTTTTCTCAGTTAATGTTAGTTTTTTTGTTTGACTATTCATTAAAGAAGATCGTGTATAAGTCCGAAACGGGTGGTCTCAGATGCAAATATGAAATAAAATATAGGGTGTTCCGTTTGAAAATATCGAGATAATTATTGGTCTTCAAAATACGTCATCACTTTTGGCAAATTCAAAATTCCTAAATTTTCACCATAGAACAAAATAATATACAGGCTTTATTAATTCATAGCAGAATTTGCGAATCGAAAATTTCATTCACAACGTTTCTATAGGGCTTTGAAATTGGACAATTTATGGAAGAAGATCGTGTATAAATCCGAAACGGGTGATCTCAGACCCATGTTATTATATATCATTGAACTCGTCTTCTGTAGTACTATCTAAAAATATGATAAAATATAGGGTGTTCCATTTGAAAAAACGTATTTGTGATATGTCACAGACATATGGATCATCCTGTATAAATGACAGTATCTAAAAATTGAATGTCATGAGAAGTTATAAAATTTTTATTCTAAACTTTTTTCTGTATATCTAATAGTTTACCAGATAAGGGGGTGGCCCAAATTATGTGGGATACCCTGTACATATGAAATAAATTTATGATTTCATCATGTAGAATCACCTCCTCCACCTTGATTTTTTGCGCATAATTTCCGGACACCTTGTATAAAGAAATCACTGAAGTATCATATTTTGTTGACAAGACAGAGACAGAGATCGGTCTGATCATCGGCGGAAACCGATTATAAATTGGTTAAAAAAATCGTGAATTCAAGCTACCTATATGTACAGGGTGAGTCAAAAATGTGTACCGAGCTTTCTGGGGGTGATAGAACATTGAAAAATAAGTGTAGTTTGATGATTAAACTCATGGCCCATAATGATTAAGGGAGATATATCCTTCCAAAGTTGATAAAATTAAAATAATTTCTCCGCATAACTTCTGATGAACGATGAGAGCCATCCGATTGAAATTTTGTGCATGAATGTATGTTGTCAAAATACATTTTTTCGTCACACTTCCACATTTCTGATATTGTTATAAAGGGTGTTCTCAGAGGGTGAGTCATGATTTTTTGTAGAAAACTTTTTTCCCTGTATTATTTTCGGTGAAAAAACAGGAGCATTTGATGGAGCGAAGAAAATTACATGAAAAAGGTACTCCTATTCAAATAGAAAAAATTGAGCCGTTCGTGAGATATTTGGGTTTTTGTAGTTACATGATATCAGCAGATTGATTTTATTCATCGCGAGATCCATCGGTAACAATATTTTAGCATGCCATGATGAATAATTTTGTTCTCAATTTTGACGTTCATGTCATCAGCATTCGAGTCAACATTGTTGTAGTTGATTTGTTCGTGTGGTTTTTCTGTGTCATTTATCACTGCGATTATCAACTGAGATTTTAAGAAATATGGCAGGTTATTCGTTCTCTGAACAAACTGATATGCTTCTAATGCTTGGCGAGTGCTTCGGAAATGCAAATGCTGCTGTGAGACGATATGCAGAGATGTTTCCCGCTCGACGCGTTCCAAATTCGAGAACAATTTTGAGGATTGTACAAAGACTGCGTGAAACAGGATGTTCGAAAACCAATAATAGAAATGGTGGCCGACCCAGAAGTGCGAGAACTGTAGAAGTTGAAGAAGAAGTATTAAATACTGTGGAACAGGATCCGGAAATAAATACAAGGAAATTAGCAAGACGAATAGACACACCACAAGCGAATGTAACCAGGATTCTCAGAGAGCAACAGCTGCACCCTTATCATTATTTGCAGGTACAAGAACTGTTACCACGAGACAATGAAATAAGATTGAGATTTTCTGAAGAGTTGCTGGAACGACCTCGAAGATGTCCTGAGTTTTCAAACAAAATATTGTTCACAGACGAAGCAACTTTTACTAGAAACGGTGTTTTCAATTCGCGCAACACTCATTTCTGGGCTGACGAACATCCACACGTTGTTAAAGTGACGCATTTTCAATATAATTTCGAAGTGAACGGCGGGGCTGCGACTTTAGGAGACAAATTCGTTGGATACTACATGTTCCCAGGGTCTCTGAATGGTGCAATGTACCTCAACTTCTTAGAAAATGAGTTAGGTACGATATTAGAAGACATTCCTCTCAACCATAGACCTATTATCCACAGCTCTCAACCTACGTAGGGAAATCTGCTTTATGCATGATGGAGCACCACCTCATTATGTAAGAGTTGTACGTGAATGGCTTAATGATAATTTTCCTGATAGGTGGATAGGACGAGGCATAGACGCTCCTATTTCCTGGCTCGCTCGTTCGCCTGACCTCAATCCACTAGATTTTTCGATCTGGGGTTACATGAAATCTAGGGTTTATTCAAGCGAAATTCGGAACGTTGAAGAGCTGAGGCAAAAAATTGTGAACGAATTTACGTTGTTGAAAAATGATCACCAAACTATGAACGGTTTGATGAATAATTTACGTAAACGCCTCAGATTATGTATAACCGAAAACGGTGGACGTTTCGAACAGCTACTTTAATTTGTTTTTTTCCTCTTTCTTCCATTCAAAATTATGTATTAATTAAAAGTACCAAAAACATTATCAAACTTTTATTTTTATTCAAACCTTGTTGGGACAGACTTATGCTATGTACTGATTGCTCAGTAACGTGGCACAGGGAGGTGATATCGACAAAATTAAAAACAAAATTGTTCATGGCCTCCTAATTTATAAAAAAATATGGATTTTTTTTATTCGTGGAAAATATTTATGGGTTTCAGAACTTCTACCCTGTTGAATCTTGATTTCGTGTGACAAGTAGAACAAATTATAGAAAATGTTGAAATTTACTAATTACATTACGATATATGAGAAAATCATATTTCAAACGCCTATAACTCAAAACTTGTAAATTTTCGTTAAATTGTTTTTTATATACCTCGCATTATCTCAGTAACTACAACGTTTATCAAAAAAATACTCCAGATAATGTCGATGCGCTTATGTTTCAAGATGCGAATGGTTCTTCGATTTTGAAAATCGAATCATAAATAAGGAAGATATTGAGAAAATCATAATGCAATGCAGGTACCACGGACGAACGCGTTTCGCCGCATTCGTACCCCAAGTCTCCCCGCAATACCCGCGGCTATCATGGTTCCATACGCTTTCGTTATTACACATCAACATTGAGGCGTTAACCATTGCATTTAATGGTGACTTATTGTGAATTAATTATTCGATATTTGGTACTGTGTGCTCTGTTTCAATAATTAAATAAGTATTGATTATATGTGGCAATGGAATGTTGTCGCAAATTTTCAAAGAGAAATCTTCCAGAGTAACCACTAGAGCGGCGTTGATATTTCATGAATTATACGTATAACCTTTTTCTGGGTAGAGTCGATTTTGCCGCTTTAATACAACAAAGTACGGACTACGAGGAGCTCCGAATTTCCGACAAACGCGCGGCTGGGGCAGGCCTTTCGCCGACAAACGCGCCGCTTCGCTGGCCTAATTAAGAGTGGACAATAGGACTGGAAAAATGATGAATACAGCGCTCTCGCTCCTGACGCTTCATGGGAAAACAGTTTGGCATATAGTACATTTTTAAACGCCATCATATAGACAAAGGTTCAAATTAGGGCGGATACTATCTCATTTTTCAAAATTCGAAAAAAAAAAGTTTCAAAAATGTATTTGAATATAGCATTATTAGCTGACGAAAAAAAAATATTTATACTGCTTGTTTAGGATTTTCAGATAGTATCCGCCCTAGAATGAACCTTCAATATGCTACAAAAAAAAAATTAAATCATAATGTGGCTTGGTTTCTTCACAAAGCGTCAGGAGCCAAACCTCTGCAACCTCAAAAATAGGCATAAGTTCACGATGATATTTGCGCCCTCTGGTGAAAGTTATATCAGAAGAACATGGCAGTCGATATAGCCTTAGTTCGGGTGATTTGATGAAATATAGAAATAATAAAATTTAGAAAAACCTATATAAATTCATGAAATTTCAAAAATAAACTAGTAGGTATTGATTGCTTTGAGACAAAAATAATTTATTCTTCATACATTTTGAGAAGTAGTTATTTAATAGTTCGTTCGTCAATTGAGTGACATCTATTGAATAAGCTGATGCGTAATTTTACGCGAGTTCATTGCCTCAAGTGCCCATAATTTCGCTAAACGCAAAAAATCGTCTACAATAATAGTATACTTATAGGTGGTTCCCCGAACGGGTTGTTTTTTACACGGCGTAACATCCTGAGATGCAGGGTGATATATACAGGGTCGCTGATATGTATATATGGAAACAGGTGAATATCTCGGCAATCTGTTGTTAGATTTTTTCAATTTATGTACAGTGTGATTTAAAAACGTGGCGGATTTGAAAATGTTATAGCCTCTGTTGCCACTTTTTCAGTTATTCCGGATTTTTAGTTACTTCCTTATTTTGAATGAAACACCCTGTACTTTATTGGATTTCCAGATTCTCCTTGAAGAGCTGATTCCATCGAGCTATCACACTTGGGGTCGAGCGGGAATGATTACATAGATATACCTAGGGTGTTTAAAATCTAGGTTTTTCAACTTCAAGATTTTTTTGTGTAGAAACTATCCATTATCGATCAAAACCGCTTCAATATTCCTATCTTCACTTTTGATTTACCATCTACTGACTATTTAATTGGAACAGATACAGAGGGTGATCAGAATTCTGAATCTTGAACCACCCTGTATTTGTTTCAATTAAATGTCAGTAGATAGTAAATCAGAAGTAAAGATGGGAACATTGGAGCGGTTTTGATCGATAATGAATAGTTTCGACACAAAAAAATACTAAAGTTGAAAAATCGAGATTTTAAACACCCTATACCTATGTATTCATTCCTGCTAGACCCCAAGTGTGATAGATCGATGGAATTAGCTCTTCAGGGAGAATCTGAAAATCCAATAAATTACAGGGTGTTCTGTTCAAAATAAGGAAGTTAATAAAAAATCCGGTATAACTGAAAAAGTGGCAACATTGGCTATAACATTTTCAAATCTGCCACGTTTTGAAATCACACAGTACATAAATTCAGAAAAATCCAACAACAGGTTACCGAGATATTCACCTGTTTCCATACATATCAGCGACTCTGTATAGTGTTGCCAACACGGCTTATTTACGGTTAGAACTGGCCTTTTCAAGAGGTGATCTGGAGGGTAAATGTTGCATCTGCATCTGTGGATAATTTAGCCATCTGATAAACCTTTAGTGCCTTTTTCTGGCCTTATATAAATCAATATTCAACCAAACTACATTAATATAGAGTTACCCACAATTTAAAGTAGGTAAACGACTTTTATGATTCTGCCACTTCTACCACAAAATAGTTGGTGATGCTATTGCTGACTAAACAATTACAACTGACAACATAGTTCAACAGTCAATATTTTGTTATTGATTTAATTCGATGAGAAACTATATTTGCATCCTTATTTTAGAATCATGTACAAACCATGATGCTCAATACTGAAAGATTCACAATAAACGCCTGGTTGAGATAACTGAAACATTGACTCCTAACTTCTAAACACTGAAATAGCGTTTTCCATTCGACAAAATTTATTATAGTCTGTGTATAAATATATATTCATCTTTTAAAATTACACGTGATGAACAGAGACAAAAAAGGTTGGGTGCGGAAAAAGTTCAGACCAGTGCGACGAGTGGTAAACAGTATGAAATAGGTATTAAAAAAGCTAGAAATAAGCTAGATATCTAAAAACTTTCGCCTGCGGCGCATTTTTTTATGGTCTAACTTTTTCTAGCTTTTTTTCAATAGCACATTGGCGTTTTTCAACAACTAGTCGTTGGCAACACTTTATGACATTATAAAAATGTTCAACATCATTTGAATGGTTACGAATCCAGGTAAAATGAATCAATGTTGAATATTTTCGTCATGTCAGTAGTTTGATCTGCTTTTTGCAGAAACGTTGAACCTTGTATTTGGTGTGGAAGTGTTTTTGTGTTTGTGACTATAAGTATTGAAAATGCCGCCTATAAAACCCAGGGCAGGTGATTATCGTAAGGGAGAAAAAACAAAATTACATGTGTTGACAAAAAGACGTAGCCGGACGTAGGATATCAAGGGGGAAGAAAAATATCAGTATCGGTCGAATGTTATATTCATTCCCTTCACCCCCAGACACCCCTATTTTGGAATTCCAAATGGCACCCCCTATTTCGAGATATATAAAATTCAAAGTCTAGCAATAACCAACCAGATGGAAAACTATTTTAGTATTTGATCTATACATATCGGGGTGACATAATCATTAAATTATAAGTTATATTACGTCAGTTATTAGGTACAGCCAAACATTTTGTCATCTTTCATTGCAGATCAATTTTTGTGGAGTCACATGTGGAAACAATGGTTAATAAAACTCAGCCAGAGAATATGGATGTACTCAAACTGATATATTTCTCGAAAAGTAGACAAATAAATGGGAAAACGTTTTAAAAAATGTTTCAAGAATTCTAGAATAGGCTGTACTATTGAGCATCAAATATTGAAGCATATTTTCGAATAATTGCTTCAAATATCATATTACTCGCCCTCTCTAATTTTTGTTGATCACCAACATGAATCATTGAAATAAATTATTATTCATCTGGTCGGATTGGTTTTTGTTTCCGCCTCAATTTGATGTATCTCAAGTTGCGATTTGGAATTTTATAAAGTAGAGGTGGCGGGGGTTTGAGGGGATGATCATAGCATTCAATAGATACTAGTATTTTATTTCCTCCTCAGTATCTGAATCAACCTATTTTTTTACATAATTGTTATCATCGCACATCATAAGGCTAAGTGGTAAGTTTTGAAATCAGAGCTCTGTACTATGAATCAAGGAAATCGCCTATTTTGTAACTTTCTCAGCTGAAACTGAATTTCAAAATTTTCTCTTCCAATGAGGAATTGGTGGAATAATCAACAATATTTCAATTTGTGCTAACTTAATCCACATCATAACATTTTTAACAATCAGGCCTTTGATGAAATGTTGCCGCATATCATCGAGTTCAACCCGTTTCTATAAAGAGCACCGTACCATGTTCTTGCCCTACGACTGCTGCTGCTGTTTTTTATTCCACTTCAGCTGTGCTCAAAGCAACATAGTATCTAAGGCTTTTCAAAGAACCAAGATACTGATTTTTTTCGACGGCTATAACACAAAATTGCTCTTGTTTCACTATGTTTGATATCACAATAACTTCATTTTGTTATTATTTCACAAAATCTCATCTCTCATGGAATATAAAATTTCAAGCAATGACATCAACTCTGTCTAATAGATCAGCATCACTTAAGAGTGAGCAATGAGCCGCACAAAATAACAAATTCAGCGCTCTCGCTCTAGACTTCCCATTTCGAAACCATTCAATATTTTCAAATTTTTTTCGATTCATGCTCTAGCCAAAGGATCAAGCTAGGTCGGATACTATCTCATTTTTCGGAATTCTTAAAGAAAGAGTGGAAAAAACGTTCTCGAAAAGTGCTCAAAATAAGTCAATTTGGCGAATAAAAAAAAAACGTGTACATACATGAAATAACCAATTTCCAAATAGTATCCGACCTAGATCTATCTTTCAACAAACCACACAAAAAAAAGCAGCTCGAAATAGTGATCGATGTCTATACAGGACGTCAAGAGCCGTTGCTCTACATTCTCACAAATACGCACGATTTGGTCGATGATATTTGCGCCTACGTAAATCACCCTGTATAATATAACAGAAAAGTTAACTTCAACTGACGATACAGTTGAAATTTGAGAAAATAATGATTAAAGCCTACTCATAGTATCTGATGAGTCATTTCGTTTGCTTCTTGGTTTTTCAAGATCGGATTTTCAAAAGCAGCGCTATGGCTTGAGGCTTTTTAGTAATCATCAACATACAGATTTACTGCAGTAAATCTGTATATTATGTACCCTAATATTGGATAGATATCCTGTTGTTGATACTTCCCATATTACTTTTTGCTGATAGTATACACATTTTCCCGCGATTGGCCATCTAAATTTCTGATTATGAAATTGAATCTTTCAGAATATTTACCGAAACCTCATGATCTATTTTAGAGAATACAAAAAATCCTAATTTTTCCACACCTCTCGAGCAATGAAGAGTGTCGTAAGTCATAACATATGTTAACGTGATGGATATAACCAAGGATATAACACAATCAAGGTGTTATCAAGTAAGATTCTATGACCGGATTACCCGATGAATATAGCTAGAATACTTTTCGCTAGGAATCGGCTAGGCAGAATATAAATAAATATTCGGACGCGGTAATCACCCTGACTAATTGGCGAACCGGGTCATTTGTCCTTTTCTAAAAAGGATGCTTGTTGATTTATGACTATTTTGTAACCGCCCACTGCTATCTCTTCCTAACCCCCCCGGACCTCAGGTATAGGCGAGTTTTGTCGCGTTTCCCAACCTTAAGTCAAAGGAAATAATAGGCACTCCGAGTTTTCATGGGCGTAGGGCAGATAACATAGCATTGGGATCAACGTTAGTTGTGAAGATTGGTATTTTTAATGCCTTTTTCATTGACTTGTGATTCGTGACACATGTTAGTACGCTTTCCGACCTGCCTTGTGTTGAGCAAGAAGGAAACGTTTTTATAATATTTCGAGTTATCGCTGATGTGTGCCTGACAGTTCTCAAAGCTGGTTTCCGCCTTGATATTGTTGAGGCTTGGGGATAAAATGAAAACTATCACCATTTTCAATTTCATTAGGTTATATCTATAGTAATTTGTTATCATTCTCATGTGGATATATTATCATTAATCCATGTGTTTTATGTACTCATTTACTTTACTTCCAAGTAATTATAGGATTATAATCATTAGATGTATGGCTGATGATATAGTCATATATATTTCCGAAACATGTAGCCCTGTTGATTGATCTGCTACTCACATAGGAGGTAATTATTTAGTATAGTTTTGATTTCACTCCACTTTGATAAACCAGAGACTTCTACCAAAGATACTGAAATAAGCAAAAAAAAAATGAAAATAGTCGGTCACCCACACACCATAATTATCATCTTATTGAGAAAGGGCCATTACGTACCAAATAGTTAGTAAATTAAATAAGGCCCCAAAAGAACTGTTTCTTTTCCTTTGAAGTCTGATTTTGTTTTTCCATTATTTTGACTGCATTGGAAGGTATAATCATATAATGATGTTGTACACTCTAGTCGACTTTTCGTCACATACCTATTTATTTTATATCGATAGTTCCCTGTATTGATAGTATTTCACAAGGACTTTCATTATATTCACAATAATCACATATAGGTACTTGTTTTTCGAAACGACGAAAACCATTGTATCAAATTCATCAGGCTTCATTTCCCTCATTTCAATAATTATGCTTTTACGGAGCCTAAATATTTCTATTAGTTTTATTTCCTCTCAATATTTTCCGTTGTGTTACTCACGCCTGTCATATTGGAATATACAGAGAAGTGCACAAAAAACGGCCACTGCTGTATCTTCTGATTGATTTTAGATCGGATTTCTAGAATTGGTGGGCAGCAAGTATACCAAATTGCTCATCAACTGACAAAACAATATCTGCATGGCCCATTATTTTCTGTTCCACTAGAAACGACCGCAACTTTTGATTTCTAGATGGGACACCCTGCATTTTATTCCATGAATTGTTAGGGCTTATCATAACGGATTCGAGGATACCGCGTTCGATGGGGTTATTTCAAACGATTACGAAGGCTGTATGAGTGTGACATAGAAATGAGTTTTGATGGTGCTAAGTCACACCAATTGACATATGGAAATTTCGAACGCAAATATCTTCGTGATCATCTGAAATAACCCTATCGAACCTGGTATCGTTGATTTCGTCATAACAATCCCTTACCGATTATGGGATACAATACAGCAGGGTGTCCCATTTGAATATCGAAAGTTGGGGTCATTTCCGTTGAAATCGGAAGTGATAGAATAAACATAGTTTTTTTAATGAATGAGCAATTTGGTATACTTGCTATCCACATTTTCGAAATCTGATCTAGAATGATTAGGAAGATACAGCACTGGCCGTTTATTGTGCACTTCTCTGTATGATGTTAAAATTATTCACTAATACCTTCACGTTACGTTATCTTTTCGCATACGATTGTTTTCTAACAATCAAGGCAGGACATCTCTGGTGTTTCAACAACACCGAAACAACCATGAATTGCTTTCATAGTTGACAGCAATCTTATTCCAAAGACACTTCGAATATGCAACTGAAAATAATATGATATGAGCAAGCTGAATTCATCGCTCTGAATTACAAATGTTTTCCGATTTATCGTTGGTCAAGCCCAAAAGCAGAAATCAATGGTACGCCCATGGTTGGTTTGGCACATTCCATTACTTCGCCTTCCAAACGAACAGACTATAGCTAACGACATCTATTATTGTAAATTTATCATAAAATATATGTTTCTCTAGATAAGAGATGGAAAGTACTAGCAATTCAGACACTGATCTTGAATATGTCTTGAAGTTGAAGATTCCTTTCCAGCAGAGTACAGAATCATCGAGAAAATGTTGTATTTGTGGAAAAGATGGTCAACTCCTTCGTTGTACAGAATTATCGATAAAAACATTCGAAAGTTGTATGAATATAAGAAAAAACCTCTGAAAAAACTATGCGAGGCAAATCGATATGGAACTTCAGAGAATTGATGATATTTTCAATGAAAAAAAAAGGTCAATTGATCTTCTGGCACAGGAATATTGAAAACTGGAGACAATAATGTCAGGAATGAAACGCTTTCTATAGTGAAATTGATGTGAAGGTATTTTTGATGTGTCTAAAAGTATTTTCTACCAAAAACGTTCAAATAAGAGTCAAGTTTTGACCTAGTATTGCCTACCAACATTTTTTATTGCCATGGAAGTCGAGTATCATATCAAATGCTTTGTATCGAATTGGAAACATTATAGAGGATCACTGAGTGAGAATAAAGTTGTCATACCACACATGACAAAGAATTTGATAATCTGATAAAATTAATAGATGGTGCAGATTTTTTAATGGAAAAGGGTATACTTTCAACTGTTTATATCAAAAATATGCCGAACTTGGTGGCAAAACTGGTAGGAAAATCTTCATCGAAGATTACTGTCTGTATATAGGTTAATCGAGGAGGTGGAACATTCATTTTACTTGATTTTTTGGGATTTTCTCTCCTCGTTTCTTTAGACGTTTCGGCAACGAATCTGCGAACGTTCAGAGAAACGAGGAGAAAAAATCTCAAAAAATCAAGAAATCGAAGAAATCAGAAAGTACTACGACAAGGAGATAGAAATTATCAAATGAATCAAAACGTGCTAATGAGTCGTATATTGTGATTCCAACAGTGACAAAAACCCATCTGATTCATACACCTAGAACAAAGTACAGAAGATAACTCCCCTGACTTTGTATGCATCAGATATGACCCAGATACACAAATTTTTTTGAGATATTTAGCAAGCTATGAGAGATATTCCAGATTATAAACAACTCAAAAATATGGATGTCAAGGCTTACAATGATATGATACCAAAAAAACTTTTTTTAAATTAGTTGCCTTATACACGATAAAGTTGATTCAGTTGATTCAAAGGTTTTGAGTATCTGATGTCAAGGTATAATACTCGCTAATTCGAAATTCAAAAAACTCACACCGAAACACGTTGGTTTGGGAATAATGATTCATCAAGAGACATGATCGAAAAAAATTATCGAAGCTTTGTGTTCTTGTGGACACTGTATCGTATTTACGTGTATTTACATTTTCGCAATTCGATAGGTATCAAATGTTTTTTTCAAGTTTCCACGAGGATATGTTATTTTTATTTCAATATTATATGCATCATGTTTTGTTTCAATAATTGTCAATTTGTTAATAAATGAGATGGGTGACATTTTACTCTCATGGATAAGAAATATACTTTCGAGATAGATTCATAAAATAAATTGAGGGCACTTCCAATCAAACAGCAAGTTAAAAGAAATTGGAAAATAGCGATCAATTCCATTTCTCCCGTGAATTCCAAGATCGTACTATTCTGTAACACTCAGTAATTCATATTTACGGTGATCGTACTAGGACGGCTGCGGGCGTTGCGGGGAGAATCGGGGTATGAAAGCGGCGAATCGCGGTCCTCCGTACTGCATTGGATTATGATTTTTCCAATATCTTCCTTATTTGTGCTTCGATTTTCAAAATCGAAGAACCATTCGCATCTTGAAACATAGGCGCATCGACATTATTTGAAGTATTTTCTTGGTAAACGTTGTAGTTACTGAGATAATGCGAGGTATATGAAAAGCAATTTAACTAAAATTTACAAGTTTCGAGTTATAGCCGTTTGAAATATGATTTTCTCATATATCGTAATGTAATTGGTGAATTTCAAAATTTTCTATAATTTGTTCTACTTGTCACACGGAATCAAGATTCAACGGGGTGCAAGTTCTGGAACCCATCAATATTTTCCACGAATAAAAAAAATCCATATTTTTTTATAAAGTACCCCCTACCCCCCAAACGCACAGGACGATTTTTTGACGACAAGTGGATCCATATGATCTGGAGATGGTAGGTAACAATTCTAGCCATGTCACAGCTTTTTACCTCCGATTTCCCACCAACTTTTGATCTAAGCGACTTACGGTTCGTTTGGCACTCTACTATTTAGGTATACCGATGAATCTCGCGATGAATAAAATCAATCTGCTGATATCATGTAACTACAAAAACTGAAATATCTCACGAACGGCTCATTTTTTTGTATTTGAATAAGAGTACCTTTTCCATGTAATTTTCTTCGCTCCATCAAATGCTCCTGTTTTTTCACCGAAAATAATACAGGGAAAAAAGTTTTCTATAAAAAATCATGACTCACCCTCTGAAAACACCCTTTATAACAATATCAGAAATGTGGAAGTGTGACGAAAAAATGTATTTTGACAACATACATTCATGCATTTCAATCGGGTGGCTTTCATCGTTCAGAAGTTATGCGGAGAAATTATTTTAATTTTATCAACTTTGGAAGGATATATCTCCCTTAATATGCATTTTGGGCCATGAGTTTAATCATCAAACTACACTTACTACACATTTTTGACTCACCCTGTATATTAATCTTGCACCATGACGTTATCAATGTTGACCAGTTTATATCGGTTTTTTTATTGGCAGCAGTTTTCTCAAGCACATATTGTTCCATATGAAAATTAAATGAAAACATTAATTATATTTTGATTTGCAGCTTCTTCTTGGGGTTTGGATTCAGTTTCATAAAGAATTTCAAGGAATTAGTAGAAAAACGTTTCGCCCATGGCCATGGCCTTTATTGAGATAGTTTACATTGTGGAACGACAGTGATGAGATCTAAATCAAAAAAAGAGAGATACGTATACGTATTTACAGATTAACTAAATATTAATAAATTGACAAAGCCCATGGCCATGGGCGAAACGTTTTTCTACTAATTCCTTGAACTTCTTCATGAAACTGAATCCAAACCCCAAGAAGAAGCTGAAAATCAAAAACATAACAGGATTCAAGAAAATCCCTCAACAAATTAATTATATTTTGAATAGGTCATGGTCGGTTTAGTTTGGTTTAATCCTCATTGAAGCTTTCTGATATCAGTAAGAACATAGAAATCGGTACGAATTCAGAAGCAAAATGAGAAATTCACAATTTTGTTGACCACCCAATAATTTTTTTTCTGTAGCCGACCCTAATCTTGAAGGTCTCAGCACACACTAATTAGCGACCGGCAACAGTCAAAGGGTGTCTGATGTTGCCGACGGAAATTATTATGCAGCTTGCCGCTTGTTGAGCGCAGCTGGCATCACAGTTTCTGTGGGCTTTCAGAAGTACCTACCTCGCAACGAAGAATCTATTTTGGAGGAATGCTTCCCAAATAAGATGAAGATGTAGATATACCAGCCGGTAAGCAGTCACTCTGAGGAGTTTTATCATGGAAGAAGAGAGAGGTTAAGAAGATATCATTGTGTCATTCATAAATTGTTTCCTTGAAATCTGGTATGTGTCTATTTCATATAATATGATGATAAACATCAAAAAATATATTGAGTTACTAGAACTTCCAGATCAATTGGACCCCTGAAACCCCTACCCTTCCCTCTACCCCTCCTCCTACCCCTCCCCCTACCTCGTTAATATGTAACCAATGTCGTTAATTGGCCATTACAGTCCCATCATTCCTGTTTATGCTGGGCTTGATATGGGCAACTCAATGTGTCGATTATGTTGTACCCATATCAAAATGTTTGCTGGGTAGGTACTCGTGGGATGCACAAGGTACTATTCTTTCTACAACTACTGGTTATTGTCATCACATTGTTATCATTTTATTTTCTACAGAAAATGAAAATCAAGTTAATTAGGTGTTCAGATCAGTATTTTGCCTGATTTGACAAAATTTCCGTTGTCTTGTATAGGGAGGTTATTAGTTCTTGAAAATACTTACATTGGCAAATAATTCCAAAGCTTCGCCGTTCTATGGACGAACGAGTTTTGGTAGAGTGTAGTTCAACATATTTAAAAGTTAACAAAGAAAGAATGTGCTGACTGGGCCTGTCGAGTTCGTCTGACTGGTATTACTTGTGATTGAATTATAGCAGAGATTTCTGTGGAACATTTCCCTTATTATCAGATACTTAGTTATAATTATACTATAATGAATGGAAAGGGCAAAAAATGTATAAGGTGAGCGAATATTTGTTTTTTGAATATCGTCCAAGTTTATCAGTCTTCGATCATTCAGTGTATTTTTGACATTTCGGAAACATTTTTAGTTGACTTCATTAAAAATTATTCATTACATTTGTTATTCAATACAATTAGGTAGATTTCAACAAAAAAAATGATATTTCATTAAGAAAACCATCAGTGTTCTGCGACTGCCTTGTAAATGTATATATTATATTATCCATCAGGTCACATCAAATCAGTGGATGTACTAGATAATTTTGGGCCGATTTTGGGTTTTTCAAAATTTTAGAAATTAATTACTCTGATGCGTGAAAAAATTGTCCCCTTATTACTGATAGTGACGATACTGTTGACATTTGTTCGTTAAATCTATAAGTGTTGAACATAGATTCATGCTCATTTTTCATTGATTCAATGAAGAAAATCATCAAGTGATGTCTATCGTTCGTAATATCAATAACCGCCGATCATAGATCCATGCTAGCTGATTATTGATTCAATGTTCAGCTGTGATAAACTGAGTCTGTCCTTCGTAACTGGCACTTACATATTCATGCTCACTGTTAATTGATACAATGTACATCAACCATAAACCAATGTTTATCATCATAGATCCATGCTCGCTGTTTATTGATTCAATGTACAACAACCATGAACCAATGTAAATCCATTCGTAATATCAATCACCGGCAAACATAGATCGATGACCATTATTCGTTGATTCAACGTACTGCAGTCATAACTCAATCAACAAGAAAATTTACGTACGACCGTTCATTGTATTAATGAAACCCGTCATCGGCCCAAAATTAATGTTGACGTTCACTGATTTGATGTACTTTTTTATTAATATAACGTACCTTTTTCGTTCTGTGTATTTTCTGGTGTGGTAGGAGGTTCTTGATTTCCATTTATGTATTTATTCATTTCCAGTTTAGGATGAAAACTGGTGAAACCCATACGAGCAGCATCCACTAATAGTAACAATAATTATAGATATTTCGGTGATCCAAGAGGTACAGGAATAAACTGAATTGTATTCATCATAATATTATAAATGGAAAATTATGTCTCACAGTAATTTCGGAAGAATTGAATGTCATGGAGAATATATCTAAATTATTACAATATTTGTTGTGAGAGTAACACATTCTGGTGATTGGAATTTTTTTTCGTGAATTCGTGAATTCGAGGACTAGTAAGTAATTGTATATTTCTAGTAAATCTCCGAGGAACATGATATAGACACCAAATTAGGAGAATCGTTGAAATGTTTCATGATTTTATACATTAAGAGTAAATGTGATGGAAATATTAATTCGCTCTCGGTTTATTCAACAGAAAACAACTACTTTCCTTGCTATATCAATGTTGACCAGTTTATATCGGTTTTCTTATTGGCAGCAGTTTTCTGAAGCACATATTGTTTCATATGAAAATTAAATGAAAACATTGATTATATTTTGTGAATTGGTCATAGTCGGTTAAGTTTGGTTTGATCCCTATTGAAGCTTTCTGATATCAGTAAGAACATCGAAATCGGTACGAATTCGCAAAATGAAAAATTCACAATTTTGATAAATTTTCTTCCTGTAGCCGGACCTGATCTCGAATGTTTCTGCACACAGCACACACCTTAGAAAGCGGCGACTGTTAAATCAAAGGGTGTCTGATGTTGCCGACGGATATTATCATAGACTACAGAAGAACAGAAGATAATATATAATATATTATGCCGTTCGTGGGCCGCACCTGTGGCACGTAAGTTTCTGCACAGAACATAAACAGAGACCTAGTGTGTGCTGGTGCGAGAGGGAGAGAGAGAGATAAAAGAAATGGTGGCCCCCCTCCATTAGTCCTCCCCTCCTCTTGGCGCGTTCATTTTCTTCTCATTAGTCATTCCATACTGTGGTTCGGTAGCGGTTGTTTGGTTGCGCTTTCGAATGTTTAACCGGCCTCCTGCGGTGTCCTATTCTCTTCTCACCTTTTGTTTGTTCTACCATTGAACGTCGAACATTGGTGAGATCGGATTTATTTTTGAATTTCGTGAATATATAGCATTGTATACTGACCGTGTTCAATTCAGCTCATGAGGTGCTGCCATGGACAAATTATGTTGGTGTTGATTAGCAGATCCATAATTATCGGAAATTCCTTACTCCAGGTATGTCCATTTCATTAACTGAATAATCCGAAAAATTTCGGGAATATGCAATTTTAGCTATTGATCTTTGACAAATAAGCAAAATGATAAGGAATTTGTAATTATTCATGAAGTGAGTCAGTGAGTGAGTTAATTTGTCGGGTAGAACCTACCGCAGGTGTCAACGAATCTACCCATCCTATTGCTTCTTATTCTAGAATATTTGGTGGTGTGGACATGTCCGGGTCCGGGTTTTAGGGGCTTCCGCAGACGTCCGGGCTGGTTTTGTAAAATTGTTCTGATTTTTGTCAGGTCCCGCCTCTTGAATAAACAACTATCATATCGTTGAAAGTTTGCTCAATGTCATGTTCAACAAAATGATGCTTTGAAATTGTAAAAATTGCAGAATCGCTTCTACCTATTTATTTCTCAGTTTATTTGAAGAGAAATTTCAAAAAAAATGTCACTTCATCATTGCCACTTTTCCTCCTCTACAAAATGGAATTGTCAAATTAAAAATCCGACATTTCTCCTTCGACCGGCGATCATCAACTTTATTTTTTTTTTCAAATACAGACCTGGATGTTCTATTTCCTTTTTGGATAGCTTTCGGTCTCCTTGATATGGTGGTGTATATACCAAAACAATTGATAAAATGTTTACTCCAGTAAATATAATGTTTTTAAAAGTTATGAGGATATACTCATCGAACACAGTGTTTTTGATACTAATTTTTCTTTGTCTAAAGGTATAGGATGGGCAAAATTGGGAGTTTTCACGGGCTATCTCAATAACTAAAAAAGTTATCGAAAACCCGACATAGGTACATGTTACGGGTTCGATTTCGAAGAAACCTTAAATAACTCATTCGTAATTTTGATATCTTCATTCGTTTCAGAGATACAGGGAGAAATTGGAAAATTCCCGATTTCGTTTTTATTTTCTTAGTGCTTTATGGTGGGGCATATTGAAAATTTTCGGAACTTCATTCTTATAGTATGATGTGAACAATCCATTGTCACCAATGGAAATTTCATACAGGGTTACATCAAAAAGATACGACAGCCAATTATAGTTTTTCCTTTTCCTATGAAACACCCAGTATATTTTGCCACATCAGTTAAATAGACCCAGGCCCCAGGCAGTCCAATTTCAAATATATATAAATATACAGGGTGTTTCATAATTGAATGCTGATCCTAAAAGGTGATAATCCTTGGATGATTTTAAGAAAAATTCTTCATGTGAACATAGGTCCGTAACAGCTTCGTTTCTGAGATACAGGATGTTGAAATTTAACAAAAAAATCAGTTATTCCCCAATATCTCTGAAACCGCTCTGGCGTTTTTATTCATTACAAATACTTGAAAATAGTTACCATAAAATATAAAAATATTGCTCAGATCTTTTGGTTACCACAATTTTGGAATTATGACTAAGAGTAAAAATCGAATAGGGACAAGCAAATGAATGCATTTTATTTTCTAACTCAATAACCGTTCGCCGGACGAAAAAAAGACAAGAGACCATTTTTATGAGAAGATAGAGGATAAAAACAAAAATAATATTGATTTTGAAAAAAGACAGTGGCGTATCATTATTTTGATGAAAAATATGACAGGGTATGTTAACAGGGACGCCACTGATGGAAATTAAGAAATCCTTCATTATGGAAACAATGTATTTCTATTCAATGTACCAAAATTGAAGAAACAGGCCAGAGTGGTTCCAGAGATATTGGGGAATAACTGATTTTTTTGTTGAATTTCAACATCCTGTATCTCAGAAACGAAGCTGTTACGGACCTATGTTCACATGAAGAATTTTTCTTAAAATCATCCAAGGATTATCGCCCTTTAGGATCAGCATTCAATTATGAAACACCCTATATATAAAACTCTACCTTTTTCTTTCATAATTTCAGAATTTTTGCAAAATAATATTCAGTGTGTCATATTTTTCATAGTTGCACCTCCTTATCTTCCGCAATAATCATTGAGATTCGATTCATAAATTCGCAACTTTGAGAGAGATGCCAATGATACACTCGAGGACCTACGGGATAAAACTCCAGTGATAACTGATAACACTGCTCGCCAGCAGCTATGGAATCACCGACATTTCCGAATATGACACCCTGCATATATTATTAACCAAACAAGGAAAGTAAATATCAATTAAAATTCAATTCAGATATTTTATTTCCATCAGACAAATAAAATTGAGGGTAGCATAGTAGGTATTAGCCAAGGTACCTATTAGCTGAGGTTCAGAAGAAAGAATAAATAAAATCCAGAGGAGAATTGTTATCAGTTGAGTCAAGATTCTGATATTTGGCAGACTTCAATTGCCTCATAGGGCGCATACCAGGAGAATAATTTCGATTATACAGGGTGTCCCAAAAAAAGTGTGTTGTCACAATGATATATTTTTTTAAATGACATGCTATATAATATGTTGTTGCACATTTGAGTGCTTCCAGTGGTTACCTTCAGACTTCTGGAATTTAATTGGGATCTGTTCATTGATATTCACGTGAAAATATACAAGGTGTTGCGAAAAACGACCGACAACGCTTGACAGGTGATAGCCCTCGTGATTTCATAATCACTGAGATAGAGACATACGGTCTTCAAGTGTTCAGTTCTCAAGATACAGGGCGTATCTTCTTCAGTAGTAGAAGATTACAAAAATTTTTGTTTTCTCTTTATGCGTGGAATAACTATTTCTGTTCAGATACAGAATGAGATCTGAATAGTATCTAATCTACTCAACACCAGAAAAATATTTTTGCAATGCAATCTTCAATTTTGGGTCGAATTTATCGAAAACTGTTCGTTCCAGCTCAGTTGAAGGTGATGCATTTTTTGAACAAAATTGAACAAGGAATTTTAGGAATTGGAGATAATTAAAATTCAATCAGTGACGTAGAACATATGGGAGGAAAATATGCCACCCCCCCCCTTTAGGGCACCACTGGATGAAATGTCCGGAATGGCTTCCTGGTGAAAAAATGACCCATTCAAAGATGAAACACTTGTAGACCGTATGTCCCTATCTCAGTGATTATGAAATCACGAGGGCTACCACCTGTCAAGCGTTGTCGGTCGAATTTCGCAACACCCTGTATGTATAACAATAAAAATCAATTTTGCCTCAATGGTCAAAAACATTAATAACAAAAAAGAGAGTGCCTGGCCAATGGAATCATAACAGATACATATCAAATGATGCGTAAAAGTTTCGCTAACCGAGTTTGATTGACAGGAATAATCACATCAGAGTTTCCAAATTTTAGTGGCAAACTTTTAAAATTTCAAAACACTATTTTTCTTTTTTCAAATTGGAGCCCCTATATATTTCCATGACATTCGATGCGTCAATAAAAAACATACTTTTTTTCTTATTACAACCTTATCGAAATTCTCATCGTATCTTATTTGCCGAATACTCGTTTCTTCAACTATTTTAATAGTCATTCTGATAGAGAAACGAACGAAGGAAGCTTTGACAAACAATTTCCTAATACAACATAATAATATCAGAAGTTCATCAGAACTATGCGTCTAAACTCTTAAGCTGTTACACATCATGAAAGTATAGAAAATCACTGTAGTTCTAGTAATAAACTTTTCAAAAACAAACAAGACGGAAGGTGAGATGCAGGACCTTGTTAAAAATTTTCCTGTCCCTGTCACGGTGTTTGACGCCGTATCCTATAGGTATGCGAATGTATTGCGAATCGGCCATAAGCTATTTTTTAAATTCAAGATGGCGTATCCAATATGGCAGACGAGTTTTGTAATCCGATTTATCTCAAAATTGGCATCTAGAGGTTTTCGAGGTCGGAGATGATGATTTATTCGTCAAAATTAGGAAATTCAAGATGGCGGATACAATATGGCAGACGAACTTTTTCAATTAGGATAGGATTCTACACAAAATTGGTGTCTCGTTTGAGGGTTCTCGGAATCGAAGATTATGGTTCTTTCGTCGAAATTTGGAAATTAAAGATGGCAGATTCAATATGGCGGACGAGTTTTGTGATTATGATCCGATTCCGTTAAAAATTTGTATTTGGCGGTTTTTGGGGTCGAAGATCATGATTCTTTCGTCAAAATTTGGAAATTCAATATGGCGGACGAGTTTTGTAATTAGGATCTGATTCTATTCAAAGTGGTATCTGGGTGATTTTGGGGTCAGAGATCATGATTCTATCATCAAAATTCGGAAATTCAAGATTGCGAAACCAATATGGCGGACGAGTTTTGTATTTATGATCCAATTTCATTCAAAATTGGTTGCTATAGGGGTTTTTGGCATCAGAGCTTCGCGAGAAACGAATCTTTCCAAGAGCAAGACTTGACTTTCGAGACCAAGACCAACATCCTTTCCCAAAAAGAAAGAAAAAAAAATGATGAACGTAAATCTACTCAATATTAAGAAAAATCTGATGGAAAATGTATTGGCATTTTATCTTAGTTATTAATGTGTCATATTTAATTTTTTCTTCACTCAAAATTCGAAATACCATTTTCAAATTCAGTATTGTAGTTTTGAAGTTTACAACAAGAAGAAGAAACAAATAGACACAAATTTAATACAAAAGTTATTTGGTTTGACTTTGAATTTGAAATTTCTTGAAATATTCTGATGATGCATTGTTGTCAGTTCCGACCCTTTTGAACTTTTTTCTGACCTGTCGGGCAGCGACCTGTTTGCTGTTTGGGTCTCATTTAATGTTTATTTAAGGTTTATTAAGAATTATATTCTTATGGTAAAAGGAGAAATTTATTTCGCTTACTTTATACGCATAAATTGTCAATTTTAAAGACTGAGAAATACGAAATACCTACCTATATTATATGCATATAAACTGTTGGATATTTGAATTGAATAATTCGAATTTCCAGACGCATTTTGATTCAAGACATTTATTTTTCGAGACCAAGACCAAGACTGATCAGTCTCGGCCTCAGTCTCGCGAAGTCCTAGTTTTTGCGGTAGGAGTGTCGGAGATTTCCAATATGAAGAACGAGTTTTTTATTTATGATCCAATGCTATTCAAAACTGGTGGTTTTTGGGGTAGGAGATTATGATTCCTTCGTCAAAATTAGGAAATATAAGATGACGAATCCAATTTGGTGAACAATAAGTTTTATAATTATATGATCCGATTCTATTCAAACTCTATATCTGGATGTTTTCAGGGTTGGAGATTATGATTCCTCGTCAAAATTATAGGAAGATAAAGAGGGCGGACGAGTCTTGTTATTCTGGTCCCATTTCATTCAAAATTTGTATCTGGGGGTTTTCGGGGTCGAATATCATGATTTCTCCCCCATTATAGGGAAATTCAAGATGGCGGATCCAATATGGCGAACGATCTTTGTAATAAATGGTATATAGTCTGAAAAACTATAATGCAACACGCGAGGCCAAGGAGGAGTAGGTAGTACATTTATGGTATATAATAAACGAGATGAATTATCGAACTAAAAAGAAATAGAAAATGAATAGTAGGTAGTTTAAAAAACTAATTAGACACGATTTTATGGATAGCCACAATAAAAAGAAGTACAAAACAAAATGATGGAAGTGTGTTGATACACAGTAAAAAAACGCTTCGAGTTAAATTCGTAGAGTATGTTTTTAGAGTTAAAATACTCTGACAAACTCACTCTGATACTGCAATCAACTCTATAACTACACTTCTCGCAGATTATCTCCTTTGAAACTAATTCTAGATTGAATTTCCACTAATCCCGTATTGAATTCACTCTATATTCCTGAAATTTCAATAAAATATCAATTCAGATAACTCAATTCACAAACAATTGAAATTGAATTCATACGTTTACTGACACTAGTGAACTTGAATATTCCACTCTTGTCGATTGAATTGACACTCTATCATTGTTTAATTCAATCTATATACGATGAAATATCAATCTATACAGTTTCAGATCGTTCAGTCTTCTAGATATATAATAGTGAAATAAGTAAAACAGATTATAGTGTCGATGATATAATGATCATGATATCAGCTTCAAGTAGCTTTTTTACTATACCCGCGTAGTGAGAAATTTTTTTCAACATTGAGTTATGAAAGTATTTCCGTATACCTATCTCAGTTATTTTCCGTTTTTTCCGTTTCGAATTATTATTTCGAACGATTTATGTAACAGATATAGGTTAACTAATTAGTCTAGTGGGACACGAGTCCTTTTTCAGATATCAAACGATCAAAATATTATAAAGTCACACTACTTCTCATCCGTCAATTCGCGCCACTGCATACAGGTGGCGCTGCGGAGATTTCGCCGCTGAACGTCTGTCGGGGGCCTATAAATACTGTGACATGTGAAAGAATGATCAATCTCAACAGGAAGTAGTGACTAGTTTACTCAACTAGTGTTCTGTATCAATCTAAAATGATGAATAAATGATAACTCCTTATTAGCACCTAAACAAATAGTAGTGTCAATTTGAACAATGCAGGAGCAATTTGACATCCACGTAGAGTAAATGATTCAATCAATTTCCGGTGGATCCGACACTGTTCATAGTGTGGAATATACTCTCTACTATTATATTACAACTCTCAACTTTTGTGACTTTGTAATATTCGGTTATTGAATTCCACTCTATAAAGTGATGATATTGATACTAGCTTATTGGGTCTTGAGTGGAATATTCACTTTCGAAATTATTTCTTTCAACTCTATTTTTGTGTTTATTCAATATATTCAGATGAATAAATAGAGTAAGTTTCAATGTGCTTGCATTGAAAATTTACACTGATTGAATTGAAAAAATCACACTATAATATACTAAACTATAGAGTTGAATCATTTACTCTAAAGCTTAGTGGTCCTCCTGGGAACAGGCATAGTGTTAAATTTCACTCTATTTTTTTTACTGTGTAAATATCCACCTACACAGAAAGAAAATCATAGTGAAATACACTATATTTATTGAACTCTTTAATATAAAATGCGTCGATTCGATTATATAGCTCCAAGCAAAATGTATAGTGAACAGTTCGATTTAATTACCTATAGTGATTTTTTTATAGTAAAACTTTAGCACAATTAATTACTATTTTGGATATGTAAAGAAATGCATATGAATTATGCTGCTAGAATTTACTCGATATCAGAGTTGTATTATTTATATCATTTCAGTGAATAGAATTATATTATTATAGTGATAAATCCCTAACTGTTATAGTTAATTTCACATTACCTATAGTGGAAATCAACAAACGGAATGTTGCCGGTCCCCCGCAGAATTTATTCTATTTTGCTGGCTCCTCGTGAGAAAGTTTGCCCACCAGCTAGTGGTATAAAATGTGCGTCACTGATTTTTTGAATACTATAATATCTGCGTATCTTATTGACCAACTATAGATATACAACATTTTGTTCTCCTGAATTGTTTTGATATTCTGCTTCGTTTTCGTGGAAAAATATTAACACCAATTTATTGTATAAATTTCTGCAAAGAATTCCTTCAAAAACTGGGGTGAAAATGAATGTGTAATCCATGTCCATAGACATAGAATGAGAATGAAGATTCTTAGACAAAAAATTATGGAAATGTGTGAGGTATCAAACAAATAAAGGGAATGTTTGAGAGTTCGTTGGAATTTCCGAAAAAGGATAAATTTATGCCGTGAAATGGAAGGACATCACTGAAACTTCGTTGCAAAGATTCTGTATAATCTCTCTCTGAATAAACTTGTTAATTTTTTTATTGTTCTCCTCGGTCTGTACTGGACGCTAATGTTGAACTTTAGCTCCTAGGAACTAAAGTTCAACTTCAGCTCCTAGGAACTAAATATGTTGCCTAGCAACATACCTATTTTTTTGTCAGTAATAGAAACGTCAATTTAAGAGCTGATTTTGGTATCAAAACGGACGACTTTTGTGTCGGTTGCAGAAAAAAATATTTATTTTCAGAATATCAACTTTGGAGGCTACTTTATTAGCGAGTTTTCGAAAAAATGTTATACGAACTTTTTGTGATATTCGAATAGAATCACCCCCTTGAATGTTTGCACACAATTCCCAGACAAAATGAGGTCTCTGTTTCATTGGTAACTAATAGATTTTACATACAGGGTGACCAGAAATTGTACGCAAAAAATTAACATGAGAACATGATTTTTTTATTTGCATACCTGGGTCCGAGTATACATATAGCTCTCAATCATAGACTTATTATCCCAGGGAGACGCAACATCTCATTCATAAAACTAAGTTTGTTTTGCCCCAATGATTACATGACGATCCCTATAAGTATGACAGAGACTACCGATCGAACCTCTTTATCACACAGGTATTATGCCACCTTATTGGCAACACTGCTTTATTGTTGTCGCTATGGCCACGACTACCAGTGGCGTGCTGCGCTGTAGGTTCTAAATATGAATGTTATTTGTCAATGAGTTACATAGCATAGAATAGTGATTCATATAGGGACTTGAACCGTCACTACTCGTGGCGCATTTTTGTAGATTGAGACAAGCGAAAATCAACAAATTCTTATGATGAATGATATTGCATTTTCTAATTTCAGACGATTTTCATATATTAGCTATTCAGCAGATTTATTTAAGATTCGGCGTGGTAAAAAGAAATAATTTTTTATTGAATCCACTGAACAATATTACTTTTTTTTCGCAATTGATTCAAAATATGGATGAGAATATATACAGTGTGACCACCTTAAGGACTCACCACTCCTGTAAAATCGTTATTATCTAATCGATTCCGAATTTTATTTTGTTGGATAGGTATTCGGAATGTCCATTCAACAAGAGAGTGATTTATTCATTCATGGACTCTTATCATGGGCAACTGCGACCAATTTCATTAACCCATATTTGGAAAAGTACTACAAAGAATTTTTTTCTCAGAAAAACTAATTATTGATTCTGAATCAGACTCACCTACCTGTGTCGATTTTCTTCATCCTAAAACACACGATGTCCGAAAAAACGAATCAAGTACCTATCATTGTTTTTTTAAAACGTGATCAGAAAATGTAGTACTGAGGTATTTTTGGGAATAACTGGTGACAAATCACTATTGAAAATTATTTCAAACATATCTGTATCGATTTTCGTCATTCAAATATACAATGTGTCTGAGGAACATAAAATAAGAAGAATAAGTAGGTAGTGAGCTATATTTATTTAATATGGGTAGGTACATAAAATTGGTCACAGTTGCCCACGATAAGAGTCCAAGAATGAAATAACTCCCTTGAATTGACATTTTGAATACGACTATCAACAAAAAAAGTGTTTCCAAATCGATCAGAAAATAACGATTTTACAGGGGTGGTAACTCCTTGAGGTAAACAAACTGTAGGTATTCTCTTTTTTTTTTCATTTAAAGTTTCATATCTGGTTAAGATAGGCAGTAGGTGGATATCCTAGAATATACCTCCTCATCAAGAGGCACATAAAGTACATAGATAAAAACCAATATATGAAATGAAAAATACAAATTGTTATATAGATATATTTGATAATAAAATATAATCAAAATCATAACAAATTGTGAGAACATAATATAAATACAAGTTGAAAACATTTACATCAATAGGCCTGTTATTTTGTGACAAATGAATTCAATTTATTTTGAATGGAAACAGAGTAATGGACTGAATGAGCTGGAGATAGATGAAATGATGTCAAATAGCATTTAATTAACACAAATGAACAAACCCAAGTTGTTTTGACAAGAATAACAACAAATGACATGAACATTGAGAATTGAAATTAACATCCAATTGATTAATATAAATAATTTTATGAATATACATTGAATTGCTTTGCAACCTCCAAGAAGTAAATATGATATATTACAAACCATCTTCAATCTTGTATCATGATGCAATCATTGAGCAATAAAAAAATCGAAAAACTAAATATATCCCCATATCAACCACACCCGACGTTAACAATACCTCTATGTCTATACCACTGATTGTGAAAAATGCGTATTCTTACTTATTTGTGAAAAGAGACATCCGGGTTTAAATAGTCCAGTTTTTTGCACACTTGGCACTGACGAACCATATTAATTAGTAATTCTCACTGAATTTCACAAAAAAATAGGATTAAAAGCACGAAAATATAACCAAATCACTTCAAAACGCAAAACCACCTCAATGCAACACCGCAACAAAAAACATAAACAAACCACACACACAAGGGCTACGAGATGGCTGTGATTGGCTACGAGCTGCTGAATTCCGTATGCGGCGTTGTCGTGCTTTCAGTTACGAATATCTGTGATCTGACGGAATGGAATAGTTCAATGGTAATTAATTCGAGAATAATATTATTTAATTCACATTATTATACCGTATGAATTATTATCAGTCGGAGCATATGATCAGCACTGTATTGCTCCTAATATGTTGATTTAAATTATTAAACGTATTATGATAACTATGGTGAATCTCCTTCCTTAACCGAATATCTGGCAACCGCACAATCTAGTCGACCACACTAAGAACATACAGTGGACCAGAATTCAGGAATGTCTGATCCTATTCAAATGTAAATAGTTCCGTCTCCTGTGGATAATAGGTCTATGCTCTCAATATACAGAGTGTAGAGTGAGTCAAACATTTTTATAAGATTATTCGAAGAGAATGAATCTTCACTCTTATTCTATGTCTATGAATATAGATCACACATTTATTTTCACCCGTCTTCGAAGGATTTTATTGCACAAATGTATATGTAGTACAATAAATTGGTATTTATTATTTTCCACGAAAACGAAACAAAATATCAAAACAATTAATGAGACCAAAATATTGAATGTTCCGTTGGTCAATAGCATATGAAGATATAGAATTCGAAAAAATCAGTGGCGCACAATTGACAATAATATTCGGTAGGGTGTTCTCCGAAACGCCATACTGAATTTCATAATTCCAAATCAATAACGGCTAAATCGGCCCCTCCTGATAAAAATAACACTGCCATCTTCCAAGTAAATCGGTGGAAGGATATTTGAGACATTCATATAAAAACGATTTTTTGTGTAAAGTCTTTGGAATTTTTGATTCGTACCTGTAAGGAGTTCAAATCATTTGGTGCTTTGCGCAGTGTCTACTTCTCATTGGTGAGAAGTAAATTATATCACTGCACTGTCGTATGGAATCCATGTCATTCCAAATATATCGAAGCCATTGAATCAGTGCAAAGAAAGTTTTTAAAATATGCATACAATAAAAAATATGGCGTGTATCCTCAAAGACACTATAGCTATGACCTATTGCTGAACGAATTCGATTTATTTTCTCTTAAAAAACATCGCGAAATAATCGATTTGACTTTAATGCATAAAATAATCCATAATCATATCGATTCATCCTAATTACTTTCTCTGATTGATTTCAATGTACCACGATCTGTGTCAAGATCAGATATAACGTTCCGCATTGCTGTGCCCAACACACAACATCACTTCCATTGTCCCCTCACAACAATGTGCCGAAGGTACAACAATTTACAAAGTATTGATATATTTTTTCTCTCGCTGTCTCAATTCAAGCATAGACTATTTAGTGCCTTGAGGAACTAGTTTCACATATCTTAGTTTATATTCTTTTCAAGTTATGTATAGATATAGGTATATATTTTTAGCGATCCAACTAATAACCATGTATTATTACATACTCCTGTAAATGGGCGTAAGCGTGTGGGATGTATTAATATTAAATAAATAAATAAATAAATGAATAAACACACTGTATGTTGAAAACTATGCATTTCTGGACCCACGTACATATGAAATAAATTTATGATTTCATCATGTAGAATCACCTCCTCCACCTTGATTTTTTGCGCATAATTTCCGGACACCTTGTATAAAGAAATCACTGAAGTATCATATTTTGTTGACAAGACAGAGACAGAGATCGGTCTGATCATCGGCGGAAACCGATTATAAATTGGTTAAAAAAATCGTGAATTCAAGCTACCTATATGTACAGGGTGAGTCAAAAATGTGTACCGAGCTTTCTGGGGGTGATAGAACATTGAAAAATAAGTGTAGTTTGATGATTAAACTCATGGCCCATAATGATTAAGGGAGATATATCCTTCCAAAGTTGATAAAATTAAAATAATTTCTCCGCATAACTTCTGATGAACGATGAGAGCCATCCGATTGAAATTTTGTGCATGAATGTATGTTGTCAAAATACATTTTTTCGTCACACTTCCACATTTCTGATATTGTTATAAAGGGTGTTCTCAGAGGGTGAGTCATGATTTTTTGTAGAAAACTTTTTTCCCTGTATTATTTTCGGTGAAAAAACAGGAGCATTTGATGGAGCGAAGAAAATTACATGAAAAAGGTACTCCTATTCAAATAGAAAAAATTGAGCCGTTCGTGAGATATTTGGGTTTTTGTAGTTACATGATATCAGCAGATTGATTTTATTCATCGCGAGATCCATCGGTAACAATATTTTAGCATGCCATGATGAATAATTTTGTTCTCAATTTTGACGTTCATGTCATCAGCATTCGAGTCAACATTGTTGTAGTTGATTTGTTCGTGTGGTTTTTCTGTGTCATTTATCACTGCGATTATCAACTGAGATTTTAAGAAATATGGCAGGTTATTCGTTCTCTGAACAAACTGATATGCTTCTAATGCTTGGCGAGTGCTTCGGAAATGCAAATGCTGCTGTGAGACGATATGCAGAGATGTTTCCCGCTCGACGCGTTCCAAATTCGAGAACAATTTTGAGGATTGTACAAAGACTGCGTGAAACAGGATGTTCGAAAACCAATAATAGAAATGGTGGCCGACCCAGAAGTGCGAGAACTGTAGAAGTTGAAGAAGAAGTATTAAATACTGTGGAACAGGATCCGGAAATAAATACAAGGAAATTAGCAAGACGAATAGACACACCACAAGCGAATGTAACCAGGATTCTCAGAGAGCAACAGCTGCACCCTTATCATTATTTGCAGGTACAAGAACTGTTACCACGAGACAATGAAATAAGATTGAGATTTTCTGAAGAGTTGCTGGAACGACCTCGAAGATGTCCTGAGTTTTCAAACAAAATATTGTTCACAGACGAAGCAACTTTTACTAGAAACGGTGTTTTCAATTCGCGCAACACTCATTTCTGGGCTGACGAACATCCACACGTTGTTAAAGTGACGCATTTTCAATATAATTTCGAAGTGAACGGCGGGGCTGCGACTTTAGGAGACAAATTCGTTGGATACTACATGTTCCCAGGGTCTCTGAATGGTGCAATGTACCTCAACTTCTTAGAAAATGAGTTAGGTACGATATTAGAAGACATTCCTCTCAACCATAGACCTATTATCCACAGCTCTCAACCTACGTAGGGAAATCTGCTTTATGCATGATGGAGCACCACCTCATTATGTAAGAGTTGTACGTGAATGGCTTAATGATAATTTTCCTGATAGGTGGATAGGACGAGGCATAGACGCTCCTATTTCCTGGCCCGCTCGTTCGCCTGACCTCAATCCACTAGATTTTTCGATCTGGGGTTACATGAAATCTAGGGTTTATTCAAGCGAAATTCGGAACGTTGAAGGGCTGAGGCAAAAAATTGTGAACGAATTTACGTTGTTGAAAAATGATCACCAAACTATGAACGGTTTGATGAATAATTTACGTAAACGCCTCAGATTATGTATAACCGAAAACGGTGGACGTTTCGAACAGCTACTTTAATTTGTTTTTTTCCTCTTTCTTCCATTCAAAATTATGTATTAATTAAAAGTACCAAAAACATTATCAAACTTTTATTTTTATTCAAACCTTGTTGGGACAGACTTATGCTATGTACTGATTGCTCAGTAACGTGGCACAGGGAGGTGATATCGACAAAATTAAAAACAAAATTGTTCATGGCCTCCTAATTTATAAAAAAATATGGATTTTTTTTATTCGTGGAAAATATTTATGGGTTTCAGAACTTCTACCCTGTTGAATCTTGATTTCGTGTGACAAGTAGAACAAATTATAGAAAATGTTGAAATTTACTAATTACATTACGATATATGAGAAAATCATATTTCAAACGCCTATAACTCAAAACTTGTAAATTTTCGTTAAATTGTTTTTTATATACCTCGCATTATCTCAGTAACTACAACGTTTATCAAAAAAATACTTCAGATAATGTCGATGCGCTTATGTTTCAAGATGCGAATGGTTCTTCGATTTTGAAAATCGAATCATGAATAAGGGAGATATTGAGAAAATCATAATGCTATGCAGGTACCACGGACGAACGCGTTTCGCCGCATTCGTACCCCAAGTCTCCCCGCAATACCCGCGGCTATCATGGTTCCATACGCTTTCGTTATTACACATCAACATTGAGGCGTTAACCATTGCATTTAATGGTGACTTATTGTGAATTAATTATTCGATATTTGGTACTGTGTGCTCTGTTTCAATAATTAAATAAGTATTGATTAGCTAACGACATCTATTATTGTAAATTTATCATAAAATATATGTTTCTCTAGATAAGAGATGGAAAGTACTAGCAATTCAGACACTGATCTTGAATATGTCTTGAAGTTGAA
The DNA here is from genome assembly GCA_918026855.4 of Phaedon cochleariae. Taxonomy (NCBI): domain Eukaryota; kingdom Metazoa; phylum Arthropoda; class Insecta; order Coleoptera; family Chrysomelidae; genus Phaedon; species Phaedon cochleariae. The sequence continues at coordinate 48,423,436 of OU896715.1, forward strand.
GATTCCTTTCCAGCAGAGTACAGAATCATCGAGAAAATGTTTCATTTGTGGAAAAGATGGTCAACTCCTTCGTTGTACAGAATTATCGATAAAAACATTCGAAAGTTGTATGAATATAAGAAAAAACCTCTGAAAAAACTATGCGAGGCAAATCGATATGGAACTTCAGAGAATTGATGATATTTTCAATGAAAAAAAAGGTCAATGGATCTTCTGGCACAGGAATATTGAAAACTGGAGACAATAATGTCAGGAATAAAACGCTTTCTATAGTGAAATTGATGTGAAGGTATTTTTGATGTGTCTAAAAGTATTTTCTACCAAAAACGTTCAAATAAGAGTCAAGTTTTGACCTAGTATTGCCTACCAACATTTTTTATTGCCATGGAAGTCGAGTATCATATCAAATGCTTTGTATCGAATTGGAAACATTATAGAGGATCACTGAGTGAGAATAAAGTTGTCATACCACACATGACAAAGAATTTGATAATCTGATAAAATTAATAGATGGTGCAGATTTTTTAATGGAAAAGGGTATACTTTCACAGAAAAAAATAATTTGATAGCATTAACAGAACGGGTTCTGTATCGAATTTAACGAAGAATTATTTCAGCGTTACAGAATTTTTTACCATAAACAGAACCATTGTCACGAAAGATACAGAATGTTGCAGATTTTCTGTTAATTTTACAATAAATTTCTGTAAGTAGTTGTCTCCGATCATATATAATTTCATTACTATTCACTTATCATTCTATAATATTGATAGAATAGCTAGGTATAAGATCACAGAAAATACTATTGGTATCAAAGTTTGATCTGTACTATTCATTTTGACATTTTCAATGATAATTTTATACCAAGAATATAATCTTCTCTAACAATCATCGAATATTTCGTTGGAATTGACAAAAAATCTTTCTTTGAATATTAAAGTAAATATCTCATGCGGATACGAATAGTTCTGTAATATTAAAAGATCATGGGTGAAGTCATTCTTTCGAAAGAATGTTCTTTAAATAAAACAAATAGTTCTGTTTCAGTTCAAGAAACGCAAGAAACATTATGTCATTATTCACCAATCAGATTCGTGCTTACGCTCACCTGATGTCACCGAACATGATGTATTGGTCTATTTTCAAATTTGGTTACCATCCCTTATACCGCATAGGGCATTATTCATTTTTTATTTAGTATTGACAGTGAATGCATCGGTGTTGAGTGTTGTTTTCAATTTTCTTTCCGATTGATAGGTATCAAGGTAAGTGTACTTAACCCTATATCAGCTTAGCGAGATTTGGATACTGGGTAACTACCGATACCTAATTGTGTGATATACATTTATCAATATTCAGGGTGTTACATTAATATGAGTATAGGTATGGTTACATCAATATATTGTGACAACAATGAAGGCGAGAAAATAGAAAGAAGTTCCTATGAACTTTTACTCGTAGTTTTCAAGATAAGAAGTTGATCTATCATCTTAAAAAATTCGTTGAAATTAAAGTGGGTGATCTGGTCCTAAGGTCAGAATTTTACGAATTACTCGAAGAGTGTGGGCAAAACAGAATATCTATTACAACAATGACTCATTAGAAATGATTATATATGTAGGAAAAATTATTCAGTTTACTATAAACAATGAAGTCTCTGAAACTTTCGTGGACGAAGAGGCAGTTTTCCAGCATATTGAAGCAAAAGGTTGTTTACTTCCGCTTGCATTTCACTTTCTTAAAATTTTTGAGAAGGGTGGATCAAGACACGCCATGGACGGTTGAAACACATACGACAGAACAAAGAAGATCAAACTGCTATGGTATTCTCAAGACTTGGAAGCATTATATCAACCCACTTGGATATAGACTGGTATGTTATTTGTTCTCACTTTCATCTTGTTTCAGAGGTTTTGGCTTCTTCACTAATGCGTTTATTTTTTCTGTTAATTATTCTTGTACTATTTCAGGTTGACATTGATTATCAAGAACCGATAAAATAAAACTCGAATATATTGATGGATTCATGAGAAGATTTTTTTCCAGAAATCAAATGAAATATTCTCAGAAAAATTCAGAGAAACCTTCAAAATTAATGATATCCAATCAGAAAGTAAGTATTTATCAGGTTAACCAGTTCATCTTTCTCCCTTGAATAACAAATATGACTTAATTAGACAGACTCACTTCCAGAAGGAACAATTGCGGTGACATTCTGGTTCTTACAACCTACCTCAAGCCGACAGGAAAAAAAGTTATCAAAGATCCGTCAAGAAAGAAGAATGTCTTGAAGTTCACCATAAGGGACTCCCAAAGTTCATTTTTCCTAGTCGGGCCTACTTCGGCAATATCTGTTCTGGTAATGAACAATTCTATACCATTAATAGAACCATTCTGTAAACACAAATAATTAATAGAACCATTATTCAACCTGTACAGAAATATCTTTCGCGATTATGAATATTTCTTTACCATTGAACGAATTATTTCGTTCCGGTTATGATACATTTCCTATTAATGGTACAGAATTCAACAGAACCATTCTTCAACATATAAATAACTATCGTTTGACACAAGGAACACATTCTGTTATACCAATAGAAATTTCTTTATGACTATCGAACTATTCTTTAATGTTTCAGAATTCTAGCGAATTCTTCTTCCCAGTGTACAGAACTATTTGTTGAGACAACGAACAAATTTTTTCACAATGAAAGAAACTTTCTGTAGAAGTACCGAAATGTCTTTTGATGTTGATGAATCTCATTTGGGGATTTTAAAAGAAATGGATTATGATATTCACAGAAACTTTCATTGGCGCTATAGCAAAAGAAGTTTTTGTAGTATTCAAAGATTTTTTTTTTATATTTACCTTGTCATTTCTTTCTGTGTTCAACTGTTTATATCAAAAATATGACGAACTTGGTGGCAAAACTGGTAGGAAAATCTTCATCGAAGATTTTTTGGGATTTTCTCTCCTCGTTTCTTTAGACGTTTCGGCAACGAATCTGCGAACGTTCAGAGAAACGAGGAGAAAAAATCTCATAAAATCAAGAAATCGAAGAAATCAGAAAGTACTACGACAAGGAGATAGAAATTATTAAATGAATCAAAACGTGCTAATGGGTCGTATATTGTGATTCCAACAGTGACAAAAACCCATCTGATTCATACACCTAGAACAAAGTACAGAAGATAACTCCCCTGACTTTGTATATGCATCAGATATGACCCAGATACACAAATTTTTTTGAGATATTTAGCAAGCTATGAGAGATATTCCAGATTATAAACAACTCAAAAATATGGATGTCAAGGCTTACAATGATATATGATACCAAAAAAGCTTTTTTTAAATTAGTTGCCTTATACACGATAAAGTTGATTCAGTTGATTCAAAGGTTTTGAGTATCTGATGTCAAGGTATAATACTCGCTAATTCGAAATTCAAAAAACTCACACCGAAACACGTTGGTTTGGGAATAATGATTCATCAAGAGACATGATCGAAAAAAATTATCGAAGCTTTGTGTTCTTGTGGACACTGTATCGTATTTACGTGTATTTACATTTCCGCAATTCGATAGGTATCAAATGTTTTTTTCAAGTTTCCACGAGGATATCTTATTTTTATTTCAATATTATATGCATCATGTTTTGTTTCAATATTTGTCAATTTGTTAATAAATGAGATGGGTGACATTTTACTCTGATGGATAAGAAATATACTTTCGAGATAGAATCATTCATAAAATAAATTGAGGGCACTTCCAACAGCAAGTTAAAAGAAATTGGAAAATAGCGATCAATTCCATTTCTCCCGTGAATTCCAAGATCGTACTATTCTGTAACACTCAGTAATTCATATTTACGGTGATCGTACTAGGACGGCTGCGGGCGTTGCGGGGAGAATCGGGGTATGAAAGCGGCGAATCGCCGTCCATCGTACTACCTGCATTGGATTATGATTTTTCCAATATCTTCCTTATTTGTGCTTCGATTTTCAAAATCGAAGAACCATTCGCATCTTGAAACATAGGCGCATCGACATTATTTGAAGTATTTTCTTGGTAAACGTTGTAGTTACTGAGATAATGCGAGGTATATGAAAAGCAATTTAACTAAAATTTACAAGTTTCGAGTTATAGCCGTTTGAAATATGATTTTCTCATATATCGTAATGTAATTGGTGAATTTCAAAATTTTCTATAATTTGTTCTACTTGTCACACGGAATCAAGATTCAACAGGGTGAAAGTTCTGGAACCCATCAATATTTTCCACGAATAAAAAAAATCCATATTTTTTTATAAAGTACCCCCTACCCCCCAAACGCACAGGACGATTTTTTGACGACAAGTGGATCCATGATCTGGAGATGGTAGGTAACAATTCTAGCCATGTCACAGCTTTTTACCTCCGATTTCCCACCAACTTTTGATCTAAGCGACTTACGGTTCGTTTGGCACTCTACTATTAGGTATACCGATGAATCTCGCGATGAATAAAATCAATCTGCTGATATCATGTAACTACAAAAACTGAAATATCTCACGAACGGCTCATTTTTTTGTATTTGAATAAGAGTACCTTTTTTTTCACCGAAAATAATACAGGGAAAAAAGTTTTCTATAAAAAATCATGACCCACCCTCTGAAAACACCCTTTATAACAATATCAGAAATGTGGAAGTGTGACGAAAAAATGTATTTTGACAACATACATTCATGCACAAAATTTCAATCGGGTGGCTTTCATCGTTCAGAAGTTATGCGGAGAAATTATTTTAATTTTATCAACTTTGGAAGGATATATCTCCCTTAATATGCATTTTGGGCCATGAGTTTAATCATCAAACTACACTTACTACACATTTTTGACTCACCCTGTATATTAATCTTGCACCATGACGTTATCAATGTTGACCAGTTCATATCGGTTTTTTTTATTGGCAGCAGTTTTCTCAAGCACATATTGTTCCATATGAAAATTAAATGAAAACATTAATTATATTTTGATTTGCAGCTTCTTCTTGGGGTTTGGATTCAGTTTCATAAAGAATTTCAAGGAATTAGTAGAAAAACGTTTCGCCCATGGCCATGGCCTTTGTCAATTTATTAATATTCATTTAAGAGGGGTTTAACCCTATGAGCGATCATTGGGGAAACAAGGAACGGCAGAAATCAAAATACTCGAAGCTCGCTGAATAAATTCAAGATTTTTTTTCACGGATCGTTTCTAGAAGGTTGGATCTAGGCATCTCTCGGAGTACTTTTTCAAAATTTTGAGAAAAAATAGTCGAAAAAAATTCCGGAAAAATGACCAGATTCACTATTTTTTTTCTCACTAGGTATATATATATTTTTTGAAAAGTACTTCGAGAGATGCCTCACTTATACATTTATCTTCGTTGTCAGAAAAATTCGCAAGGATCCATTCAAAATATCACCATCAAAAGTGATTTTTGCTGGACCTCTGCAGACGCAATTTTGGATCATTTTTCTTCACTGATACGAGCGCCCTCACACGAATATGCACTTCTACATGGATACTATGAATGGTTGAATGAATACTGAATTCCAGTGCTGCCAATGCAATTCGAGTCCTTCCTTCTCTTTAGCACGTGAAATCCTCCGCAAATGAACGAAAACCTCCTCCCGACAAGGTTAACTGAATTTGACGTGTGTTCTATGTTCTGCGGATAAAATGCTATTTTCAAAATACACCTTTTGAATCTTGAATGAAAGACATGATTGATAAATTAAATCATTCATTTTCGAACAATCATATATATATATATTCAGAAATGAAATTATTCATTTCCGAACAATCATATATATACGTGGAACAAACCGAAAAAAAAACAAACTACACATTTGTTACAAAAAGATTTCATTGAATTTCTTATTTTTCCAAACACTGGTTTTGAGTATGAACATTTTTTCAGTGCGATAGTTTACCGAATCCGTATTTAGCAAGAGACATAATTATTATGATGACAATGAGCCAATGAGTAATGAAAATACAACTGGAAATATTAAAAAAATCTGTTATTTTTATTTGTCATTATTCTTTGGTTGTTGGTTGTGTGGTCAAAGTGTAAAAGAGATTTATACTAATTACTAATATTTGGTACCTATATGAGATTATGACGAAACTTGACATCATTCACACAATTGAGACCGACCACAGAACTAAAACCGAAACCGAAGGTTATTTATTTATCTATATTACCACCACAGAAGCACAGAACAAGAACACAGACTCCGACTTCATAGACTCACGGAGGGTTCGATCATGATCATGATTGGATCATGGACAGATGTTGCACGCGCAAGCCTCAACTAAAGTTGAGTTACAAAATTACAATGATGGTTGAAAAAACCCCTTTCCTCCGCTTTGTGTGAATCCTCCTCCAAAAAAACCTCTAACGCCAAAAACAACCGCTTTTCGGAGGATCCTCCGCACATTGGCAGCACTGCTGAATTCATTCATAAAAAGTAGCACTGAAGCTATTCAGAAAATTTTAGCACTGGAGATGAAACTAAAAGAAGTTTTAGATGGGTTGATTGAATTTTTGAATACGACGTATAGGTACGTTTATTAGGTAACCCATATACCTAATAAAAATACGTATGGTTTGTAGGTAGGACCCTAATTCAAATTTCAAAATGCGAATATAAGGAATGCCAGAAGTTCCATCATATTTATTCTAGGTAATAACTGGTATTATATAATATACGAGTTACATAAAATATATTTCAATATTCTTGTCAACATTAAGAATTTGCCTTCTGGAAATAGATAAACAGAGAAATCTCTCATTGAAGAATAATAGTTTCGCTCCAGGTGACTCACCCAATTAGATGATAAAAGATTGAACATGTTTGGCAAGCGGCAAGCGATGGACATAAAGGCGGTGAGCATAAAAGCGGCGGACATAAAGGGTCCGAAAATCCTGGAATTAGTGTTATACACGGGGGATTGGAATATTGTTTTTGTTCAGTTTACTTCAGTATTCCGACAGTGACATTTGCGTTTTTCAATATTTGTGCATTATGTGTGTTAGCAAAAGTTATAATGCCGAGAAGTAATTATCGAACTGGTAATAAATACCGCAGAAGACATTCTGTCAAAATATAGCTCGCAATGATGAATGTTGGCATAATAAAATGTAATCGAAATAGTGGATAGTAGATTCGAAAGGAATATGGAGATTACAAATTGAAGTTGTTCCTGTAATATATACAGGGTGTCTCAGGTTTAGCTCGTCTAACTTTGACAATCGAAAGCAAAAATTGAAATAGATAGATAGATAGATAGATAGATAGATAGATAGATAGATAGATAGATAGATAGATAGATAGATAGATAGATAGATAGATAGATAGATAGATAGATAGATAGATAGATAGATAGATAGATAGATAGATAGATAGATAGATAGATAGATAGATAGATAGATAGATAGATAGATAGATAGATAGATAGATAGATAGATAGATAGATAGATAGATAGATAGATAGATAGATAGATAGATAGATAGATAGATAGATAGATAGATAGATAGATAGATAGATAGATAGATAGATAGATAGATAGATAGATAGATAGATAGATAGATAGATAGATAGATAGATAGATAGATAGATAGATAGATAGATAGATAGATAGATAGATAGATTTATTCAGGTCGATATCAGTATTACAAAATTATGTTTGAATATTTATAAAACAATGTAGAATATTCCTATTCTTGGCAGTCTGAAGTCACCTAAGCCAGAGCTTATATTGTGTCCTTCAGGCTGCTAAGTTATATCTCGAATGTGATATGGTACTACTCTGACTAACATAGTTGTTTTTGGTTTACAAAACAGGTTGAGTAGAATATAATATATAGAATTCATATAAATAGAGATATATTGATGTAGAGGAGGGTATACATAGATGGTGGTTTCAGGTTCAGTCGTTCTCAAAGATATTTTTCAATTGATTATATTGATTCTTAATGAATAGTTTTATTTCTTTTTCAAGTTTTTTGGGGTTGTTGATATTTTTAATATATTATGTCGGTAGCTGATTGTAAAGTTTAGGGCCAAGGTAGGTGACGAATTTTTGGTTGTGAGTCAATCTGCAGCGTGGTATGTTCATAACTTGGCTTGCGATCATTCGTGTATTATGTCTGTGATAGATTATCTCAATAGGTTTACTCAAGGTAAAGAGTAAACATTCATAGGCGTATATTTTCCTTACGTTAAATAGGCCAGTTTCTTCATATAGGGAATCGGTTGAATATCTTCCATTTTTTTTAAACATTATTTTAATTAAAGTGTTTTGGATTATATCTAAGTTATGTAAGGATGTTTTGAATAATCCGCCCCAGACGATGATACAATAACGTATGACTGACTCAGCCAAGGCTCTATAAACCAGCAACATGACGTCTCTTCTGAGAATATTTCGGAGTTGATAAAATTTATAAATCAACTTTCGAAGTCTTCACTGTAAATTCTACATTCCATCGTAGTGATTGATCAAATATTATACACGTATTTTTTTGTTTTGTCGTGGAGACACTTGTTTTCTTTATACGGGGTGTTCGAGGTCGCATGAATTTTTGGTTCTTATTTTTTATTTTTGTTGAAACCAAACCTAGAGATTTGACATTCGGTAAGCACTTTTCTATCTGTTATACGTATATGAACTGTCCCTATCCTCCTCAGTTTCCTTGTTATTCGAAATGATGTTACAACAATTTTATAACCTAAATGTTTATTTTACATCAAATTATCATTCGAATTGAATATTGAATGGTTCACGTACACGAAAGATATTGAAACAAATGAAAAACACAAAGTGTGGTGAAGAAATAATAATGATTTTTCATTAGCTTCGATCCACCACTAGCGTCCCAATAAAAAAAATCTGGCGAGTTCCATGTCAGAGGGCTCGAAAAAGAATAACATCGTTACTCCCATTGGGGGTGACGATAACACCCAGTTTTTTCAATGGATAAGGACTGTTCATATTGCCGATAGAAAAGTGCTCACCGAATTTCAGATCGCTAGGTTTTGTTTCAACTGAGACAGAAATTAAAAACCAAAAATGTATGCGAACCTTAACACCCCGTATAATTAAAACATGTTTCTCCATGACAAAACAGAAAAATACGTATCTAATATTTTGAGTTTTGCTATCGATTGTCAAAGTTAGACGAGTAGAACCTGAGACACCGGGTGTATATGTCGTTGTTTATTACACAATATAAATTCTGTTTATACAAACCAAAAAATTCCACTCATGTAATAGTTATTTTTCTTTCCCTGTAACAATGCATTTTGATATTCCATTTGCATTTGTCAATCAATAAAACATGTATAGGTGAGTGCAAGCCATTCGAATAGCAGTATTTTTCTGTAAAAAATACCCTTTCGGTTTTTCCGTATCTTGAACTGTTTTTGCTGCCTTTCTATTATTCAGATTCGTACTTCCGAATTATATTCTTGCAGTTGAGTTTATACATACCACTAATTTATGCTCATATTTATAGGGTATACCGCGGGTATATTCTTTTGAAAACTTCTCACCCCTACATTTTTGAGGGGCTGGCGGCTGGCATCAGTGAAGGCAAAGAGGATGAAACGAGCAAGGTGATTTTTACGAGAAAACATGTCCTCCTCATAGTTATTAGTGTAGTGGGACACAAGGTAAAAGTAATCAAAAAAAAGTTTGGAAGTAGAAAGATATCAGACTCTCACTATCCTATCTAGAAACAATTGACTACTTTTTTCTATGGTACCGAAAAAAGTTATAAACGAACAAACTCAAAAATTACAAAAAAAAATCTACTTCGCATGTAAATGTATAAACCTTTGTAACTTGGAGACTACATAACTTAGATGCCTGAACTTCTCATCATTTTGTTGAGGATATATAATAATAAAGATTCGATCGAGGATTCGATCCATGGTATATAAACTGGCAAAATTGAGTTTTTATATGTGAAAATTAATTTTTTGTCACGCATTACATGAGTAATTTAGCATTAACACCTCTTCAATTGATAATAACTTTCTTTTTCACGATATGAATTTCATTGTTTTCTCCCATCTAGATAGATTGAAGTGTAACGAACAATTTGTCTCCAATAGACTTTTCGCACGTTTCAAAAATAAACTTTTTATAGCGCTTTGAATGACAACGTGCAACTTTAGATAGGTCATGCACAGTGAGTGAGACAGAGTGCGATAGATACTGGTGCATGAGAGCAGGACCGAAGATGAAATACTCTGAAAAAGTTTTTTATCATAAATATACCATATTGGTATACTATAGTTTGTCCAGCTGTATAATGTTGATCAATTTTTTTGGGGACTCATGTTTGGAAAATTCTAGAATCTCCCAATATCTTCTTGGTATTTTTTCTTCACCATTTTCACTTCGTTGCCTTTGAAGTGAATTATTTTGGGACCATATTTATGAACTGAAGTTATTTACCTACATATTCAACCAAGAACGCTCCTTTCTCCATTCCCAAATGAGACAGTTATCCTCCCCGAATCTTTACTGTTTGTTCTTGTCTAGAGCACGTAAACGCCGCTGTATCGTTCTCACTCGTGCGCTCGGATGGCCTCTTACGTATTAGACAATAAATGCTTCTACAAAGTTCATTTTTGAAAAGTGCGAAATGTTTATAGGAAACAATTTGTTGCTCACATTTCAATCTATCGAAAGATATCATAAAAATCGAAATTCATCTCGTGAACTAAAAAGTTATGATGAACTGAAGAGATGACAATGGAAATTTTTTCGCGAATTCTGTACAAAATGATACATTTTGGATCGAAAAATAATGCAATTTCCCAACATATTATATATGAATAGAATCTCCAGAATATACTTAATCATATTATGAAAAGACTACGTATATAAGTGCTATAATTGCGAAGTTACAAAGGTTTATATATTAACGCGCAAAGTTATTTTTTTCTTTAATTTTCGAGTTTGGTCGCCTATAACTTTCTTCGGTACCATAGAAAAAAGTAGTCAAGCTGGAATATTATGTAATAATCATATATATTCAAGGTGTTGAAGGTCCTATATCTTTCTACTCCGAAAAAAAAAAGTCTGTAAGGAAGAGAATTTTGCCTCGTTCTCCTCTACACTAGATGTATATTGCCTAAAGCACAACTTGTACGCTGTGCCTGTGGAACTTATTCGGAGAATTCAGACGACCGCACTCCGCAGATGCCTCAAGGGGTAACACTCAAGGCCGCTTTTACTATAAATGTTGAAATATTTTACGCTAGAATGAGTTGGAGTGAGACACTAGACGACTTTCTTCGTTATCGGGACCCGCCTCCTTCGGACAGGATTTTTACTTCCCCCTTTACACCTTAGATTAAGTTTGACCTTTTTCAGAGGGTAAACCCCATCTTAATCTGTAAATAATGGTTTTCATTGAGATAGTTTACATTGTGGAACGACAGTGATGAGATCTAAATCAAAAAAAGAGAGATACGTATACGTATTTACAGATTAACTAAATATTAATAAATTGACAAAGCCCATGGCCATGGGCGAAACGTTTTTCTACTAATTCCTTGAACTTCTTCATGAAACTGAATCCAAACCCCAAGAAGAAGCTGAAAATCAAAAACATAACAGGATTCAAGAAAATCCCTCAACAAATTAATTATATTTTGAATAGGTCATGGTCGGTTTAGTTTGGTTTAATCCTCATTGAAGCTTTCTGATATCAGTAAGAACATCGAAATCGGTACGAATTCAGAAGCAAAATGAGAAATTCACAATTTTGTTGACCACCCAATAATTTTTTTTCTGTAGCCGACCCTGATATTGAAGGTCTCCGCACACACTAATTAGCGACCGGCAACAGTCAAAGGGTGTCTGATGTTGCCGACGGAAATTATTATGCAGCTTGCCGCTTGTTGAGCGCAGCTGGCATCACAGTTTCTGCAGGGAACATAAACAGAGTCCTGGTATTGGTGTGCTGGTGCGAGAGGGAGAAAGAGTGAGTGAGGAAATGGCGGCCCCCCCACCATTATTCCTTTCCTTGGCCTGTTCCTTTTCATTTTCATCTCTCATACTCTCATTCCATCTTTCCTTTGGATTGTTTCGGTTCACTTGTTCGGTAGCGGTTGTTTGGTCGCACTTTCGAATGTTTAACCTGCCTCCTGCTGTGTCCTGGATTTAGTTTTGAATCTCGTGAATTGCTTCGTGTACTGACCGTGTTCAATTCAACTCATGAGCTGGTGCCATGGACAAATGTTGGTGTTGTGTTGATTAGCAGATCCATAATCATCGGAAATTCCTTATACCAGGTATGTCTATTTCATTCACTGAATAAACCGAAAAATTTTGAGAATATGCAATTTCAGCTTTTTATCTTCGAGAAATAAGCAAAATGCTTGATGGGAAATTGTAATTATCTATCAAGTGAGTGAGTTGATTAGTCGGGTAGGTCCTATAATAATAATAATAATAATACCTTAGGTGTCAACGAATCTACCCACCTATTGCTTCTGATTCTAGAATATTTCGAGGGTTGCCATTCCTCCGGATTTCTCTGGACGAGTCCGGGTGTGGGTTTTAGGTGCCTCTGGAAACGTCCGGGCCGGTTTTATATAAGATAGTTAAGATTTTCGTCAGATCCCGCCACTTAAATAAACAACTGTCATGCATAATATCATTGAAAGTGCTCAATAATGTATATTTTCAAATTGTTGATTGAGAATTTATTATACACCGTGTTCCAGCTAAAATGTCCCCCCCTGTGAAAAATCAACCGCGCGATCGAATGACTTGAAATTTGGTCATTCAGTATATTTGATTATGCTCACTCAAAATATGCAATTGAATAAATCGTAGGTATTATACAGGGTCACACTGAAGTGCACCCAAACTTTCCTATTTGAATAGGGACACCCAATATATTATTCCTCATTCAAGTAGAGTTCATTATTACAAATCCAACAATGCCGAGTTTGATGGGATTTTTTCAAACAACTACGAAGATATGCGAAAAATAAAACGACCCAATAAAAAATTTTATATGATTAGATTTTATTAATATAACACGATTGAAATCGGATGAAAAGAAAATAATTGAAACCTCAACTGCTCAATATGTCGTCCATTCTGCTGCAAACATTTCCTAGCTCTTTTGATAACGTTCATTTTGACCCTATGTATCACGTTGCGATCAATTTGAGCGCATAAATTCGTGATTTTCTCTTTCATTTCTTCCATATTCACAATTGACGACTCATAAACCTGTTGTTTCAAGTAGCCCTACAAATAAAAATCAAGTGGGGTGAGGTCTGGCGACCGAGCTGGCCAGTTGCTATTACCATCCAGACAATTGGTTGTTATTAGATTTTCTCCAAACCGATGGCGGAGATAATCCTTTACGGGTCTGTATTTATGTGCAGGACACCCACCAATATAATTCGATTTCAATCGTGTCATATCAATAAAATATAATCATTTACATTTTTTATTGAATCGTTTTATTTTTTGCCTTATCTTCGTAGTAGTTCGAAAAAATTCCATCAAACCCTGCATTGTTGAATTTGTAATAATGAACTCTACTTGAATATGGAATAATATACTGGGTGTCCCTATTCAAATAAGGAAGTTGATGTGCACTTTGGTGATTGCTGCCATAATTATTCTACGGCTATAATAGATAACAGCGACATTTTCGATTTCGTCGTCCTGTAGCCATTTGATTTCCTGTCAAGTAATGCTCATCTATTAGACAGCGGTGTCATTGCTTCACATTTGACATTTCATGAGCGATGAGATTTTTTTTAAATAATAACACAATGGAGTCCGATACGGAAATAATATTGATGATATACAAAGAACCTCATTGACTTATCGAGCACAGTAAAACGAGAGCATTTGTGTGTTATAGCCGTAGTAAGGTTTTACTCCTATACATATTCTTGTGTCTGTAAATCTTCTATGGTATTGAACATTGCAAACATTTGAACTATTTCCATGTTCAGCATTTGAAAAATAAAGTGACATCTTGAGTGCAAGAATCACACGTCACATCATGAAATAAAGAATAGGGCACGACTACTAATATCTATATCTAGAATTTCGATCATCAAAAAAATCAGTGTTAGTGGTACTGTGCTTTCTTAGTTCGCTCTTTTTAGCCAACAAAAATGTACAAAAAATCTATTTACATGAATCCAGTGGAAAGTACTGTTTACTTCATCAGTCAGGTCGAAATTGAAAATTCATTCGAACGTTTTTGTTTCATATTTCTGCATTGAACCGGTCAAAGTGTCGTGCCCTGAAAATGAAGAGTACTTAGTCCTTATGGCATTCCGTCAGATCTTTCGGATTCTGATAAAAATTCTCGCGAAAAATGATCACTAAGTGAACTCTTTAGAAATCAGTAAAACATGAATTTTTCCCATGTCCGGATCTGGATTTCTTCTATAAGGTGCCATCTGGAATAGTTTCGATAGAGAAACGTAGCTGCAAAATTTCAGCAAATTACGATGAGTCATATTTTCTGAAATGGCAATTTCACATCGTATAGATTTAGAGAGAGAAAAGCGTTTTTTCAAGTAAGGGACGCTGTATATGAAGAAAAAAAATTCCATCTAAATTTTTTTTTCTTCATATACAGCGTCCCTTACTTGAAAAAACGCTTTTCTCTTTCTATATCTTAGTTATTAGTCGTGCGATTTTCACCAAATTTGGACTGGTATTCTGTATCTGGGGTTCTATAGAAATAAAACGGGGTCGATTTTTCATGAAAAGGCATCTTTCAACAGGAAAACGAACCTCATAATATTGTTCTTCATCGTTATAAGAATTTTCACATGAATTCTGTGGAGGGTATCAGCATCAGCATTTTTGCGAACGTAAATTAGTATTCTATGCATCGATCACGAGGAAACCATGTATATATAGGAGTGTATTGATAGTTCAATATCATGATAGTTTCATACACTATTTTTTGTAGGACCACAAGTAGGAAGTGACAACTTCGATGGCCGGTATAGTATTTCCAATATTTTTTAGACAATACGGGGAAATCTGAATGAAGTTTTATCAATTTCATAAACTATTTACACGTATACACGAAAAGGATGAACTAAATAAATATGAAAATATTGATAGAGAAATTTGACATTTGCGACTAAGAACTTCCAAATTGCATCTCATCAGAAGTATGTATTCATTACTCACCCTGTGTATTATAAATGATGTGAATGATTTTCGTAATCCCAGCGAGAACACAATATGATCAGATCGACTATCGGTGACTTCGATGCATGTATTACGCTATTCAAGATTCGAGAACATATATAAACGCCATCGCATATCAACATAAATAGATATTTTGAATTGACCAGTATATCATCTGACGAAGCTACTGTATTAGCGAAACATGTCATGTGTTTGAGAATTTTGTGGAAATCTTATCGTTTGTGGAGTTTTCACATAAATAGATATATACCTACACTAGTACGCGTGCTTCCATGACGCGAGTCTGCCGGTTTACTCTTATCCCAGAAAGTGCCCAACTGGCCTATAGGAATTATCGCTCCAAAAATCAAATAATTTCTCACTATTTATATTTCAGCATTCTCCACCATCATAAGTACATGAATTGCATGAACTTTTGACGCATTCGCGTTGTCATTATGATTGTCATTTGGAATTAAATGTCAAACAACTCAAGCAAGTGAGATAGAAACATAGACCCACTTGATTATACCCAAGTACTACGTGTTTTTTTTTTGGGCAAAAAATTTGTTATCATGATGAAAAGAACGTGTCTTCATTGGTTAAGATCTGTATCATGATGATAGAAATCCGTGATAATTAATTCGCTTCTTAGAAAGTGGGAGTAGGAAAAATTATTCATTCGGAAAAGATGAGTTCAACAAAAAAACTTTGCCTTGTTCTTTTTATGTAAACCATAATTTTCTACTTACTGGAGCTATTGAACGTTCCAGAATTTGCGGTTAATTAGAAGTCATTATTTATTCGGGGCTGATAATGAATAAGAGGTAAATTTGACCCATTCTAAAGTATTTTAAAATTATTGAATTTTTGCACATGGAGGTTCGAAAACATGAGTAACAATACTGTAAAGTTAGTTTTCCAACAAAAAATCCTGATTCATGAAACCCATTTCAATTTCAATAAAAACGCACGGCACTGTCCATAATGACGTTTCTTTTCCTGAAAACTGATCATATCAATGGTAATTCATACTAGTCCAAATTTGGTAAGAATCGCCCGATTGATAGCTCTAATAGCTGAGATATAGAGGGGGGGGGCATTTGAAGTGAGACATGCTGTATATAATTATATATATACATATATCAATTCGTCTTTACCCTGTTCTGCTGTTCACCATTTGGCTATCTGAGTCTCCCCATGAATCACAAATACCTGAACTTCGAAGTAAACACTCGAAACACTCGCGAAGTCTACCCGCTACCGCAATTGGTTAATTAAGAAGTTTATTTCACGAATCCCATTATAGGCGATATTTTCTACTGTAATATAATACAAAATATCTTCTCTACCCTTGAAAGTCTATACTCCACTATGTGGAATTCCCCGCTTCAAAAAAAATCTTTATACCTATCGTCGACCGAATTGCGGCTTTTCGCCGGTTCCCCTTTTGCCGACAAACGTTTCACCTCACACCGCACCTATGACATCATCTGATGTTTTGAAAAAATTAAAATTTGAAATTTGTTCTATCCGTCATTCGGCATTCGGTTGCCCCCTTACGAGCAACCCTCAAAAGTCTTCGAAAGTCTTGTGCGAGCAAGGAATGACGGGGGCCTTACCTTTTAACGTGTGATCCCAAACACTTTCTTGGGCCATCAGAAAAATTTCTGCAGTCGACGGGGATCGAACCCACGACCGGCAAGCGAATGCGAATTAGAATATAGACACTCTGTCCGCACGGCTACCTGGCCGTGTGTGGTCATTTATCATTTCGGAGAGGAGGATTGACGGACATCGTGCCCTGCTATACTTCCTTACTGGGATGCTAAAATTATCTTATAATTCTCATTCGATAATATAAAATAATGTATGGATATTGTGGACAGTATAAAAGTTCCCAAGGAATAGGATGAAGAAACAGAAATGATGAAAAATGATATAGATAGCTGAAGTACATACGTAAATGTGTCCTACTTTTTAAATCCCTCTGGTAAAATCTCAAAAACGCAAAATAAGCCTGTATCCAATATTGAAACACAGTTTTCAGCATTCTCCGGTGAGGACGCTATAGGAATCGGTGTCAAAATGTTGGAAAACATGGGATCGCGCGCCCCCACTTTTCCCTCTCTAAAAATTTTTTTTTCCTGAAACAAAAAATACTGGGCTCTTCCCAATGGATGAACGGATGTTTCTCTGGAAGCGGATTTTGAGTTTTTGTCTTAGTTTTTTCAAAAAAAAAAAAAAAAAAAAAATTCTGAATATACTCGAAAAATGCAATGTTCATGATTTTTTTGCAGAATATCGGTGAATTTTTTCAAAATTCTGCTTCCAGAGGAACCTAGATATTTCAATTCTTCATCTCACCATATTTTTTGTTTTCCGAAAAAATCAATATTGAACTATGAAAAGTGGGGGCGGAGAAATCATGTTTTCATTGCACTGATGCATGGTGTATCCTCCTCTTGAGTAAATGTGATGGAAATATTAATTCTTTCTGGGTTTATTCAACAGAAAACAACTACTTTCCTTGCCATATCAATGTTGACCAGTTTATATCGGTTTTCTTATTGGCAGCAGTTTTCTGAAGCACATATTGTTTCATATGAAAATTAAATGAATACATTGATTATATTTTGTGAATTGGTCATAGTCGGTTAAGTTTGGTTTGATGATCAAACCAAACTTAACCGACTATCAAACTTTGATCCCTATTGAATCTTTCTGATATCAGTAATAACATCGAAATCGGTACGAATTCGCAAAATGAAAAATTCACAATTTTGATAAATTTTCTTCCTGTAGCCGGACCTGATCTCGAATGTTTCTGCACACAGCACACACCTTAGAAAGCGGCAACTGTTAAATCAAAGGGTGTCTGATGTTGCCGACGGATATTATCATAGACTACAGAAGATAATATATTATGCTGTTCGTGGGCCGCACCTGTGGCACGTAAGTTTCTGCACAGAACATAAACAGAGACCTAGTGTGTGCTGGTGCGAGAGGGAGAGAGAGAGATAAAAGAAATGGTGGCCCCCCCCTCCATTAGTCCTCCCCTCCCCTTGGCGCGTTCATTTTCTTCTCATTCCATACTGTGGTTCGGTAGCGGTTGTTTGGTTGCGCTTTCGAATGTTTAACCGGCCTCCTGCGGTGTCCTATTCTCTTCTCACCTTTTGTTTGTTCTACCATTGAACGTCGAACATTGGTGAGATCGGATTTATTTTTGAATTTCGTGAATATATAGCATTGTATACTGACCGTGTTCAATTCAGCTCATGAGGTGCTGCCATGGACAAATTATGTTGGTGTTGATTAGCAGATCCATAATTATCGGAAATTCCTTACTCCAGGTATGTCCATTTCATTAACTGAATAATCCGAAAAATTTCGGGAATATGCAATTTTAGCTATTGATCTTTGACAAATAAGCAAAATGATAAGGAATTTGTAATTATTCATGAAGTGAGTCAGTGAGTTAATTTGTCGGGTAGAACCTACCGCAGGTGTCAACGAATCTACCCACCTATTGCTTCTTATTCTAGAATATTTGTTGGTGTGGACATGTCCGGGTCCGGGTTTTAGGGGCTTCCGCAGACGTCCGGGCTGGTTTTGTAAAATTGTTCTGATTTTTGTCAGGTCCCGCCTCTTGAATAAACAACTATCATATCGTTGAAAGTTTGCTCAATGTCATGTTCAACAAAATGCTGCTTTGAAATTGTAAAAATTGCAGAATCGCTTCTACCTATTTATTTCTCAGTTTATTTGAAGAGAAATTCCAAAAAAAAATGTCACTTCATCATTGCCACTTTTCCTCCTCTCCAGAATGGAATTGTCAAATTAAAAATTTATTTTATTAAAAAACATTTCTCCTTCGACCGGCGATCATCAACTTTTTTTTCTTTTCAAATACAGACCTGGATGTTCTATTTGCCTTTTGGATAGCTTTCGGTCTCCTTGATATGGTGGTGTATATACCCTCGTATATACCAAAACAATTGATAAAATGTTTACTCCAGTAAATATAATGTTTTTAAAAGTTATGAGGATACTCATCGAACACAGTGTTTTTGATACTAATTTTTCTTTGTCTAAGGTATAGGATGGGCAAAATTGGGAGTTTTCACGGGCTATCTCAATAACTAAAAAAGTTATCGAAAACCCGACATAGGTACATGTTACGGGTTCGATTTCGAAGAAACCTTAAATAACTCATTCGGAATTTTGATATCTTCATTCGTTTCAGAGATACAGGTAGAAATTGGAAAATTCCCGATTTCGTTTTTATTTTCTTAGTGCTTTATGGTGGGGCATATTGAAAATTTTCGGAACTTCATTCTTATAGTATGATGTGAACAATCCATTGTCACCAATGGAAATTTCATACAGGGTTACATCAAAAAGATACGACAGCCAATTATAGTTTTTCCTTTTCCTATGAAACACCCCGTATATTTTGCCACATCAGTTAGATAGACCCAGGCCCCAGGCAGTCCAATTTCAAATATATATAAATATACAGGGTGTTTCATAATTGAATTGTGATCCTAAAGGGTGATAATCCTTGGATGATTTTAAGAAAAATTCTTCATGTGAACATAGGTCCGTAACAGCTTCGTTTCTGAGATACAGGATGTTGAAATTCAACAAAAAAATCAGTTATTCCCCAATATCTCTGAAACCGCTCTGGCGTTTTTATTCATTACAAATACTTGAAAATAGTTACCATAAAATATAAAAATGTTGCTCAGATCTTTTGGTTACCACAATTTTTGAATTATGACTAAGAGTAAAAATCGAATAGGGACAAGCAAATGAATGCATTTTATTTTCTAACTCAAAAACCGTTCGCCGGACGAAAAAAGACAAGAGACCATTTTTATGAGAAGATAGAGGATAAAAACAAAAATAATATTGATTTTGAAGAAAGACTGTGGCGTATCATTATTTTGATGAAAAATATGACAGGGTATGTTAACAGGGACGCCACTGATGGAAATTAAGAAATCCTTCATTATGGAAAAAATGTATTTCTATTCAATGTACCAAAATTGAAGAAACAAGCCAGAGTGGTTCCAGAGATATTGGGGAATAACTGATTTTTTTGTTGAATTTCAACATCCTGTATCTCAGAAACGAAGCTGTTACGGACCTATGTTCACATGAAGAATTTTTCTTAAAATCATCCAAGAATTATCGCCCTTTAGGATCAGCATTCAATTATGAAACACCCTGTATATAAAACTCTACCTTTTTCTTTCATAATTTCGGAATTTTTGCAAAATAATATTCAGTGTGTCATATTTTTCATAGTTGCACCTCCTCATCTTCCGCAATAATTATTGAGATTCGATTCATAAATTCGCAACTTTGAGAGAGATGCCATTATCATGCCAATGATACACTCGAGGACCTAGGGGATAAAACTCCAGTGATAACTGATAACACTGCTCGCCAGCAGCTATGGAATCACCGACATTTCCGAATATGACACCCTGCATATATTATTAACCAAACAAGGAAAGTAAATATCAATTAAAATTCAATTCAGATATTTTATTTCCATCAGACAAATAAAATTGAGGGTAGCATAGTAGGTATTAGCGAGGTTCAGAAGAAAGAATAAATAAAATCCAGAGGAGAATTGTTATCAGTTGAGTCAAGATTCTGATATTTGGCAGACTTCAATTGCCTCATAGGGCGCATACCAGGAGAATAATTTCGATTATACAGGGTGTCCCAAAAAAAGTGTGTTGTCACAATGATATATTTTTTTAAATGACATGCTATATAATATGTTGTTGCACATTTGAGTGCTTCCAGTGGTTACCTTCAGACTTCTGGAATTTAATTGGGATCTGTTCATAGATATTCACGTGAAAATATACAAGGTGTTGCGAAAAACGACTGACGACGCTTGACAGGTGATAGCCCTCGTGATTTCATAATCACTGAGATAGAGACATACGGTCTTCAAGTGTTCAGTTCTCAAGATACAGGGCGTATCTTCTTCAGAAGTAGAAGATTACAAAAATTTTTGTTTTCTCTTTATGCGTGGAATAACTATTTCTGTTCAGATACAGAATGAGATCTGAATAGTATCTAATCTACTCAACACCAGAAAAATATTTTTGCAATGCAATCTTCAATTTTGGGTCGAATTTATCGAAAACTGTTCGTTCCAGCTCAGTTGAAGGTGATGCATTTTTTGAACAAAATTGAACAATGTTGAAAAGGAATATTCTCAGATAAATTATGAACATACAAAAATGGACTTATATTTATATAAAGCAATACATTGAGAAATCGCATTCTCTATGTGATGAGAATATTTACTCTTTCTCAGTTGATTCAATAGAAAACAACTACTTTCCTGGCTATATGCCACGACGAACATTGAATTATATCTATTGAACACACACGATAAGAGTTTGAAAATAAAATATAAAAAAAAACTTCTGAAATTGAGAATTTGCATTCTCCTTCAGATAAAAATATGTATATGCACACATCATTCTGAATATTCAACAGAAAACAACTACTTTCCTGGCTGTTTGCCTCGTCGAACATTGAATTACCTATATCTGATGAACATTCAAAAGGAGAACATGAAAAAATGAAGAATAAAATCCTCCGAAATTGAGAATTGACATTCTTCTTCAAATCGGATGAATAATATGATGTATAATGATATAGAAATATAACTTACCAATATATTCAGCATTGGAATGTATAGGAGAAGTATACTGGCATAAACTCTGATCTTGATGAGCTTGAAAACTTCCAAAAATAATCATTCATATCAGTGATATGGAAAATATCTCTCACACACAGGTTATATGACTTTATTGCAATGGAACCATTTCGGATTTCTGAATCCTCATCAGTAACCATGATGTCCACTTATTCTTACAGCCATTCTTCATGATATACACAATTTTCATCTCTCTATAATACAACTAAAAACGAGTAAAACTATAACGAAATGACATCTGAGAAATTTGTTGACATTCTATTCCTGTCATTTGGACGTTTTTGCTTTTGGGTGTATGATAAATTGACATTCATCATACAGGGCGTGGAAAGAAATTCTGAATTGAGACTCTATCAGAATTTCTTTCCACGCCCTGTATGATGAATGTCAATTTATCATACATCCAAAAGCTTGAACAAGGAATTTTAGGAATTGGAGATAATTAAAATAGTGACGTAGAACATATGGGAGGAAAATATGCCACACCCCCCCCCCCTTTAGGGCACCACTGGATGAAATGTCCGGAATGGCTTCCTGGTGAAAAAATGACCCATTCAAAGATGAAACACTTGTAGACCGTATGTCCCTATCTCAGTGATTATGAAATCACGAGGGCTACCACCTGTCAAGCGTTGTCGGTCGAATTTCGCAACACCCTGTATGTATTAGAATAAAAATCAATTTTGCCTCAATGGTCAAAAACATTAATAACAGAAAAGAGAGTGCCTGGTCAATAGAATCTTAACAGATACATATCAAATGAGGCGTAAAAGTTTCGCTAACCGAGTTTGATTGACAGGAATAATCACATCAGAGTTTCCAAATTTTAGTGGCAAACTTTTAAAATTTCAAAACACTATTTTTCTTATTTCAAATTGGAGCCCCTATATATTTCCATGACATTCGATGCGTCAATAAAAAACATACTTTTTTTCTTATTACAACCTTATCGAAATTCTCATCGTATCAAATATTATTTGCCGAATACTCGTTTCTTCAACTATTTTAATAGTCATTCTGATTGAGAAACGAACGAAGGAAGCTTTGACAAACAATTTCCTAATACAACATAATAATATCAGAAGTTCATCAGAACTATGCGTCTAAACTCTTAAGCTGTTACACATCATGAAAGTATAGAAAATCACTGTAGTTCTAGTAATAAACTTTTCAAAAACAAACAAGACGGAAGGTGAGATGCAGGACCTTGTTAAAAATTTTCCTGTCCCTGTCACGGTGTTTGACGCCGTATAGGTATGCGAATGTATTGCGAATCGGCCATAAGCCATAAATTCAAGATGGCGTATCCAATATGGCAGACGAGTTTTGTAATCCGATTTATCTCAAAATTGGCATCTAGAGGTTTTCGAGGTTGGAGATGATGATTTATTCGTCAAAATTAGGAAATTCAAAATGGCGGATACAATATGGCAGACAAACTTTTTCAATTAGGATAGGATTCTACACAAAATTGGTGTCTCGTTTGAGGGTTCTCGGAATCGAAGATTATGGTTCTTTCGTCGAAATTTGGAAATTCAAGATGGCAGATTCAATATGGCGGACGAGTTTTGTGATTATGATCCGATTCCGTTAAAAATTTGTATTTGGCGGTTTTTGGGGTCGAAGATCATGATTCTTTCGTCAAAATTTGGAAATTCAATATGGCGGATCCAATATGGCGGACGAGTTTTGTAATTAGGATCTGATTCTATTCAGAGTGGTATCTGGGTGATTTTGGGGTCAGAGATCATGATTCTATCATCAAAATTCGGAAATTCAAGATTGCGAAACCAACATGGCGGACGAGTTTTGTATTTATGATCCAATTTCATTCAAAATTGGTTGCTAGGGGTTTTTGGCAGAGCTTCGCGAGAAACGAATCTTTCCAAGAGCAAGACTTGACTTTCGAGACCAAGACCAACACCCTTTCCCAAAAAGAAAGAAAGAAAAATGATGAACGTAAATCTACTCAATATTAAGAAAAATCTGATGGAAAATGTATTGGCATTTTATCTTAGTTATGTGTCATATTTAATTTTTTCTTCACTTAAAATTCGAAATACCATTTTCAAATTCAGTATTGTAGTTTTGAAGTTTACAACAACAAGAAGAAACAAATAGACACAAATTTAATACAAAAGTTATTTGGTTTGACTTTGAATTTGAAATTTCTTGAAATATTCTGATGATGCATTGTTGTCAGTTCCGAACTTTTTTCTGACCTGTCGGGCAGCGACCTGTTTGCTGTTTGGGTCTCATTTAATGTTTGTTTAAGGTTTATTAAGAATTATATTCTTATGGTAAAAGGAGAAATTTATTTCGCTTACTTTATACTTACGCATAAATTGTCAATTTTAAAGACTGAGAAATACGAAATACCTACCTATATTATATGCATATAAACTGTTGGATATTTGAATTGAATAATTCGAATTTCCAGACGCATTTTGATTCAAGACATTTATTTTTCGAGACCAAGACCAAGACTGATCAGTCTCGGCCTCAGTCTCGCGAAGCCCTAGTTTTTGCGGTAGGAGGGTCGGAGATTTCCAATATGAAGAACGAGTTTTTTATTTATGATCCAATGCTATTCAAAACTGGTGGTTTTTGGGGTAGGAGATTATGATTCCTTCGTCAAAATTAGGAAATATAAGATGACGGATCCAATTTGGTGAACAATAAGTTTTATAATTATATGATCCGATTCTATTCAAACTCTGTATCTGGATGTTTTCAGGGTTGGAGATTATGATTCCTTCGTCAAAATTATAGGAAGATTAAGAGGGCGGACGAGTCTTGTTATTCTGGTCCCATTTTATTCAAAATTTGTATCGGGGGTTTTCGGGGTCGAATATCATGATTTTTTCCCCATTATAGGGAAATTCAAGATGGCGGATCCAATATGGCGAACGATCTTTGTAATAAATGGTATAGTCTGAAAAACTATAATGCAACACGCGAGGCCATGGAGGAGTAGGTAGTACATTTATGGTATATAATAAACGAGATGAATTATCGAACTAAAAAGAAGTAGAAAATGAATTAGTAGGTAGTTTAAAAAACTAATTAGACACGATTTTATGGATAGCCACAATAAAAAGAAGTACAAAACAAAATGATGGAAGTGTGTTGATAAATATCCTCCTACACAGAAAGAAAATTATAGTGAAATACAATATAATTATTGAACTCTTTAATATAAAATGCGTCGATTCGATTATAGCTCCAAGCAAAATGTATAGTGAACTGTTCGATTTAATTACCTATAGTGATTTTTTTATAGTAAAACTTTAGCACTATGAATTACTATTTTGGATATGTAAAGAAATGCATATGATTTATGCTAGAATTTACTCGATATCAGAGTTGTATTATTTATATCATTTCAGTGAAAAGAATTATATTATTATAGTGATAAATCCCTAACTGTTATAGTAAATTTCACATTATAGTGGAAATCAACAAACGAAATGTTGCCGGTCCCCCGCAGAATTTATTCTATTTTTCTGGCTCCTCGTGAGAAAGTTTGCCCACCAGCTAGTGGTATGGAATGTGCGTCACTGATTTTTTGAATACTATAATATCTGCTATCTCTATCTTATTGACCAACTATAGATATACAACATTTTGTTCTCCTGAATTGTTTTGATATTCTGCTTCGTTTTCGTGGAAAAATATTAATACCAATTTATTGTATAAATTTCTGCAAAGAATTCCTTCAAAAACTGGGGTGAAAATGAATGTGTAATCCATGTCCATAGACATAGAATGAGAATGAAGATTCTTAGACAAAAAATCATGGAAATGTGTGAGGTAATCAAACAAATAAAGGGAATGTTTGAGAGTTCGTTGGAATTTCCGAAAAAGGATAAATTTATGCCGTGAAATGGAAGGACATCACTGAAACTTCGTTGCAAAGATTCTGTATAATCTCTCTCTGAATAAACTTGTTAATTTTTTTATTGTTCTCCTCGGTCTGTACTGGACGCTAATGTTGAACTTCAGCTCCTAGGAACTAAAGTTCAACTTCAGCTCCTAGGAACTAAATATGTTGCCTAGCAACATACCTATTTTTTTGTCAGTAATAGAAACGTCAATTTAAGAGCTGATTTTGGTATCAAAACGGACGACTTTTGTGTCGGTTGCAGAAAAAAATATTTATTTTCAGAATATCAACTTTGGAGGCTACTTTATTAGCGAGTTTTCGAAAAAATGTTATACGAACTTTTTGTGATATTCAAATAGAATCACCCCCTTGAATGTTTGCACACAATTCCCAGACAAAATGAGGTCTCTGTTTCATTGGTAACTAATAGATTTTACATACAGGGTGACCAGAAATTGTACGCAAAAAATGAACATGAGAACATAATTTTTTTATTTGCATACCTGGGTCCGAGAATACATAGCTCTCAATATACAGATTGTAGAGTGTGTCAAACATTTTTATAAGATTATTCGAAGAGAATGAATCTTCACTCTTATTCTATGTCTATAAATATAGATCACAGATTTATTTTCACCCCAGTCTTCAAAGGATTTTAATGCTCAAATGTATACAATAAATTGGTATTCATTATTTTCCACGAAAACGAAACAAAATATCAAAGCAATTGATGAGACCAAAATATTGAATGTTCCGTTGGTCAATAGCATATGAAGATATAGAATTCGAAAAAATCAGTGGCGCACTATTGACAATATTATTCGGTAGGGTGTCCTCCGAAACGCCACTGGATTTCATAATTCCAAATCAATAACGCCTAAATCGGCCTTGATAAAAATTATACTGCCAACTTTCAAGTAAATCGGTGGAAGGATATTTGAGATATTCATATAAAAACGATTTTTTGTGTAAAGTTCAACACACTATATGTTGAAAACTATGCATTTCTGGACCCACGTACATATGAAATAAATTTCTGATTTCATCATGTAGAATCACCTCCTTGATTTTTTGCGCATAATTTCCGGACACCTTGTATAAAGAAATCACTGAAGTATCATATTTTGTTGACAAGCTGTTCAGAGATCGGTCTGATCATCGGCGGAAACCGATTATAAATTGGTTAGAAAAATCGTGAATTCAAGCTATAATATTAATTTTGCACCATGACGTTATGTTATGTTGACCAGTTTATATCGGTTTTTTTATTGGCAGCAGTTTTCTCAAGCACATATTGTTCCATATGGAAATTAAATGAAAACATTAATTATATTTTTGATTCGCAGCTTCTTCTTGGGGTTTGGATTCAGTTTCATAAAGAATTTCAAGGAATTAGTAGGAAAACGTTTCGCCCATGGCCATGGGCTTTGTCAATTTATTAATATTTAATCTGTATTAATCATTTAATCTGTAAATAATGGTTTTCATTGAGATGGTTTACATTGTGGAACGACAGTGATGAGATCTAAATCAAAGAAAGAGAGATACGTATACGTATTTACAGATTAACTAAATATTAATGAATTGACAAAGCCCATGGCCATGGGCGAAACGTTTTTCTACTAATTCCTTGAAATTCTTTTTGAAACTGAATCCAAACCCCAAGAAGAAGCTGCAAATCAAAAACATAACAGATTCAAGAAAATCCCTAAACAAACTAATTATATTTCGAATAGGTCACGGTCGGTTTAGTTTGGTTAGATCCTCATTGAAGCTTTCTGATATCAGCAAGAACATCGAAATCGGTACGAATTCAGAAGCAGAATGAGAAATTCACAATTTTGTTGACCACCCAATAATTTTTTTTCTATAGCCGACCCTGATCTCGAAGGTCTCCCTCCGCACACACTAATTAGCGACCGGCGAAAGTCAAAGGGTGTCTGATATTGCCGACGGATATTATTATATTATGCCGCTTGTTGACTGCAGCTGTGGCACTACAGTTGACCACAGTTTCTGCAGGGAACATAAACAGAGTCCTGGTATTGGTGTGCTGGTGCGAGAGGGTGAAAGAGAGAGTGAGGAAATGGCGGCCCCCCACCATTATTCCTTTCCTTGGCCTGCTCCTTTTCATTTTCATCTCTCATTCCATTTTTCCTTTGGATTGTTTCGGTTCACTTGTTCCGTAGCGTAGCGGTTGTTTGGTCGCATGTTCGAATGTTTAACCTGCCTCCTGCTGTGTCCTGGATTTAGTTTTGAATCTTGTGAATTGCTTCGTGTAATGACCGTGTTCAATTCAACTCATGAGCTGGTGCCATGGACAAATGTTGGTGTTGATTAGCAGATCCATAATCATCAGAAATTCCTTATACCAGGTATGTCTATTTAATTAACTGAATAAACCGAAAAATTTTGAGAATATGCAATTTCAGCTTTTTATCTTTGAGAAATAAGCAAAATGCTTGATGGGAATTTGTAATTATCTATCTAGTGAGTGAGTAAGTGAGTGAGTTGGTTAGTCGGGTAGGTCCTAATACCTTAGGTGTCAACGAATCTACCCACCTATTGTTTCTGATTCTAGAATATTTCGTGTACCTAGGGTTGCCATTCGTCCGGATTTCTCTGGACGAGTCCGGGTGTGGGTTTTAGGGGCCTCTGGAGACGTCCGGGCCGGTTTTATATAAGATAGTTGAGATTTTCGTCAAGTCTCGCCACTTAAGAGGAGGATACACCATGCATCAATGCAATGAAAACATGTTTTCTCCGCCCCCACTTTTCATTGTTCAATATTGATTTCTTCGGAAAACAAAAAATATGGTGAGATGAAGAATTGAAATATCTAGGTTTCTCTGGAAGCAGAATTTTGAAAAAATTCACCGATATTCTGCAAAAAAATCATGAACATTGTATTTTTCGAGTATATTCAGAATTTTTTTTTGAAAAAACTAAGACAAAAACTCAAAATCCGCTTCCAGAGAAACATCCGTTCATCCTTCGTAAAGAGCCCAGTATTTTTTGTTTCAGGAAAAAAAAAATTTTTAGAGGGGGAAAAGTGGGGGCGCGCGATCCCATGTTTTCCAACATTTCGACACTGATTCCTAGCGTCCTCACCGGAGAATGCTGAAAACTGTGTTTCAATATTGGAATACAGGCTTATTTTGCGTTTTTGAGATTTTACCAGTGTGATTCAAAAAGTAGGACACATTTACGTTTGTACTCCAGCTATCTATATCATTTTTCATCATTTCTGTTTCTTCATCCTATTCCTTGGGACCTTTTATACTGTCCACAATATCCATACATTATTTTATATTATCAAATGGGGATTATAAGATAATTTTAGCATTCCAGTAAGGAAGTATAGCACGATGTCCGTGAATCCTCCTCTCCGAAATGATAAATAAAAACATCAGATGATGTCATAGGTGCGAGGTGAAACGTTTGTCGGCAAAAGGGCAAGCCGCATTTCGTTTGACGATATAGAGACTTTTTTTGAAGCGGCGAATTCCACATAACTAGAGATCTTCAAGGGTAGAGAAGATATTTTGTATTATATAGAAAATATCGCCTATAATGGGATTCGCGAAATAAACTTTTTTACCAATTGCGGTAGCGGTAGACTTCGCGAGTGTTTCGAGTGTTTACTTCTAAAAAAAATTGATATATGTATATATAAAATTATATACAGCATGTCTCACTTCAAACGCCCCCCCTTTTCTATATCTCAGCTATTATTGCTATCAATCGTGCGATTCATACCAAATTTGGACTAGTATGAATTACCATTGATATGATCAGTTTTTAGAAAAAGAAACATCATTATGGACAGTGCCGTGCGTTTTTATTGAAATTGAAATGAGTTTCATAAATCAGGATTTTTTGTAGGAACTAACTTTACAGTATGTTACTCATGTTTTCGAACCTCCATGTGCAAAAATTCAATAATTTTAAAATACCATAGAATGGGTCAAATTTCTCTCTTCATTATCAGCCCCGATTAAATAATGAATTCTAATTATTAACCGCAAATTCTGGAACGTTCAATAGCACCAGTAGGTAGAAAATTATGGTTTACATAAAAAAAACAAGGCACACTTTTTTTGTTGAGCTCATCTTTTCCGAATGAATAATTTTTCCCACTCCCATGTTATAAGAAGCGAATTAATTATCTCGGATTTTTGGCCCATAAAAACACGTAGTACCTACTTGGGTATAATCAAGTGGGTCTATGTTTCTATCTCACTTGCTTGAGTTGTTTGACATTTAATTCCAAATGAAAATCATAATAACAACGCGAATGCGTCAAAAGTTCATGCAATTCATGTACAGGGTGGCCAACTAAGACTCCAGAGTTCGATTTCTCTGTTGTCTTGAGAGATACAAAAAAAATCATGTATCAAAATTGAAGTAATAACCGAGCTTCACATTTCAAAATTTATTTGAAATACACAGGGTGTTCCGTAAGGTCACAGCACATCAAAGCTATGTTTTTTTCATCGAAACACCCTATATTATATTTCGTTTTTGAATTCTCCCTGCAGATCTGATTTCAACGACCCATCATACTTAGGGTCTAGCAGTGAAAGTTACTGACATAATATAGGGTGTGCAAAATCGAGATTTTCCAAGTTCAGGAATTTTTTCTGTCGAAACTGTTCATTATTCGTCAAAACGGTTTAAATGTCTCTATCTCAACTTTTCACTCACTATCAATTGGTGTTCAATTGAAATTGATACAAGGTGGTCAAAAAATCAAAATTTATAATTTGTTTCAATTAAATGTCAATTGAACACCAATTGATAGTGAGTGAAAAGTTGAGATAGGGACATATAAACCGTTTTGACGAATTATGAACAGTTTCGACAGAAAAAAATCCTGAACTTGGAAAATCTCGATTTTGCACACGCTATATGTCAGTAACTTTCACTGCTAGACCCTAAGTATGATACGTCGTTGAAATCAGATCTTCAGATAGAATTCAAAAATGGAATGAAATATAGGGTGTTCCAATGAAAAAAACATAGCTTTGACGTGCTGTGACCTTACGAAACACCCTTTGTATTTCAAAGAAATTTTGAAATGTGAAGCTCGGTTATCACCTTAATTTGAATGCAAAACTTTTTTTTGTATCTCTCAAGACAACAGAGGTATCGAACTCTGGATTCTTAGTTGGCCACCCTGTACTTATGATGTTGGAGAATGCTGAAATATAAATAGTGAGAAATTAACTGATTTTTGAAGCGATAATTTCTATAGGCCAGTTAGGCACTTGCTGGGATGAGAGTAAACCGGCAGACTCGCGTCATGGAAGCACGCGTACCAGTGTAGGTATATCTATTTATGTAAAAACTCCACAAACGATAAGATTTCCACAAAATTCTCAAACACACGACATGTTTCGCTAATACAGTAGCTTCGTCAGGTGGTATACTGGCACAGAATACTCAACAATACTGGTACGGCCGAGTCAATTCAAAATATCTATTTATGTTGATATGCGATGGCGGTTATATATTATGTTCTTGAGTCTTGAATAGCGTAATACATGCATCGAAGCCACCGATAGTCGATCTGATCATATTGTGTTCTCGCTCGGATTACGAAAATCATTCACATCATTTATAATACACAGGGTGAGTAATGAATACTTTTGATGAGATGCAATTCGGAAGTTCTTAGTCGCAAATTTCAAATTTCTCTATCAATATTTTCATATTGATATAACTTCATTCAGATTTCCCCGTATTGTCTTAAAAAAATTGGAAATACAATACGGGCCATCGAAGTTGTCACTTCCGACTTGTGGTCCTACAAAAAATAGTGTATGAAACTATCATGATATTGAACTATCAATACACTCCCATATACATGGTTTCCTCGTGATCGTTGCATAGAATACTTATTTACGTTCGCAAAAATGCTGATGCTGATACCCTCCATAGAATTCATGTGAAAATTCTTATAACGATGAAGAACAATATTATGCTGAGGTTCGTTTTCCTGTTGAAAGATGCCTTTTCATGAAAAATCGACCCCGTTTTATTGTAATAGAACCCCAGATACAGAATACCAGTCCAAATTTGGTAAAAATGGCACGACTAATAACTAAGATATAGAAAGAGAAAAGCGTTTTTCCAAGTGTGAGACGCTGTATATGAAAAAAAAATTGCTGAAATTTTGCAGCTACGTTTCTCTATCGAAACTATTCCAGATGGCACCTTATGGAAAAAATCCAGATCTGGACATAGGAAAAATTCATGTTTTACTGATTTCTAAAGATTTCACTTGGTGATCACTGTTCGCGAGAATTTTTATCAGAATCAGAAAGATCTGACGAAATGCCATAAGGACTGCTCTTCATTTTCAGGGCACGACACTTTGACCGGTTCAATAAAGAAATATAAAACAAAAACGTTCGAATGAATTTTTTTTGACCTGACTGATGAAGTAAACAGTACTTCCAACTGGATTCATGTAAATAGATTTTTGGTACATTTTTGTTGGGTAAAAATTTACAGGAAAGAGAAAAAGCACAGTACCACTATAACACTGATTCATTTGATGATTTGAAATGTTAGTTCTTGATCGAAATTCTAGATAGATATTAGTAGTCGTGCCCTATTTTTTATTTCATGATGTGACGTGTGATTCTTGCACTCAAGATGTCACTTTATTTTTCAAATGCTGAATATGGAGAAAGTTCAAATGTTTGCAATGTTCAATAACATAGAAGATTTACAGACCCATGAATATGTACCTTTCTACGGCTATAACACACAATTGCCCTTGTTTTACTGTGTTCGATACGTCAATGAGGTACTTTGTATATCATCAATATTATTTCCGTATCTGATATCACTATGACTCCATCGTGTTATTATTTCAAAAAAATCTCATCGCTCATGGAATGTCAAATGTGAAGCAATGACATCGCTGTCTGATAGATGAGCATTACTTGACAGGAAATCGAATGGCTACAAGACGAAGAAATCGAAAATGTTGCGGTCATCTATTATAGCCGTAAAACAATTATGGCAGCATTCGTCAATACGGCTCATGCTGCAAACTTTATTCTCGTAGGAAATCACTATATTTCCGTGCTCGTTAAACAATATACTAATTTCATTTATTACATAATCTGATCAATCACATCACATGTGTGTGTAATCGCGAAAACACAAGCGGTCTTTCAATTCTGATTGGGCTATCAGCGTTGGTGTTTTCGAAGATAATAATAATAATAATAATAATAATAAATCGTCTTTATTCATGTATATATATGGTTACAAAAACATAATTGTACTATTGATCACTAGTGGCGAGATTTAGCTAAAGCTATTCTTACATCTAACCACATAGTAATCAGTATTAAATGAAAAATAGTGACAAAATAGTGAGTGAGCAACTGGAAAACAAGAATAATTGAGTTAAAGTTAAATTTAATGATGAATTATACAAACTTATAGATAACATGTGCGAACTAAGGGCATGCTAAGATTTTCTGTTTGAAGCGATCTTTAAAGGCGCTTTTACTGCATTCTTTTAATTCAGTAGGTAGTGAATTGAACAATTTAATAGCATTATAAGTGAATCCTTTCTGAAAGAGAGTTGTCGAATGATGGGGAACGGTTATTGTGTCTTTGTTTCTGATGTTAACAGAATGAACATGGTGCCGGGGTACTAGTTTACTCTTTATATCTTCGGGGCCTGTCAACATTAACTTGTGTAAGTAAGTTGCAAGATGTAACTTCCTACGATTTTCCATATTCAACCAGTTGAGTTCTTTCAATTTGTGGCTAACGTGATCATATTTTCGGAGTCCGAATATGAATCGAATACAGTAGTTTTGAACTTTTTGTATTTTGTTTATGTATGAAGCATTAAGAAATGGTCCATAAAGAAAATCGCAGTATGTAAACTGTGATAGAACTAGGCTCTCAGACAACTGTTGTCGTAACTTGACATTGAGTATGAGTCTATGAGAGTATAAAATTTTCAAAGACGAGAAAGTTCTTTTGAGTAAATTGTTTATATGACTTCTGAAGCTGAGATCATCATCCATAATCAAACCTAGATTTTTCACTGAGTGTTCAACTTTTATTCGGCTGCCATCAATATTTACAATAAAGTTCGATTCAATGTAATCATACAGGTTACGAGGGGAGAAAATGAGTATTTTCGATTTTGTTGAATTCAATTTGAGGTTATGTGACAGACTTTTTGAATGAATGAGGTCGAGATCATGATTGAGATCAAGTTGTGCTTGCTCTAAATTATTAACAGTGAATTTGATGAAAACTTGTGTATCGTCCGCGTACGCACATACACTACATTTATTTATAGAATTCAATATATCTGACGTATAAATGATGAATAATAAAGGCCCAAGTATACTTCCTTGTGGTACACCTGTGGTAATATCAACGTACCCAGATGTAACCATGGATAGCGGAGCAAAGTCTGTCAATTTGGCATAAAATAATTATATCTGTCGTCAGAATACGAATCGCTCATTTATAAGAAATTCTGTCTCTCTAGCAAATAACAACTCCGTTCTGAATATGTTCTCATGATTCTGTCTTTCATTGTTAACTCAATTGTGTTGAAATACCACTCGTCGTGGTGTTGCCCAGCAGCACACTTTCGTGAAATCTTCATGCCATAATTTCACCAGTACCCATCTTTTCGGATTATCAACAGATGTCACGTCACGTCAAATGATGAAAAACAACGCCTATACTATTTCATTATTACTTCATTGATATTTGTAAATAGAAACAAGTCACGATGTCGATCAAAAACGAACATTTCAAATCACCAAAAAAGCAGTTCCGTGGTTTCTTATCAACTACTTATATCTGTCGATTCCTATCGTAAATTCACATGAATCCAGTTGAAATGAGAGAGTTATCAGCTAGGTTCAGATTGAAAATTCATTCGAACGTTTTTGTTTCATATTTTTTAATGAACCGATCAAAGTGTGTCGTGCAAATTGAAGAGCAGTTCTAATGGCATTATGTCTGATCTTCCTGAATCTGATGAAATGTTTCTAGAAAACTGATCATGAAATGAGCTTTTTCTATATAACAAGAGAACATGAATTTTTCGGATCTGATTTTTTTATAATATGCCATGTTGAATAAAGAAACGTCGCTGCCTAATTGGGATGAATCATATCTGAAATGTCGGCCATTGAAATTATAATATGGCAATTTCACATAATAATCTTCGTTATTGAAGGCCAACAGAATCTTTCATACATGGAATCTCAACTTGTTTTGTTTGCCCCTATTCACCATTTGGCTATGTGAGTCTCTTCATGAATCGCCCTGTATATCGAATTTGTCCTAATATCATCTTCCCCATATCGGTCAATATACAGCAAACTGATGAATATATTCAATAACAATATAATCCTTGTATCCTTGTGGAAATTCCTATTCCACTCAAAAGTCGAGAAATATGGTGAATTGGTCAAGAGAATTTTGATGAAATCATCGTGAGAAAAAAACCAGCAGTTTCACATTCATGCTACAAAATGACCCTTCTAACTATCATACAGAAGAGCAGCTTTGAAAATTCACGGCAACTTATCTCACAGCATCTAAAAACCCTTCACTTTTCTATATTTCGCTCTCGAATAATCTTGGACATCCCCTCGTATGTCTTCATCGCGGTAATAAGATGCGCCTATCGAACGAGCGAGGCGGAGATATTTAGTGAGAAAGACGGAGTCCGTTCTGGAATTTCAAATATTTACCTCGTCTTCTACCCCTTAATAGAGGAGAAACTGAAGTATCATCGATATCATCCACTTAAATAAACAACTGTCATGCATAATATCATTGAAAGTGCTCAATAATGTATATTTTCAATTTGTTGATTGAGAATTTATTATGTATATCTTGTAAATATTTTTGAGTTTTTCTTCGGGTTGTGGAACAAATATATGTAGGTGTATAAACTCATATACCACGTATTATACATCAGGGTGTTACAAATTCGTGGCTAATCAATCATTTTCCACGCGGAAGTCATTCAGTCTGGTCGTTTTCGTTTGACCACCCTTTATCAGTATTTGCTGCCCATCCATTTTAAATATGAGTTTAAACATGAATCTAGGTACCTATACAATGAAAATCATCAAGTATTTAATAACTATTAATTGATAATTTTTGTCTAAAATCGTCTAATAATGACAAGGTTCGCGCATTGACAACAAAT
Organism: Phaedon cochleariae; assembly: GCA_918026855.4. Lineage (NCBI taxonomy): Eukaryota > Metazoa > Arthropoda > Insecta > Coleoptera > Chrysomelidae > Phaedon > Phaedon cochleariae. The sequence goes on from OU896715.1 coordinate 48,459,541, forward strand.
TGCGAAGTTACATACTTCTTTTCAGTTTCCTATAGGTAACCATCGCGCATTGTTGTGTAAAATAATATATGAGATATTCCTATTCCAACTTTATGGTCCTCAATCGAGCGAACATCCACGAAATAATTTATTTCTGAATGTTAAACAATAATTTAGTTCTATCTCTTGGAGCGCACGAAAGGAAATTCCTATTATGTTCGTGGAACATCGTGCGTACCTAGGGAGGATAGGAAGAGGCCTTTTGGGCCAGTTCAACACTATTTTTTATCAAGCTTTACACAGTGAAAAATTTCCGGGTGTAATTTCAACCGAGTGGATTTCAGAAATAACTCCGATTGAATCAACACTTGATTAGCAATTTCATACCAATATTATTAGAAATTTGATAATACCGTGTACAGTGGTGTCAATTCACACAGTCATAGTGAAAAATTACACGGATGTGGTAATTTAGAGGAGTTCTGAAATATCCATTCGAGAGAAACACCAACAGGATGAAAACTAATTACTTTCGATAGTGATATCATCCAAGTTAACGCAAAAAATACACTTATTATATAAAATGATCACCTAGTTACACCCTCACCAATCACAAACAAATCAGAACCGTGTATGAATTATGAGATTTGGGGCATCATCGTCTTGCATTCTCCCATGTGAATAAATAATGTTTGCTGATTATGAAATTACCCACTGAAAAACCTGAACTCATTGAAGAATGGATGGACATTTTGTAGGTATATATCCAAGAATTCTGGTATCCAGATTGATAGGTGACGATAAGAACGGATGATTTCGTGAAAATAATGCTTTAAATAAATTTTAAGCTGATTCATAAATTATATATGATGATTTTCATATTGCGAAGCGATATAGAGTACTTATTTCGAACCAGATTGAACAGAAAATCGAATATCAAAGTACAAATTTTGTGCACAGAAAAATATTTAGTGAATTTCTTGATAGATAGTGACACTAGCGCTCCTTCGACGCACGTTTCTCGACAGCCTACAAATAGTATCAGCTCAGAGATGTTTTGTAAGTCACAATTCTCACTACATTGGATCGTTTTATACACTGAATACTAATGTTAGTATATCAGAGTCGTGTTATTCAACACTCAGATGCATACAAGAAAACACTGCTTCAGCATGATAACACTCGATAAGTGTGTTTTCACAACAGAAGAATATCCGACAAATATTCACATATTATCATAATATCATCAGTAAAAGCAAAAACGCAACAGATACACTGTCAAAATAATCACCAAATGATTGTATAGTCACTACTCTGGTGTTGAATAAGGCACGAATCGATCAAATTTGCTCTAGATACTCTAGTGTAGTTCTTGACTGTATGTAAGAACGAATGACACCCTATGATGGTGTTAAAAATATCAGAGTTAATTCCCACTTAAATGATCAGGACCTCAGGGGACACCCAAGGGTGTTAGCTGGTGTGAACTGGTGTAATTTTTTTTTCACTGTGTATAAGCATATATTTTTACTTTAGAACTATATTTTTTGACGTTTGTCAATCTCGATCACCAAAGTAGCATTTCGCACTCTAGATACAAAAATAACTATTTAACGCCATCAACCCGAATTTTTTAACTCATGTTATTAGCGAAAAAAAGATGTTGGGCCAGATCCACTTCAAGCTGGGCCAGATCAACCTCAAGCTAGTACAACCGTTTCACAAATTTCCACCCAGATAAGTTATGGACATGAATCATGTCCAACTCTAATATTTTCAAGTTTTTAATAACTTTCGAATGGTGTAGATATGGATACTTCGAATTTGAACAAATTTCAATGTTTTCGAAAGGGACAAATATGCATTCAGTAGGTATCTAAACTGTATGTTAATTTTTTGATGTAATTCTCAATCGTATTAGCTTAGCATCAATCAACAGATTATGATATTGATTATATATTTTCCAGAAAAAGTACAGTTATGAAATATTCAAAAGAAAATGTATTATTAGGACAGAAAATCGCAATATAATGTCCAACGAGTGCTTTCATTGATCTACTATTTAATTCTAGCACAATCAGTTGAAATTGGAAAAAATGTGGATTCGGATGAAATAATTTTCATGAATGGTATACTTGTGATGGAGAATAATATTCAAATGAAATATTATTACGGGACAGAAAATGGCATTATGATGACTGATGAATATATTTACCTAAAATTGTAGGATTTTACTTGACAATCCGGTCTCGAAGAATGAAAATTAACTTTCACTATTCTCCAAATTGTATTTATTTTTTCATCTGTCTTTTTTTTGACACAAAGTTCTAACTTGATATATGAACATTTATACAACGTGTTCAACATAACATATAATAATTTCTAATCTTCCACATTTCTCCTCCTCAGTAATTGTTCTCCCTGAGTTCTTGAGCACAATTACTTTCTTCTTCATTGTCTTTCTTGATAGTTTTGTCGTTCACAGGTAGTATGCATAATCGGGAAACTGGACGTCGAAATACTGTTTTGCTAGCGGTCATAACATCAACTACTCGAACTCTCCCATCTTTACCAGGGTAAAGTTGAACTATTTTACCTTTTAGCCAACAGTTTCTTGGTCCATTCGGATCAGCTATCAAAACTATATCTCCTATTTGGATGTTTGTGGGATCATTATGCCACTTAGTCCTCTTGATAAGTGATAGAACATATTCTCGTGACCATCTTTTCCAAAAAGAATCTGCAAGTTTTTGGGCAATTTTCCATTTCTTCAAGAGATTTATATTATTTTCTTCTATCTTCGCACATGGTAGAGAGGCATACGATGGTCCAATTAAAAAATGATTAGGAGTCAAAGTTTCGGGATCATTTTGGTCAGTTGAGACGTGAGTCAGTGGTCTTGAATTGAGTATATTTTCGATTTCTACAAGTGCCGTCCTTAGCACGTACTCTTGAGGGAATTTTTCAGTCAGGACTTCGCTGAGGTTTTTCTTGATTGATTGAATTAAGCGTTCCCAAGCTCCACCCATAAATGAAGCTAGTGGAGGATTGAAAACCCACTTTATATTCCTCAAAGAACAAAATTTCCGAATTTCTGGCTGGTCTAATTTTTGAAGATTTTCGGTGAGTTCTCTTGCAGCTCCTTTGAAACAAATACCATTGTCACTGTAGATCTCTTCGGGAAATCCTCTTCGGCTTCCAAACTGTCTAAATACATTGATGAATCCATCAGTGCTCAAATCATTAGCAATTTCTAAGTGGACTGCGCGAGTTACCATACACGTGAAGATGACACCGTACCTTTTTTCGTGAGTTCTTTTCACGGTTATTCCCAGAGGTCCAAAGTAGTCCACTCCTGTCTTGATGAATGGTCGGATTGTAGGTTCTAGTCGACATGTCGGTAGTTGTCCCATGATTGGTTCAACTGGAATGCTTCTTCTGTTTCTACATCTTTGGCAATTTGACCAGCAACTTCTCACAGCTTGTCGCATTCTTAATATCCAGTATTTTTGTCGTAAGTTGTTTATCACCTGTTCTTGTCCATGGTGATTCACAAGTTCATGGTGAAATTGGACTATCAACTTGGTAATTTTATTCTTGGGATCCAATATAATAGGATTTTTCGTATCCTGATGTAGGTTTGATACATTGTTCAACCTTCCACCAAGCCTCAGAAGTCCATCTTCATTCATAATGACGTCAAGAGAAAATAACCTACTGGATGTTGTTATTTTTCTGTCTGCTTTCAAAATGGCTATTTCTTCAGAGAATGATTCCATTTGTGACTTTCTCAATAATAGATGTTCTGATCTTCTTAGTTCAGTTTCATCTAACTCACCATTCCTATTCGTTTTTCTGCAGTTGTCAATAAATCTGTTCATCCAAGCAGTCGATCTCAAGATTCGTTGCCATTTTGAGAATCTTTCAGGATCTGGACCATCTATTAGGTGTCTTATCACTTGTAAAATAACAAATTCCTTTTTCGTTTCTGCCTCTTCATAGTTAATTTCTGAATCTTTACTTTCTTCTTTAGGCCATTTATCCATTGATTCTAATAAAAATGGAGGTCCATTTATCCACCTACTTCTTTCAGAAAAATCCAACTTTCCGTAGCGTTTTGTGGCTTCATCGGCAACATTCTCCTTGGAAGAGACATGATTCCATTCGAAAACATTTGTGATTTCTTGAATTTCTCCAAGTCGTTGCGCGACGAACATGGGAAAGCGTCTGGCCTCTGAACGAATCCAATACAACACAGTCTTCGAGTCTGTCCAATAAAATGTATTAGAAATATTGAGTTGTATATTGTTTTTCAGGTACAGTCCTAATCTCGCTCCCATCAGAGCTGCCTGCAGTTCAAGACGAGGTATAGACAGAGGTTTGAGAGGAGATACTCGAGTTTTCGCATTCATGAAGCATACTTTGACTTCTTTGTTTTGCTGCCACCGAGTATAAGCAACACATGCGTAAGCATTTTCAGAAGCATCACAAAATATATGCAATTGAATTGAGCTGCTGATTCTGTCCATCGCACAATATTGTCGAGGTAGTCTGAAACGATAGATGTTATCCAGGTCATTCATCCACGTATTCCATTTTTCATATAACGAATCTGGAATTTCGTCATCCCAGTCAACTTTACTCCTCCAGATATCCTGCAGTAGTATCTTCCCGTGAACCATGAAATTTCCTAAGAATCCCAATGGATCAAATATCGACATCACAACTTTCAGAACCTCTCGTTTAGTTGGTATCTTCTTATTTTCTAATAAATCTTTGCTGATCTTATGGAATCTTGTTTGGAATCTGAAGTTGTCTTCCTTTGGATTCCACCAAACTCCAAGTATTCGTTCTGTTGACGAATCTGATTTATCAAAATTCTTCTGGCTGTCTGCTAAAAGTGTCTGGTCTACATTTCTGAGTATGCATTGATTATTCGCAATCCAGTTGCAGATTACAAAACCTCCCCTACTATGTACATAAATACAATCGTGAATCAGCTTTTCAGCTTCTAACTCGGTGTCTGCTCCTCCTAGGTAGTCATCCATGTAGTGAGACTGGATTATTGCTTCAGCAGCCTCAGGGTAATTCTTTTCAAAATCACGCGCATTTCTATTTTTGGCTTCTTGTGCCAGACATGGACCGCTGACTGAACCGAAAAAGACAACATTGATCTCATAAACGTCCGGTTCTCTATTTCTCTCCATTCCTCGATAAAGAATTCTCTGAGCTGCTCGATCTTCTTTTCTGACTTCGACTTAAAGAAACATTTCCTTGATATCAGCGGTGAAAGCGAATTTCTTTATGCGAAAATTCAAAAGAATGGTGTTTAAAGAATTATAAAGGTCTGGTCCAGTAAGTAGAAAATCGTTCAGACTTACCCCATTTGATCTGGATGCTGCATCAAATACTATTCTTAATTTATTTGGTTTATTTGGATTAGTAATGCCGAAATGTGGGAGATACCATATTTTTTCACCATATTCTCCAGCTTCTTTTCGCGACAGCTTTGAAATATAATTTTTCTTCTCCATGTCGTCAATCTTGGCCATATAATTCTTGGCAAAGTTTTGGTCTTTGTCCATCCGTCTCTCGGTACAGTAAAGTCGTCTCAATGCATTTTTCTTGCTTTCTGGCAGAATGTTGTTGTCGGTCTTCCATAATAGCCCGGTTTCAAACCTGTCTCCAATTCTGCGCATTGTATTATCCAAGATTTGTTGAGCTTTCATATCTTCTCTTGATAATGGATTTCTCACCTCAACAAAAGATTCCATCTTCCACTGCTCCTTCACCAAGTCATGCAAAATGTCGAGGTTATCCTTCTCCTTGTGGTTCATGAAGCAAACATAATGTTCAGATATTGCGGGATGATCCAATCTGAAATTTCCGTGGACTATCCATCCGAGAGGAGTCTTGCTAGCTGCAGGTCCATGCCAAGGTCCAGTTATTACTTTCTGACTTACCAACAGAGGCCAATTGTCTTGACCAATCAATATCTTTGGTTGAGCTTCAAATATCGATGGGATACTAGAATCAATATACGGGTATTTTTGTCGGATTTCCTCAATATTAACTGTTTGTTTGGGTAATGAGAGTCCCTTAAATGTTCTGACATGTCGTAAATAATGACTTATATTTGAATTATTTTCACCGCAGACTTTCATGGTGACAATTCTAGAATCATTTTGCATTTTCACTTGATTATTTGTTCACTGTAAACATAAAGATTGTTGGGGTCCACTTAGTTCCATTTCATTGGCTAAATCTTCATCTATTAAAGTTACAGTGGATGCATCGTCTAGAAGTGCGAATGTTTTGAATATATGGTTGTCTTTATTTATCACCACTGGCAAAATTTTTAGCAATACTTCCCTATCTGTAGAGATATGACAATTAAATTCATTTTTTTTCGAATTGTTCGACTCTTCAGTAGTTGGAACCACAGGAGTATGTAAAAGTTCATTATGAGGTTTTTCACAGCCTTGTACTTTGCAAGTTTTTCTCCTCCTACATTCTCTTATGGAGTGATAAGGATAAAGACAAGAAAAACATACTTTATTAGATGTTACAAATGACCATCTTTCGTCAGTTGAGAAGGACTTGAATTTTGGACAAATACTCAAATGGTGCATTTCATTTTCACAGCACATACATTTTTTGATAACACATTTAGTCGCGAGTGTTACTTCTCTATTCCTAAATTTCGGCTTTTTATCGTTGAAATGTTCCTGATCTGGAATATGAGGAGTCTGTAGTTGACATGCCGCATCGGCTTTTGTGTCTAACCATACACTGAATTCAACTAACTTATGACTTGTCTATCAGAAATGTATTGAATCCAACTCAATTTTTGTGAAGTCGGTAACTTGTTGAGTAATTCTTGTAGTAATAATGGATTTCGTAAGTGATCTTCCTCACCCAATGCTTCAATGGTTGCTACAAGGTTTTTCACCTCATCAGAAAATGCTATCAACGTATCTAATCGATCATCTTTGATAATGGAATATTTTCTCACCCTCTCTAGTAAAAGTGAAATAATAAATTCGGGCCGACCAAACCGTTTCTCAAGAAGATCGATTACTTTATCAACATTCTGAGGTAAAATCAAAAGGGACTGAACCTCAGACGAATAAAAGAAATAGACCCGCCAACCCTACCTTCAATGCATTATATTGTTTGTAACAGGGATATGGCTATCTCTGTTGAGGCTAGAAGAGTGCGACCTATATCCATCTCTGTTTACTCAGACCCCTCAGTCATAGGCGGACCAAATCAAATTTATATGGCTAAATTACGCATATTATTTTTTGAAAAATGGTTAATTGAATTAATCGAAGAAAAACTATTATAATTGCAGAAATCTTATTTTCCAAGAAAATATTGCGAAAATAAAAGCAAATATCAAATTATATGGAATCGAAAGTAGGTAAGTATTTGTAGTTGAAAAAAAAAAGAAAGTATGTCTGGAGACTGGAAAATGAAGTGTCTACCACGGCAAATGTGTACCTACATAGAAATTAATCTGAGGCTAACTTTTCTTGGCTCATAATCGAATTTGATATTATTTTTTTTTTTGGAAATGGTAAATAAAAATAAAGTGCAAATAATTTTTTGGTGATCAAAACTCGTAATATACTTTATACAAAAAGGTAACACAAAAAAACCAATAAAATTGTTGTTTGTTTTATTTAGTTTATTGATTCTTGAATAAAATATTCTTCCTATAAAATTACCTCAAGCTCTTTTTGCCTTCTTTGCAAATATTTTCAACAAAATCAATCGTCCATATGTTTTCATTATACAAAGTCATGTTGCAAACATTTGATGAATTTACATAATCATGATGTTCTGCATTCCATCCAGGCTCTCTGAGTGGGAAGAAGATGCAATTGGTTCAGTTGATCTGAAAAAAAGGCAAAATTACAATGGTGTTGAAAACAATAATAAATTTCATAGGAATACCATGTTTATTAATAATAATAATAATAATAGGGGCTTTATTTTTAATATCCTCGGCGAAGTCCAGCAAAGCTGTTCTACTTAACCGAGTACCATATTACATTAGATTTAAATAACAACCTACATAGTAGCTTGAATATAAAACTAACTTATCTACTAAATATAAGTATAACATTATTATCTATTCTAAAATACGGTCTATTAGCGAAAGAAAAATAATTTTGTTGAATTTTTGAAGTGAAACATTGATTTATTCTTGAGCTCTTGTGGGAGAGAATTGTATATTTTAACTGCATTATAGGAGAAGCATCTCCCATATAAAGCTGTTCTATGCATAGGCATCACGAGAAGACCTGTATTTCGAGTGGAACGATTATGAATTTCCGAAGTGAATGTTAATCGATGATGAATGTAAATAGGATTTTTTTCTTTTAATACTTTGTGAACCATGCAGGCAATATGCTAAAGCATAGAAAGGCCACTGTTGTGTGTATTTCATTTTATTTCTTTATTCAGATTTTTTTTTCCTAATTCATACTTTTTCGTCTGAATTCAGACTTTCTTCTCTGAATTCAGACTTTCTTCTCTGAATTCAGACTTTGTTGTCTGAATTCAATTTTTCTTGGACCCTGTTTTACACATACACATATGACAAGAAGTTTGAATTGAGACAAAAAAGTCCGAATTCAGAGAAAAATAAAATAAAATCCACACAAGAGTGGTCTTTCTATCCTCACTGAAACAAGAGTTATACTATTTTCACTTAACACACTTTTATTTCAACTAAGCAAGTACTCACATTGATTCTGATTCAATAATCATGGTGTCATGGAGGATGGAGGTCACTAGAACCAGCAGTTGATTCTGGATGAATATCTATGAGACATGGAATTGCAGCCTTCTTGATGAATGTTCTACTAGGCCATTGTATAATATCTTTTTTTGTGGAAGTACTTGGTCTTTCAAATCACCCACTTCCAATTTTAGGACATCACACCATAGCTTCTTCATTTTCTCATCTGAACGAAATCTGTAATTTTTAAACTCTCTATATTTCATTTCATACACCCTTTTTTTATTCATTTAAGAAGAAATAAGGTCTAAGCATACATGTATTACATCTAATATCTTACATCTAACATCTAACATATGACATAGGTACTCATCAGAACTGAACCCTTTACCTACGTCTATGGTACTTACCGATGAACTGATATCTCATCCCCAGGAACTTTCTTCAGGCCACAAATCATGCAAGATTTACCAGTTTTCACTATGAATCGTCTTCCACACGAAAAAATACAATTCTCACTGGAAATAGACACAGGAAATCATAACTACGATAGACAACAATGCTAACCTCAATACTATCAAAAATCATAACAATGACTGAAATGATCACGCCCGAACGAGCCCGAACTCAATGCACCCGACCATACACGAACCAGTCGGTTCTTATCTTGTTAATGAGGGGTCTTGACAAGTATGTTGGCTTCAGAAAAAGGATAGATAATACGGGTCTATTTCTTTTATTCGTCTGAGGACTGAACAATTTTCCTTGCATTACCTTTGAGGCATTTTTGAAGTCGACATTGATTTTCCTCATTTGTAAAACTACAAATATTCGTTGATGTCCTATATTGCTGAATGAAATTAGGCCACTCCGTAGGATCTCCGTTGAAAATTGGCAAATCCTTCGGAACACTCTGTCTAGTCATCATTCTCCTAATTTCACCGTTTTGACAGTGACGTTCACAAATTTGACTTTTTTCAGAAATATGACTTTCATTGGTTTTCTTTCCGGAATTTGATACATTAGCAGTATTAGCACATACCTGATGTTCCTTTGCTTCATATCCATAATCATTCCAAGGATTTTTACCTTGTACCCATTTTTGTACATCTGGAGCTTGACTCACCACTGACTTTCCACTCACAACTGACCCATCCGACTCCGAATGAACCATTTCCATTTGCGCCAGTTTCATCGCAAGTTGTAGATCTAAAATTTCTTGTTGCTTTCTCAGAACTTCTTGCTCTAATTCTTTTTTCTTGATTTCTGCTTCAATTTCCACACATCTTCTGGATGAAGCTTCACTCCGTCTTGTCCTCACAGATGTAGTCCTACCTCCTTGAGAACCATTCTTCTTGCTGTCTGCATTCGAAGATCTCGTAGTAGATATGTCGTCATTTGTCAGGTTTCCTACCGTAGATCTTCTAGAAGAGTTGTTCGTCTGTTGAAATGGATTGCTAGGACCATCTGCACTTTGCTCAGTTGCTGCTATAACTTGAATAGCTTGGTTGTCGTCGGCAGCAATTCTCGATCTTTTCTCAGCAAGACGCTGGCTTCTTCTGATTTCAGACATTATATTACTTTGTCTCTGTATTCCAAGGTGCCGTTCGTTACAGGCGATGAAGGACCATATGATGAATATATTTACCTAAAATTGTAGGAATTTACTCGACAATCCGGTCTCGAAGAACGAAAATTAACTTTCACTATTCTCCAAATTGTATTTATTTTTTCATCTGTCTTTTTTTTTGACACAAAGTTCTAACTTGATATATGAACATTTATACAACGTGTTCAACATAAAATATAATAATTTCTAATCTTCCACAATGACTAAAGAGTGTTTTCGTTGATCTACTATTCACTATTCGATAGCTTCAGCACAATCAGTTGGACTTTGGAGAATGTGAATTCAATATTTTCCAAAAATAGTACAGTTGTGATGGAACATCTTCGAAAAAAATTGCCTTATAAAAATTTGCCTTTTTCTGTCCATAAAATGATTTTTCTTTCGAAAATCTTCCATCACAACTGTTCTATTCTTCCAATTTCAACTGATTGTGCTGGAGTTATTGAATATATAGTAGATCAATGAAAGCACTCGTTAGTCATTATTTTCTTTTGAATATTGAATATCACAACTGTACTATTTTTGGAAAATATATAATCTATTATCATAATCTGTTGATTGTTGCTAAATGAATACGATTGAGAATTACATGAAAAAATGCATATTTGTCCCTTTCAAAAATATCAAATTTGTTCAAATTAAATTTATCGATCCACCATTCGAAAGTTATTAGAAAGTTGAAAACTTTATAGTTTGAATCATGTCCATAACTTATTCGGGTGGAAAATCGTGAAACGGTTGTGCTAGCTTGAGGTTATAAGCTGGCCCAGCACGATTTTTTCGCTATCCGCAAGATGAGTTAACAAATTCGGATGGGTATTCAAAAATACACAGAAAGAAATGACAAGGTAAATATAAAACAAAAATCTTTGAATACTACAAAAACTTCTTTTGCTATAGCGCCAATGAAAGTTTCTGTGAATATCATAATCCATTTCTTTTAAAATCCCCAAATGAGATTCATCAACATCAAAAGACATTTCGGTACTTCTACAGAAAGTTTCTTTCATTGTGAAAAAATTTGTTCGTTGTCTCAACGAATAGTTCTGTACACTGGAAAGAAGAATTCGCTAGAATTCTGAAACATTAAAGAATAGTTCGATAGTCATAAAGAAATTTCTATTGGTATAACAGAATGTGTTCCTTATGTCAAACGATAGTTATTTATATGTTAAAGAATGGTTCTGTTGAATTCTGTACCATTAACCCATTAACGGCCAAGATATTATGGATTAGAAATTTCGATTATTTTTCATTATGGCTAAGTAGGGATACATAGATAAAACAACAAGAAGGCATTCAAAAAAATATTGATTCATAACATAAAAAAAACGAGTGGGTGCGTAAGCGCACCTTTGGCCAAAAACGGTTGTTAAAATATTAGAATACAAAAACAATCAATACAGAATACCCTATTTCTTCAAATGATAACTTTCAAAACAATCTGGATGCATTATTTTCTCCAAGGGGGCATTTTGCAGTGCGATTTTCCCTCACTGTTCCTGTTGCAAAAAATCCTTTTTCTCTCAAGCTCATGAAAAGGGAATATGGAGAGAAGAAATTATCGAAAAATATCCTATGTTGATGTGGATTTTCAACCACTGACAGTAGCTCCAAAACAACTCTCGTTCCTAATGCAGTTTGGTTAGCTCTCTCTGATTTTCCGCCATATGGAATGAACATGAATAAGTAACCAGTATCAGAACAGAGACACCAAAGCTTGAAACCAAATCTTACTGGTTTTCCACGAATGAACATTTTGCAGGAATGACGTCCGAAATACGGTACAATTTCTTCATCGATAGAAAGATTTTCTGCAAAAATTCCAAACTGCATATTCTTCCTGTTGATAATATTGAAAATAGGGGTCAATTTAAAAAATTTATCATTTTTATCCAGCATTGTATGGTCTGCCAAATGGATGTTCTGCTTTATTGATCTGAATTTATTTCGACTCATACTTTCTCTCACAATACGCACTTCTTTATCTTCATCCTTCGACCAGTACATGTCAGTTTGTGGCAGAGAATGATATCCAGATAAAATCAGTATACCAATGAACTTCTTCAAATCTGATTCATTTTGTTCACCGTATTCGGCCAAAGGTGCGTATACGCAACCATCAGAAGTACATGCAAAAATGAATGACGTCTCGAAAATATATATGAAAATGAATATACATGTTATTATTATGCGTATTTTCCATCATCGATAAGCACAAAATAATTTGTATAATTTTATATTTAGTGTTGAAAAATAAAAATGTTTGAGAATGTACATGAACGGTCAATTGAATAACATTCTCAAGTTATTTTCATGAATTGAAAATATCATTATTCTGATCAGAAAAAATTATTTTGACCGCTTCTGTACTATTGTAATGGATATCAATCAGAATAAAAATAGAAGTTTGATCCTGACCATGCAAAAAAAAATATTTTTGAAAAGTTGCGCTCACGCACCTTTGGCGGTTAATGGGTTAATAGGAAATGTATCATAACCGGAACGAAATAATTCGTTCAATGGTGAAGAAATATTCATAATCGCGAAAGATATTTCTGTACAGGTTGAATAATGGTTCTATCAATTATTTGTGTTTACAAAATGGTTCTATTAGTGGTATAGAATTGTTCATTACCAGAACAGATGTTGCCAAAGTAGGCCCGACTAGGAAAAATGAACTTTGGGAGTCCCTTATGGTGAACTTCAAGACATTCTTCTTTCCTGACGGATCTTTGATAACTTTTTTTCCTGTCGGCTTGAGGTAGGCTGTAAGAACCAGAATGTCACCGCAATTGTTCCTTCTGGAAGTTAGTTTGTCTAATTAAGTCATATTTGTTATTCAAGGGAGAAAGATGAACTGGTTAACCTGATAAATACTTACTTTCTGATTGGATATCATTAATTTTGAAGGTTTCTCTGAATTTTTCTGAGAATATTCCATTTGATTTCTGTAAAAAATCTTCTCATGAATCCATCAATATATTCGATTTTTCTTTCATCGGTTCTTGATAATCAATGTCAACCTGAAATAGTACAAGAATAATTAACCAGAAAAAATAAACGCATTAGTGAAGAAGCCAAAACCTCTGAAACAAGATAAAAGTGAGAACAAATAACATACCAGTCTATATCCAAGTGGGTTGGTATAATGCTTCCAAGTCTTGAGAATACCATAGCAGTATGATCTTCCTTGTTCTGTCGAATGTGTTTCAAAGGTCCATGGCGTGTCTTGATCCACCCTTCTCAAAAATTTTAAGAAAGTGAAATGCAAGCGGAAGTAAACAACCTTTTGCTTCAATATGCTGGAAAACTGCCTCTTCGTCCACGAAAGTTTCAGAGACTTTATTGTTTATAGTACACTGAATAATTTTTCCTACATATATAATCATTTCTAATGAGTCATTGTTGTAATAGATATTCCGTTATGCCCACACACTTCGAGTAATTCGTAAAATTCTGACCTTAGGACCAGATCACCCACTTCAATTTCAACGAATTTTTTAAGATGATAGATCAACTACTTATCTTGAAAACTACTAGTAAAAGTTCATAGGAACTTCTTTCTATTTTCTCGCCTTCATTGTTGTCACAATATATTGATGTAACCATACCTATACTCATATTAATGTAACACCCTGTATATTGATGAATGTATATCACACAATTAGGTATCGGTAGGTACCCAGTATCCAAATCTCGCTAAGCTGATATAGGGTTGAGTACACTTACCTTGATACCTATCAATCGGAAAGAAAATTGAAAACAACACTCAACACCGATGCATTCACTGTCAATACTAAATAAAAAATGAATAATGCCCTATGCGGTATAAGGGATGGTAACCAAATTTGAAAATAGACCAATACATATCATGTTCGGTGACATCAGGTGAGCGTAAGCACGAATCTGATTGGTGAATAATGACATAATGTTTCTTGCGTTTCTTGAACTATTTGTTTTATTTAAAGAACATTCTTTCGAAAGAATGACCTCACTCATGATCTTTTAATATTACAGAACTATTCGTATCCGCATGAGATATTTACTTTAATATTCAAAGAAAGATTTTTTGTCAATTCTAACGAAATATTCCATGAGTGTTAGAGAAGATTCTATTCTTGGTATAAAATTATCATTGAAAATATCAAAATGAATAGTACAGATCAAACTTTGATACCAACAGTATTTTCTGTAATCTTATACCTAGCTATTCTATCAATATTATAGAATGATAAGTGAATAGTAAAGAAATTATATATGATCGGAGACAACTACTTACAGAAATTTATTGTAAAATTAACAGAAAATCTGCAACATTCTGTATCTTTCGTGACAATGGTTCTGTTTATGGTAAAAAAATTCTGTAACGCTGAAATAATTCTTCGTTAAATTCGATACAGAACCCGTTCTGTTAATGCTATCAAATTATTTTTTTCTGTGTAGTTTATTTATAGTTATTACATACCAGATGATTTTCATCTGATTGTGCCAAAACGGCCGAGTCAGTTTTATACAGGGTGAGTCACGACTAACCATCCATAGCCCAATGGCGGATAGAGGAGGTCAAGGTGAGTTGATATATATATAATAAAATATTTTTTGCCTTTTCTTTACAGAAATACAGAGCATTATTTGAATTCGGGGCAAAACTCCAATGAACGATATTTCAGGAACGTCTCGATGTTATCGGCTGAAATTCACTAGCAACTTACCTCTAATGACACTCCACAAGATAACGTACTATGAATAAAGAATTCCAGATCCGGACTTGGAAAACTCATTTTCTCTTTAGATGTCAAAATTTTGACCTGGATCGGATTTTTCGAAAACTTGATGAATTTTTCTTCGATTTCGTCCGGGCATATCACTCTCTACATTCGACTAAAAGTAATTAAATCAAATTTTTCCCTGGAAAGATTCAACAGCACACTTGAGAAAACGTACACCGAAAGAAAAATCTCAGTAATAATTACCAAATATTTGTTAACGTCAAATTTGTTCATAATCAATTAGCCATATTCATAATTAAAAAGTCTTATTCATCAAAATCGTACCTGTTTCTAAGCTTTATTTATTAACAATAAATGATTTATTACCGTCACATTTGTTCATTGTGAACAGCATTATTTAATAATTAACAATCCATCTAGTACGCCGATATGTGTTTATTGATTTTGAAAAATTTGTTCATTATAAATATACGTAATATAAAGGATAACAATGGATATTTCATTTTATTCTTCGTTTGGTTATTATAATAATTCATTTGGTAATAATAAAAAAACTGTCATGCGCATGGGCCATCATTTTAGTTCAGCTTCCATCTTACATCGCGTGAGTATCTTCTTTATGTCGTTGCTGATTTTCATTTGATTTCGACCAACGCGAAAGTTATAAAGTGTGATGGTTATATTAGTTCAATCCCATATATGACAGTGCGGGTTCGTTTACATTTGGACATGCATATTTACGTCTACAATTAGCTTCTTGGGATACTTTCCTTTCATATAGGTATACGACATCACGTATGAAAAAAATGGCAGACGACTATCCAGTGCATCTATATAGTATACAACATTCGGACTGTTCTCAGAAAAACAGTGGTGTATGTGGTGCTGATCAATCAATATTGAAACATTTCATACGTAAGTTGGTGCGAATGCCTATATGTAGTATGCATGAGCATTTTCTGATATTATTTGCTTTGCATGAATTTGAAAGAAAGTACTATTTTATTATGTATGTACAGGGTGGCCAACTAAGACTCCAGAGTTCGATTTCTCTGTTGTCTTGAGAGATACAAAAAAAAGTCATGTATCAAAATTGAAGTAAAAATTGAGCTCCACATTTCAAAATCTTTTTGAAATACACAGGGTGTTCCGTAAGGTCACAGCACATCAAAGTTATGTTTTTTTCATTGGAACACCCTATATTTTATTTCATTTTTGAATTCTTCCTGAAGATCTGATTTCAACGACGTATCATACTTAGGGTCTAGCAGTGAAAGTTACTGACATATAGGGTGTGCAAAATCGAGATTTTCCAAGTTCAGAATTTTTTTCTGTCGAAACTGTTCATTATTCGTCAAAACGGTTCACATGTCCCTATCTCAACTTTTCACTCACTATCAATTGGTGTTCAATTGAAATTGATACAAGGTGGTCAAAAAATCTTAATTTATAATTTGTTTCAATTAAATGTCAAGTGAAAACCAATTGATACTGAGTGAAGAACTGAAATAGGGACATGTAAACCGTTTTGACGAATAATGAACAGTTTCGACAGGAAATAATCCTGAACTTGGAAAATCTCGATTTTGCACACCCTATATGTCAGTAACTTTCACTGCTAGACCCTAAGTATGATACGTCGTTGAAATCAGATCTTCAGGGAGAATTCAAAAATGAAATAAAATATAGGGTGTTCCGATGAAAAAAACATAGCTTTGATGTGCTGTGACCTTACGGAACACCCTGTGTATTTAAAAGAAATTTTGAAATGTGAAGCTTGGTTATCACTTTAATTTGAATGCAAAACTTTTTTTGTATCTCTCAAGACAACAGAGATATCGAACTAAGGATTCTTAGTTGGCCACCCTGTACATTGGAACGTGGGTATGCCATCATATCTGAGAGCTGATGAGTTATAAGGAAATAGGTCTATATACGCAAACAGCCCTGATCGAATAGTTTGATTATATACTTATATAAATAATATTCGTTAACTGTTACTAAATTTGTTATTGATATAAGGCTTAGAAACACCCCCTCGTGGTGATTCACGACTGGTGGTAATACATCAGGAAATTCAATAAAACAATTAGCAATTTTCCTGAAATGAAGACATTGAATTATATCAGCGAACATAATATTTATTTATTATCAATAAAATATTCCTTTTCATGCTGTACCTATACTTATAAATGAATATTTGGTTACTAAAAATAAAGATTTTGAAATAATGATAATCGTTTGGTGTGGGTGAAGAAATATATATTCTCAGATAATAAATGATTATTATCATGAAATAATCATAATTTAACAATGCACGAGGCTTATTCATGGGGATGTGAACAAATAATTTGTTTTTCTCAAACAAACGTTTAATAAGCCATATTTCAATAACGGATTTGGTAACAGTTAATCATATTTATTTATTATAACCAAACAGTTCTTTCAGTGTATAATTCAATAAAAATTTCAGGACCGGATTTGATTTTGAAAAATAACAATCATAATTTCCGAAAAAGATTTGTCAGAATCCTAATATTAATCAAGATTCCCAAAATGTCCTCCTCCAATTTCTAAACATTTTCTGCATCTCTTCGGGAGACCTCTTATAGCTTTTCCAATAATTTGCCTATTATTTCTGATTATATCAGCAGCTGTAACTATCCTCTCCCTCAGTTCGTATCTGGTGTTGACACGGTCTGATAGACTAATTGTTTCATATGCCCCCAAAGAAAATGTCCAAAACTGTGAGATCAGGGGACCTATAGGAGGCCAAGAAAGAGGGCCGCCACGACCTATCCAGCGGTTAGGAAAATGGGTGTCCAGGTATACTTTCACTTGTATTGAGAAATGTGGAGGTGTCCCATCCTGTTGAAAGTAAATACCTCTTTCATTCACATTTTGCGCCGCCAACAAGTTGGGCAGAACGTTCTGAAGAAAATTCAGATATAAGTCCCCTGTCAGTCGTGCCTCGAAAAAATGAGGCCCTATCAAAACGTCACCCACCACACCATACATTTAGGAAAAAACTTGTGCTGTGAATTCTTTTGAACAATGGCATTGGGATTTTCATGTGCCCATATTATGTGGGAATTCCTCAAATTGGTTATACCATCGCGCGTAAACTGTGATTCGTCCGTAAATAAAATTCTCGAAACTGTTCTCGGATGATTCAAAATCCACCGACAAAAAGATTAACGTTGAACTTCATCGCCTTCTGCAAGCCGCTGAACTTTTTGCAGGTGATAAGGATGCACTGAAAGAACAGTTTGGTTACAATAAATAAATATGATTAACTGTTACCAAATCCGTTATTGAAATATGGCTTATTGAACGTTTGTTTAAAAAAAACAAATTATTTGTTCACACCCCCATGAATAAGCCTCGTGCATGGTTAAATTATGATTATTTCATGAAAATATTCATTTGTTAACGGAGAATTTATATTTCTTCACCCACACCAAACAATATTTATTATTTCAAAATCTTTGTTTTTAGTAACCAAATATTGCTTATTGATTTATTAAATTTCCTGATGTATTACCACCACTCCTGGATCTCTCCGCGAGGGGGTGTTTCTATAAGCCTTATATCAATAATTACAAATTTAGTAACAGTTAACGAATATTATTTATATAAGTATATAACCAAACTCATCAGCTCTCAGCTATGATGGCATACACACGTTTCCATGTACATACAGTGTGTCCCACTTGCCATGCTCACCATGGGTATCTTTTTAACGGTGAGAGATACGAGGTCGGTTAAATGACACCAAATGTGGAGTTTGTCAAGGCCAACTATAATGTGAAAAAATATTATGATGAAATCTATTCGTTTTTGTTTTATGCGCAAAAAACAGATTTTGATCATTTTCATGTCTCCTCCGTAACTTCTTTATTTATGAAAATATTCAAATAGGAATTTCACATTCTCATGGCAGTTTTTCAAAATGATTTCGAAGAAAATATGAAATTCATACCAACTCTTCTAGAATTTGAGATGTCAGCACCAACTTTAGTTTTTCAAATGTAGGTCATAGCTCACTATGACTTAGTTACAAATAACTTTTTCTTTTCTTACAGATGATATGTCGCAGTAATAGTTTTGTGTTGATAACAACGGAGTAATTGTCATTTATACAAAAACAAAAAATGATTTGGATGCCGCCATCTTGAATTCATAAATTTTAACAAAAAAAATCATGATCCCCGACCTCGAAAACCCCCACTTACCAATTTTGGATGTAATCGGACCAAATCTTGTTCGCCATCTTGGAGCAGCAATTTTTTCAATTTCAGCGAAAATTCCATAACTTCGATTAACTTGAAATTTGGCATAATTTCGGTGACAATTCATTATGGAATTTTTGTAGAAATTAAAAAAAAAATCAAAATCTGTTTTTTGCCTATAAAACAAAAACGAATAGATTTTATCTAAATATTTTTTCACATTATAGTTGGCCTTGACAAACTCCACATTTGGAGTCATTTAACCGACCCCGTATCTCTCACCGTTTAAAAGATACCCATGGTGAGCATGGTAAGTGGGACACACTGTATATTACTTTCTTTCAAATTCATGCGAAGCAAATGATATTAGAAAATACTCATGCATAAGTACTACATAGGTATTCGCACCTACTTATACGTTCAAAATGTTCCAATATCGATTGATTAGCACCACATGCACGCACTGTTTTCTTTTAAACTTACTAAATGTTGTAAAATAGATGCACCTCGGGATGCACTGATAGTCGTCTGCCATTTTTTTTCATATGTGATGTCGTACCTAAGTATATGAAATTATCCCAAGAAGCTAATTGTAGACGTAAATATACATGTCCAGATGTAAACAAACACTCACTGTCATATAAGGAATTGAACTGATATAACCATCACACTTCATAACTTTCGCGTTGGTCGAAATCACAGGTAAATCAGGAACGATTTCACAAAGATGCACACGGTATCTAAGATGGAAGCTAGACTAAAATGATGGCTTATGCGCATGACAGTTTTTTAATTATAACCAAATGAATTATTATAATTACCAAACGAAGAATTATATGAAATATTCATTGTTATTCTTCAAATCACGTATATTTATGATATACAAATGTATATCACGATGAATAAACACATAGATTTATGAACAGACACTGTATCATTGTTAATTATCACCAAATCACAATATAATTATAAATTCATCTTATTGATTTTCACTTCATGAATCTGCGTAATAGATGAATTGTTAATTATTAAAAAATGTTGTTCACAATGAACAAATATGACGGTAATAAATCATTTATTGTTTATAAATGAAGCATAAAAACAGATACGATTTTGATGAATAAGCCTTTTCAATTATGAATATGGCTAATTGATTATAAACAAATTTGACGTTAACAAATATTTTATAATTATTACTGAGATTTTTCTTTCGGTGTGCATTCGCTCTTTCTTCAAAGTTCTGGATACTTTCGATTGCGAAATGCCTAACGCATGCCCTATTCTTCTCGTGCTTGTTGTTGGATTCTGCTCCACCATATCGATAATATTTTGAAATCGAGCACCATTTATTACCGGTTCAAGGTTCCTACTGGTTCCAGGAAATCGTCCATGTTCCCGTGATAATTGAAAAACCCTTGCAAAAGTGTCGTGGTTTGGTATTCTCCGGTCAGGAAATCTTCTTCGGTATTCTCTCAATGCAGCCCTTGAATTGCCATCACAAAAACCGTATACAAAAATAATATCTGCATATTCGACGTTAGTGAAATGCAGTGGCATTTTGAAGATGAATATGAAATTATAAAGTTAGTAACAGTATGCGTATTTGAAATTATCAACAATGAACTAGATGTCATTTAACAGTTTCAACAACCGTCAAGAATCGAGTCAATGACATACACTACTATAAATATCACAGCCTTCTTTTCATGTGTATTCAGAATCGATGAAATACTAAACTCACAATTTGATTTGCTGATTGGGAGAGTTCACAAGAAACGAGATCATATTCAGTATTACTTCAATTCAAAATCCCTCCATGTAGTATAAGTTGGCACGTATATCTGATTCGAAAAAAAATCTGCTACCAAAGCAACAATTGTTCTTATTGAATACAATGTTTCCACATTATCATAAGTAGAAGTTAGATTTCAATTGACATTTAGAGAATCTTGATTAATATTAAGATCCAGACAAATCTCTTTCGGAAATTATTATTGTTATTATCCAAAATCAAGTCCGGTCCTGGATTTGTTATTTTCTCAAGTCTCAAGTCTGCTGTTGAATCATTTCAGGAAAAAATTTGATTTAATTACTTATAGTCGAATTTAGAGAGTGATATGCCCAGACGAAAAATTCATCGGTATTTTGTTTGATATTTTTTTACCAAAACGATCGAAGTGTGCCATACGAATTGAGAAACTATACTTGTAGTATTTTTCCTGATCTTTCTGATTCTGATGAAAGTTTCCGAAAAATCCGATCCAGAAAGTGAAACTTTTTACATCTAAAGAGAAAATGAGTTTTCCAAGTCCGGATCTGGAATTTTTATCCATGGTACGTCATCTTGTGTAATGTCAGTAGAGGTAAGTTGCTAGTGAATTTCAGCCGATAACATCGAAACGTTCCTGAAATATCGTTCATCGAAGTTTTGCCCCGAATTCAAATAATGCCCTGTATTTCTGTAAAGAATAGGCAAAAAATATTTTTTTACATCAACTCACCTTGACCTCCGCTATCCGCCATTAGTCTATGGCTGGTTAGTCATGACTCACCCTGTATATTTCATGAATCTGTGGAAAGATTGACTAAAAACCTCTTGAGAAGATATTTCTCTAGTAAACTTTTCCCCAATGATTTGTTTATTCAACATCTGATTATTTGACTGAAATCAGTGATTATTTGTTTGAAACAATGGAATTGGAACATAAACCGACATGTCTAGATCGATGTTCATATCTGAATTATTCTCGGATATTTTCTGAAATAGGTACCTATTACCTACCAATATATTTAAATGAGGTGTTTTTTGTCAACAGTTTATAGTTTTGTT
Source organism: Phaedon cochleariae (assembly GCA_918026855.4). Taxonomy (NCBI): domain Eukaryota; kingdom Metazoa; phylum Arthropoda; class Insecta; order Coleoptera; family Chrysomelidae; genus Phaedon; species Phaedon cochleariae. The sequence goes on from OU896715.1 coordinate 48,481,697, forward strand.
TCCCCTTTCAAGTATAGGATGAAAACAAACTTCCTGCAACTTCTTGGTGACTTCAGTATATTCATGATTATACGTCCCCACGACGCTCCAGTAAAACCCTATTTAGCCTCTTTGCCTATCAAAACCTTCATGTATTAATCAAAAAATATCAGGCAATAATAATTATTCCTTCTTTAGGGGAATTTCTGTAGCCGGCTCTGATCCGTTTCACTGAAGGCGACCGGCAGGTCAAAGGTTGTATGATTGTGCCGATCGCAAATAATAGGCTGCACGTGTGTCGTGGGTCATAATATTTTCGTAGCAGATGAAAGGGATTTTTCCTAAAACTCCGTGTTGGCGAGAGGGTGAGAGAGAAAGAGAGAGAGGAGATGACTAGAGACAGGATGCAAAAAAGGAAGCCGGTCCGTTCGAACATGGTTCGAACGAGCCGTGCGAGAGAAACGTATATGAATGATAAACGGAATAGGTCTTATACCGCATTCTATGATTATGATGTGACTATGATAATACCTATACAATACGACCGAAAGAAGAATACATATGGATATCCCTTAATTACTCGCGCTAATTAATTCGAACCTTTTCCCGCGCGGTGTATTCTGTACATCGCCATGAATTTGACTTGTTTTTAGGTGAAACAAAAACGCGTTTTTTTTGTTGGCGGTAATTCAGTCTGAACATTGAAAATATAGTTTCTATGAACATGTTGAATATATTGAGAACCTGACGAACACAAGAAACAAAATCTATTTCAAAATGCCTTTAATCTTCTGATTCCTCACCGTGGCCTAAATTATGGCAAGCTTGACATTTTATTACAGCAGTAGTATGTTCTTTGCATACTAAATTTCGACACAATGAACATCTCATTGAAGTCACTCTGTTTTTAGTGCGTCCACATAATACACAACTAAAGTGTTTGTATTCAATATTGAATACTTAGATGATTTACCCTATTTCCCCCGCTGTGTATTCTAGGCACGAACAGGCACCAACGTGACTACGCGTCAAAATTTACGTACAAACACACACACATAACTGATCTATCTCATCCCAGACATGTTAGACATATTATATAGGTTAGGTGGGAGTCTAGAGCCCAAAAAAAAATCTCGTTCGATGGGTAGCAAGAAATTAGCGCTGGTGTACAAAATACACCAGCGCGAGTAATCAAGGGATATCAATTAATTTTATTAGGTACTGGATACGAGTAAAAAAATGTGATACTTAGTAGGTATCTGAAATTCATATAGTCATTATACGAATGGTGGATACTCGGATACTTATTGTATTCCCGTTCTTTAGAATCGGGATGATCTATACCTATACCGGGTGTCACAGTTTATCTATTCCTTCGATCATTTACAAGGCTATTCACGTTATTCGACCCGAAGCATTGTCTTGAGCATTTGATTTTTGATAAAAAAAATTTTTCTTCGGATGAATAGAGACCTTATGTGCGCTATGGATAACGCACTTCTGTTTCGAGGGTAAATTTGACAACCCTCCCGTGCTCGTACAAGCGTAAATTCAAAAAACTTTGTAGTTATGTTATTGTTCAGTAAATTAAGTACCTTAGTAAATTGAGTAATTTCAAGTAATTTGGGTAAGTAAGGTATAAGCGCGTCTTAAGAGGGGTTTAACCGAGGGTTTAACCCTATGAGCGATCATTGTGGGGAAACAAGGAATGGCAGAAATCAAAATATTCGAAGCTCGCTGAATAAATTTGGATTTTTTTCACGGTTCCGGTTCTAGAAGGTTGGATCTAGGCATCATCGGAGTACTTTTTCAAAATTTTGGAAAAAAAAATTGCCGAAAAAAATTCCAAAAAATTGACCAGATTCACAATTTTTTTTCTCACTAGGTAAATTTTTTTATGGAAAAGTACTTCGAGATATGCCTCACTTATACATTTATCTTTGTTGTCAAAAAAATTCGCAAGGATCCGTTCAAAATATCACCATCAAAAGTGATACCCCTAAGTTGTACACCGGATTGCCCCATGTAGGTACTTACCCCTCGCTTGTTTTCTTTATATGCTGGGGTGTTCGAGATGGCATAAATTTTTGGTTTATATCTTTCATCTCTGTTGAAACCAAACCTAGAGATTTGAAATTTGGTGAGCACTTTTTTATCTGCTATACATAAACTGTCCTTATCAATAGAAGGGACTTAGCTACACTGAGTGTTATTTTTTTCATATCCACTGATATGGAACCCTACAATTTTTTTCCATTGGTACGCTAATGGTGAAATATAGCTAATGAAAAATTATCCTCATTCATTCACCTTGCTATCTGCGCTTCATTTATTTTGATATCCTTCTTAGTTTCCTTGTTATTCGAAATAATGTTGAACGTACCATCGTCCACCAATATTTAGTGGACGATGCACGTACTATGCATAACGATTTTAATACCTAAATTTTCATCTTACATCAAATTATCATTCGAATTGCATATTGAATGATTCACGTACACGAAAGATATTGGAACTAACCTCCATTAAGCTAGCAGAACCACTTCGAATTTTTCAATTTTTTCTTCGGCCATAATTTTAGGCTAATTTAAGGCTAATTTATTACCCTATTGCCGAATTTATTGCTCTTCGATTTATGTAAAAAAACGTGGGTTCTGCTAGCTTAACGTTAAGCTAGCAGAACCACTTCGTAAATAAAAGTTCAATCACAAAACTAATTATGCCATAATTTAAGGCTAATTTTAGGCTCCAATCCTAGCCTATTGCCAATTTTTTCGCACATTGTTTTTTTAAAAAATACATGGGTTTTGCTAGCTTAACCGTTAAGCTAGCAGAACCAAATCTCAAATAGAAGGAATATAAAAATATTGAGTACAGCATAATCTAAGGCTAATATTTCAGGCTCTTCGTTGAACCTATTATCGATTTGTTTGAAAATCATTTTCTGCAAAAAAATTTCCAAATCCAACATGAACATGACAAACCAGTAGCAAACCAAAAAAAAACTTCAATCACAAACCTGATTATGCCATAATTTCAGACTAATTTGAGGCTCTGATCCTAGCCTATTTCCAATTTTTTCGCACACTGATTTAAAAAAAAAAATCATGATGGGTTTCGCTAGATTAACCTTTAAGCTAACATGTGAACATGACAAACCAATAGCAAACCAAACAAAGTTCAATCACAAAACTAATCATGCCATAATTTAGGGCTAATTTTAGGCTCTGATCCTAGCCTATTGCCAATTTTTTCGCACACTGTGTTTTAAAACAATCATGGGTTTTGCTAGCTTAACCGTTAAGCTAGCAGAACCAAATCTCAAATAGAAGGAATATGAGAATGTTGAGTGCACCATAATTCAAGGCTAATTTTAGGCTCTTCGTTGAACCTATTATCGATTTTTTGAAAAATCATTTTCTGCAAAAAATTCCCAAATCCAACATGAACATGACAAACCAATAGCAAACCAAAAAAACTTCAATCACAAACCTAATTATGCCATAATTTCAGGCTAATTCAAGGCTCTGATCCTAGCCTATTGCGAATTTTTTCGCACACTGTTTTTTTAAAAAAATCATGGGTTTTGCTAGCTTAACCGTTAAGCTAACATGTGAACATGACAAACCAATAGCAAACCAAACAAAGTTCAATCACAAAACTAATCATGCCATAATTTAAAGCTAATTTTAGGCTCTGATCCTAGCCTATTGCCAATTTTTTCGCACATTGTTTTTTAAAACAATCATGGGTTTTGCTAGCTTAACCGTTAAGCTAGCAGAACCAAATCTCAAATAGAAGGAATATGAGAATATTGAGTGCACCATAATTTAAGGCTAATTTTAGGCTCTTCGTTGAACCTATTATCGATTTTTTGAAAAATCATTTTCTGCAAAAAAAATCCCAAATCCAACATGAACATGACAAACCAATAGCAAACCAAAAAAACTTCAATCACAAACCTAATTATGCCATAATTTCAGGCTAATTTGAGGCTCTGATCCTAGCCTATTGCGAATTTTTTCGCACACTGTTTTTTTTTAAATCATGGGTTTTGCTAGCTTAACCGTTAAGCTAGCAGAACCAAATCTCAAATAGAAGGAATATAAGAATATTGAGTGCACCATAATTTAAGGCTTATTTTAGGCTCTTCGTTGAACCTATTATCGATTTTTTGAAAAATAATTTTCTGCAAAAAATGCCCAAATCCAACATGAACATGACAAACCAATAGCTAACCAAAAAAACTTCAATCACAAACCTAATCATGCCATAATTTCAGGCTAATTCAAGGCTCTGATCCTAGCTTATTGCGAATTTTTTCGCACACTGTTTTTTAAAAAAAATTATGGGTTGTGCTAGCTTAACCGTTAAGCTAGCAGAACCAAATCTCAAATTGAAGGAATATAAGAATATTGAGTGCACCATAATTTAAGGCTGATTTTAGGCTCTTCGTTGAACCTATTATCGATTTTTTTTGAAAAGCATTTTCTGCAAAAAGTTCCCAAATCCAACATGAACATGACAAACCAGTAGCGACCAAAAAAAACTTCAATCACAAACCTGATCGTGCCATAATTTCAGACTAATTTAAGGCTCTGATCCTAGCCTATTGCCAATTTTTCGCACACTGATTAAAAAAAAATCATGGGTTTCGCTAGCTTAACCGTTAAGCTAACATGTGAACATGACAAACCAATAGCGAACCAAACAAAGTTCAATCACAAAACTAATCATGCCATAATTTAGGGCTAATTTTAGGCTCTGATCCTAGCCTATTGCCAATTTTTTCGCACATTGTTTTTTAAAACAAAAATGGGTTTTGCTAGCTTAACCGTTAAGCTAGCAGAACCAAATCTCAAATAGAAGGAATATAATATTGAGTGCACCATAATTTAAGGCTAATTTTAGGCTCTTCGTTGAACCTATTATCGTTTTTAAAATCATTTCCTGCAAACATTTTCCCAAATCCAACATGAACATGACAAACCAGTAGCAAACCAAAAAAACTTCAATCACAAACCTGATTATGCCATGATTTCAGACTAATTTAAGGCTCTGATCCTAGCCTATTGCCAATTTTTTCGCACACTGTTTTTTAAAAAAAAATCATGGGTTTTGCTAGCTTAACCGTTAAGCTAGCAGAACCAAATCTCAAATAGAAGGAATATAAGAATATTGAGTGCACCATAATTTAAGGCTAATTTTAGGCTCTTCGTTGAACCAATTATCGTTTTTATAAAATCATTTTCTGCAAAAAATTTCTCAAATCCAACATGAACATGACAAACCAGTAGCAAACCAAAAAAAACTTCAATCACAAACCTGATTGTGCCATAATTTCAGACTAATTTAAGGCTCTGATCCTAGCCTATTGCCAATTTTTTCTCAAACTGATTTGAAAAAAAATCATGGGTTTCGCTAGCTTAACCTTTAAGCTAACATGTGAACATGACAAACCAATAGCAAACCAAACAAAGTTCAATCACAAAACTAATCATGCCATAATTTAGGGCTAATTTTAGGCTCTGATCCTAGCCTATTGCCAATTTTTTCGCACACTGTTTTTTAAAACAATCATGGGTTTTGCTAGCTTAACCGTTAAGCTAGCAGAACCAAATCTCAAATAGAAGGAATATGAGAATATTGAGTGCACCATAATTCAAGGCTAATTTTAGGCTCTTCGTTGAACCTATTATCGATTTTTTTAAAAATCATTTTCTGCAAAAAATTCCCAAATCCAACATGAACATGACAAACCAATAGCAAACCAAAAAAACTTCAATCACAAACCTAATCATGCCATGATTCCAGGCTAATTCAAGGCTCTGATCCTAGCCTATTGCGAATTTTTTCGCACACTTTTTTTTTTAAAAAATCATGGGTTTTGCTAGCTTAACCGTTAAGCTAGCAGAACCAAATCTCAAATAGAAGGAATATAAGAATATTGAGTGCACCATAATTTAAGGCTAATTTAAGGCTCTTCATCGAACCTATTATCGATTTTTTTGTTAATTATTTCCTGCAAAAAATCATGTCATAATTTAGGGCTAATTTTAGGCTCTGATCCTAGCCTATTGCCAATTTTTTCGCACACTGTTTTTTAAAACAATCATGGGTTTTGCTAGCTTAACCGTTGAGCTAGCAGAACCAAATCTCAAATAGAAGGAATATGAGAATATCGAGTGCACCATAATTCAAGGCTAATTTTAGGCTCTTCGTTGAACCTATTATCGATTTTTTGAAAAATCATTTTCTGCAAAAAATTCCCAAATCCAACATGAACATGACAAACCAATAGCAAACCAAAAAAACTTCAATCACAAACCTAATTATGCCATGATTTCAGGCTAATTCAAGGCTCTGATCCTAGCCTATTGCGAATTTGTTCGCACACTGTTTTTTTAAAAAATCATTGGTTTTGCTAGCAGCTAGCAGAGCCAAATCTCAAATAGAAGGAATATAAGAATATTGAGTGCACCATAATTTAAGGCTAATTTAAGGCTCTTCATCGAACCTATTATCGATTTTTTTGTTAATTATTTCCTGCAAAAAAATTTTCAATTGCAACATGAACATGACAAATATTTTCTGAATATTTCCGAATCGCCATGTGATGAAATATTTCTGCATCTTACATAATAATATGCATCACATTGCATAATACATCGTAGTGGCTATATATGGAAAAAATGCAAAAAACTGGAAGTAGGTTTCCATCATCGTCTTCCTACTTTACGCGCATCTATGAAATTGTTTAGTGAAAAGAATGTAGTTGATTTTTTTATGATGATATAATCTCGGATATAATGATGGCTCAGTCAATTCTGTGAGAAATACGCTCATGATTCAAGATATTAGGTATGCAAGATATTATGTTGAAAATATTCGTAGACTTTTCCATTATTGTTACCCTGTTTAAAAAAGCTTGTTTTTTGCAAATGACTGCGAATAAGCTCTAAGAATGAGTGTTTTGTTTAAGAACGTCTTGATACTGTTATAGTCTTGATGCAATTTATTTAGATGAAAAAACCAAGGTTAGTAGGATATATAGGTAGGTATCAGTGATAAATATCCGGATATAGATCTTGATAAATATCATGATATTTATGTGACGATATTTATCCTGATATATATAATGTATCGACATTTTTTTTTCTTAAATTTCATTGATCATTATAAAACCTCGATCAGTATAAAAATATGGCCACGCTGGCGCTTCACCGGCAACAGCGAATTATGCTGCGGTGATTCCCCGTCTTTCCGTGATTCCCCGTCTTTCCGAGACGTTGCAGCCGAACGCAGTTCCGCATTATATTTCATCAATTTTATCATTGAGTATTCACACTATTGGTCTCTTATTTTGGTGAACAGTTAAAGGCAAAAATATATGATGTATTCGTATTCATAAACATAAAATTTTTTACGAGATTTTTTACCAACATTTTACATTATTCCTATACATAAGAGCATTGAAATTTGTAATTGTGATTAGTAACTTCCATTGAATAGAATATAATTGTAATAAAAATGTATGTACCTAAATTTCGATACCTATAATGTGTTTCGTGATCGAACTTTTTTTGATTTGCTAATGTATTGTCATGTTCATGTTGGATTTGGGAATTTTTTTGCAGAAAATGATTTTCAAAAAAATCGATAATAGGTTCAATGAAGAGCCTAACATTAGCCTTGAATTATGGTGTACTCAATATTCTTGTATTCCTTCTCTTTGAGATTTGGTTCTGCTAGCAATGGTTAAGTTAGCAAAACCCATGACTTTTTGAAGAAACAATGTGCAAAGAAATCGGCAATAGGCTAGGATGAGAGCCTTGAATTAGCCTCAAATCATTGCTGGATCAGTTTTGTGATTAAACTTTTTTTGGTTTGCTATTGGTTTGTCATGTTCATGTTAGATCTCGGAAATTTTTTGGCAGAAAATTATTTGAAAAAAATCGATGAAAGGTTGAATGAAGAGCCTAGAATTAGCCTTAAATTATGGTGTACTCAATATTCTTATATTCCTTCTATTTGAGATTTGGTTCTGCTAGCTTAACGGTTAAGCTAGCAAAACCCATGATTGTTTTTAAAAAACGAGTAAAAAACAATGTGCGAAAAAATTGGCAATAGGCTAGGATTAGAGCCTCAGATTAGCCTGAAATTATGGCATAATTAGGTTTGTGATTGAAGTTTTTTGGTTTGCTATTGGTTTGTCATGTTCATGTTGGATTTGAGAAATTTTTTGCAGAAAATGATTTCCAAAAAAATCGATAATAGGTTCAACGAAGAGCCTAAAATTAGCCTTAAACTATGGTGCACTCAATATTCTTATATTCCTTCTATTTGAGATTTGGTTCTGCTAGCTTAACGGTTAAGCTAGCAAAACCCATGATTTTGAAAAAAAAAACAGTGTGCGAAAAAATTCGCAATAGGCTAGGATCAGAGCCTTAAATTATGGCATAATCATTTTTGTGATTGAATTTTTTTTTTGGTTTGCTATTGGTTTGTCATGTTCATGTTGGATTTGGTAAATTTTTTGCAGAAAATGATTTTCCAAAAAATCGATAATAGGTTCAACGAAGAGCCTAAAATCAGCCTTAAATCATGGTGCACTCAATATTCTTATATTCCTTCTATTTGAGATTTGGTTCTGCTAGCTTAACGGTTAAGCTAGCAAAACCCATGACTTTTTTAAAAAAAAAACAGTGTGTGAAAAAAATTCGCACTAGGCTAGGATCAGAGCCTTAAATTAGCCTGAAATTATGGCATAATTAGGTTTGTGATTGAAGTTTTTTTGATTTGCTATTGGTTTGTCATGTTCATGTTGGATTTGGTAAATTTTTTGAAGAAAATGATATTCCAAATAATCGATAATAGGTTCAACGAAGAGCCTTAAATTAGCCTTAAATTATGGTGCACTCAATATTCTTATATTCCTTCTATTTGAGATTTGGTTCTGCTAGCTTAACGGTTAAGCTAGCAAAACCCATGATTTTTTTAAAAAAACAATGTGCGAAAAAATTCGCAATAAGCTAGGATCAGAGCCTTGAATTAGCCTGAAATTATGGCATGATTAGGTTTGTGATTGAAGTTTTTTTGGTTAGCTATTGGTTTGTCATGTTCATGTTGGATTTGGGCATTTTTTGCAGAAAATGATTTTTCAAAAAATCGATAATAGGTTCAACGAAGAGCCTAAAATTAGCCTTAAATTATGGTGCACTCAATATTCTCATATTCCTTCTATTTGAGATTTGGTTCTGCTAGCTTAACGGTTAAGCTAGCAAAACCCATGATTGTTTTAAAAAACAATGTGCGAAAAAATTGGCAATAGGCTAGGATCAGAGCCTAAAATTAGCCCTAAATTATGGCATGATTAGTTTTGTGATTGAACTTTGGTTTGCTATTGGTTTGTCATGTTCACATGTTAGCTTAACGGTTAAGCTAGCGAAACCCATGATTTTTTTTCAAATCAGTGTGCGAAAAAATTGGCAATAGGCTAGGATCAGAGCCTTAAATTAGTCTGAAATTATGGCACAATCAGGTTTGTGATTGAAGTTTTTTTGGTTTGCTACTGGTTTGTCATGTTCATGTTGGATTTGTAAAATTTTTTGCAGAAAATGATTTTAAAAAAAAATCGATAATAGGTTCAACGAAGAGCCTAAAATTAGCCTTAAATTATGGTGTAATCAATATTTTTATATTCCTTCTATTTGAGATTTGGTTCTGCTAGCTTAACGGTTAAGCTAGCAAAACCCATGATTTTTTTAAAAAAACATAGTGCGAAAAAATTGGCAATAGGCTAGGATTGGAGCCTAAAATTAGCCTTAAATTATGGCATAATTAGTTTTGTGATTGAACTTTTATTTACGAAGTGGTTCTGCTAGCTTAACGTTAAGCTCACAGAACCCACGTTTTTTTGCATAAATCGAAGAGCAATAAATTCGGCAATAGGGTAATGAATTAGCCTTAAATTAGCCTAAAATTATGGCCGAAGAAATGATTGAAAAATTCTAAGTGGTTCGGCTAGCTTAATGGAGGTTTGGAACCTATGACAAACAAAAAGTGTGGTGAGGAAATAATGATGATTTTTCATTAGCTTCAATCCCTATAGTGGTAGATCCCAATAAAAAATATCTTATGAGTTTCCATGTCAGAGGGCTCGAAAAAGAATAACACCGTTACCCCCATCGGGGGTAACGATAACACCCAGTTTTTTCAATTGATAAGGACTGTTCATATTGCCGAAGATGGAAGTAAAAATCCTGTCCGTAGGAGGCGTTGCCCGATAACGAAGGAAGTCGTCTAGTGTCTCACTCCAACTCATTCTAGCGTAAAATATTTCAACATTTATAGTAAACGCGGCCTTGAGTGTTACCCCTTGAGGCTTCTGTCTGCGGTCGTCTGAATTCTCCGAATCAGAGGCACAGCTTACACAGAAAAAAAAATGAACCTGATATCTATCACTTCTAATGTTTGACTACATATTCATTACAATGACGTTTTTTTCATCATTACAATGCCAAAAACCGATTGAAAATAATGACTTTCAGTGATTGGTCAATCAATCATTTGGTTGGTATAACGAAGTCTAGACCATTATCATAATGTAGTTATTTCATGAAAGTAATGAGAAAAGTCATCTATATAATGAAATTTACATCAGAACAATGTAAAAAATATATTGAATGGATGACTACCTAGTGATCAATATTGAGTACCCTTGATCATCATGACGCATTGTGATAATGCACATTTTAATTGAGCTATGCTCAACAAGCATAACATCAACGACTCATTCATATTTGGTTGATCCATTGAAGTTTCATTCTCAATGCTTGAAAACATTGACCAATAAATGGAAATATATAGTTCATTATAATAATAACTGCGTCCATCACCTAATGTATTCAGTTTATTGTGTTAATGCCTTAGAGCATTGAGACAATGCTATACAGAATGATCGGTTGATCAAACTTCATTATAACAATACACTGCGTCCATAACCTGATCTATTTGGTAATTCTGTTAATGTCTGAGGGTATTGAGTAAGGCTGAAAAAATCATGGGTTGATGAAACTTTCATTACAACAATACACTGCGTCCATCTTCTAATGCCTTTTGGTCATTTTGTTAATGTCTGAAAGCATTGAGTAGTATATACACTGAAAAAAAAATTGAGTGAAATTTCACTCAAGGTCCACGCAATAATGAGTCAATTTCGGTCCACGCCCGATTGAGTTGAAATTGCACCCTACTCGACTGTGTAAAATGGTAATTCATGAACCGATTCAATCAAATTTTTTATAAACATTCTCATTGATATGAGAACTTCATGAAATATCTAGTTTGAGTTGAGAATTCACTCAAAAATGTCAATCAGTAAATTCACTCACAACCACATATATGCATTCACTCAGAGGAATTTTCTACAGTGTATAATAATTATTATTATATGACTTATTGAAAAATGGGACACAATTTCAAAATACCTAATAGTCGGTTACACCAGAGATTATAGAGTGTATAATCTCTGGTTACACCAGAGATTATCTGGTTACACTCAAAATTTCATTAAGCAGATTTTACTCGAGAATAATACATCTGAACGATACGGAATAACAAGAGACCTTTTCCCCGTTTCAGGAGGCCGTAGTTCCCTTAGGAGACATTTTCCGACTTATGTTTATTATAACTTTTCTTCCTATTTTTGGACGTAGAAGTTGCTGGTGAAGTCTGGTAGGCTGATTTCGGGACACCCTGTATAATGATATATAAATATATAAATAATGTACCTAAATCATTTCAGTTCCCGAGGGAGATGCAGAGGAGACAGTAAGATTGCTCAAATTCGACAATTTATCCTCGGAGGAATTTGATCATTGCTGATAGGCCTGTACCATTCTATAAATAACCATCAGGATTCAGACTGGTTATTTGAATCACATTATTATAATTATCATAATCTAATCATAATATATTTCACTTCTAGATTGATATGGACTTCATACCATGAAGAAACTACCAGGAAACGAAATACAAAATCGAAAACACAGCATATTTTAAAATCGAGAACATAATGTTTTATATTATTAACACGGATATTTCAACCAATCAAACGTATATTCTGAATTAAGTGTAATAATCGCTTGTAATACAACAAGTGTATTGATGATTATCGAAACACAAATTCCTTCGATTTTGAGAAACAAATTGTGTTGCTTGGAAACCACACGAGCGCATAGCGCGAGTGTGGTTGTTTTCTCTTAGTATTTTTGGCATTTCTAGCAACTTCAAATGTTATATCTTTGAATGGATCAAATTTTCGATTGTATTCATGATAGTATTCTTCTTGGAGTAATTTAGCTGTATTATTCCAAATAGTTTTCACTACCATGTCCTTATACTCACTGCCATCGGTTTTCCGCATAGTAAATGCCCATTCTGTGAGAATATTGGCAAGTCTTTCATCAGATGTATTTTCGTTTAGCTGATGATTTCGCTGTTCACAAAATTCTGTGAATTGTTTCCAAACATACTTTTTGGAACGCACGGTATTTTGAGGCGTTAAGTCTTTGACTTCATTTCTTATTTCTTCTACACTATATTTACCGAAACGATTTTCACTGTCCATTTTCAAGCTATACACCACACCTAGTAACGATATTATTTTATCAACATATAAACAGTTTTGTTTTCTTTGATTCCTTCACAACTGGCCACAGCCTTCTCAATTGAGTTTCCCGCAATCGTGATCCCGCATTCACTCTTCCTCTTCACTCGCGATCGAAGGTACTAGGGATGTTATGCAACTAACAATACATTAAAGCGTTGAATGGATAAAGCAGCGTACATCATAGGGAGTGAGAAGAGAGAGATGTAGAGATGTCACGTCAGTCGTGGTTGAAAAATTATTCCTATTTTAGGTTATATCATGCGAATCATGCTCAATCAATAATTATTTGGAATTGTTTTTTTTTTTTTTTTTTTTTTTTTATCGCTTGGAGCGCACGAAAGGAAATCCCTATAATGTTCAAAGAACATCGTGCGTTCCTAGGGAGGATAAGGATAGGAGGTAGGTATTGGAATTTTTTTTGAACTTCTGGAGATTATATGTTGTTGGGAATACTTCCTCAGGCAATGAATTCCAGAGCCTAGCCGTTCTATGGATGAAGGAGTTTTGATAAAGTGCTGTTCGACATCTTTCGAGGTTGACAACGAAAGGATGTGCTGACTGGGCTTGTCTAGTTCGTCTGACTGGTATTGCTAGTGGAGGGATGATAGCAGAAATTTCCGAAGCACATTTCCCGTGGAAGTATCGATAGAAAAGTGAAAGGTCGCCGACCTTTCTACGGTGTTCCAATGATGTCAAAGACTGAGTGAGTGTGGCGTCACCCACCAGGCGGATGGCTCTTCTCTGGATGGAATCTAAGAGCATCAGCGTATGTTTTGGTGCTGAACCCCATATGTGGGAACAGTATTCTAGAACAGGCCGTATCTGAGCTTTGTAGATCATGAGAAGCTGTTGAGGTGTAAAGTAGCTTTTCGCACGGAACAAGAATCCGAGTTTTTGTGAAGCAGCTTTTGCGATAGATCTGACATGATTATCCCATGAAAGAGTGTTGCTGATGGAAATACCGAGCATAGATATGGTGGGCTTGGTGGAGATGGTGGTGCCAGACATTACAATGTCGGGCATACTGAGTTCCGCCTTTCTAGAGAAAACACAGGCTTGAGTTTTGGTGGCGTTGAATTCAACTAGGTTGTTGGTTCCCCAGGCTGTGATTTCAGCAAGGTCTTATAATAATTGTGAGGACAATTCAAATTGTGATAGTGCCTATTGGGTTTTGAATAGAAGTGTAGTGTTTATATTCCCTGAACACGAATATATTATGACAGCATTTATATCCTGCTGTCATGCTACAAAAACTCAAACAGTAAGTAGCCAATCAGGTGCCGAAATACAAAATCGATAACATAGTGTTTTCGATTATCAATACAGCTGTTACAACCAATCAAAAGCGTGAATTTCCAGATGAATGAAATAATCGAGAAAACATGAATCAATTTGTAATTCATGTTATCTAAACCAACATTCCCCTTCAGTTTTTTTTTCATGTCTTCAAGAATGAAAAAGTTGGGAGGGCGTTCAATTTAAGAGGCGCACCCTGCATAGCATGTTTTTAAGTTGATGTTTGTTGTTATTATATTGATGTCTGCGAACATTAATCAAATACGGACAGTTGATTGAACGATGTTACAAAAGTCATTATGGTGATGGCTAAAAAATAATGTCCAGGTGATTGAATCAATGGCCTGGGTTCATCGATATAATCACTGCAAGTGATTGGTCGATGTACAGAAAACATTAGTACAATGCTTGATATTCATGTACTCATGGGATTGTATCGATGGAAGTGATGATTGACTAATACACAATTGACATTAAAAGAATGTTTTTCGTCTTATAACTCGGATGATGAAATTAATGCCTCTCAAGGATTGATATAGTCACTTGAACGTCAGACAATCATTAACAATACATCAAATCAATGAATTCGAGCATCGGTTGATAATTGATGTCGAAATACATTATCACGATCATTTTTTTCATCAAATGTACGTACCTTTTTGGTTCTGTGTACAAGTTGTGCTTTGGGCAATATACATCAGTATAATCTATGGTAAAAGTCCATGGTATCTCAAAGTGGAGTGAATAGATTCATAAACAAGACACACAAAGTCATCACAAATTTATTGACTTGATAATCAGTATCTGTACATGTTTCGGACTATCAATAGTCCATCATCAGCAGCATATTTTAATTGACAATTTTCTACAAAGAAAAGTTTTTTATATAGTTACAAATGTTATGCTTAGGTTATGTATACTCACGTGGAAATGAAAAAAGGAGAAGTTAATAAAATTATTGCATGATACAATTTAAATTACAATAATGAAGGGCAAATGGCCCAAGGCCCAAAGGGGGCTTTATGGGGGATCCCAACACTTGTTCATCCAAGTGATCGGAGATGAAATGGGGCCCATCATGAGAATATTGGTTACCGTGACGTGGTAGAGCGTTGAAGGGGGGGGTTAGCTTGACATAGGATACGTGAAGTATGTATCCAATAACAAGTGACACAAAACTGTCCTGTGGCATAAACAAAGAATGTAAGGCAAGATGCGAGAAGAAGCAGGGCCGTAATGAGTCACATGTCAATGAATAACAAAATTTTTGACAAAAATGTTTCAGAAACAACAAGTAAAACTGAGAAGGAATCGAGGTGGGGCAAAGTACTAACCTAGTAGACATCCTCGTTAGAATTTGAGGGCGTTGAAGAATTTTTGGCAATCAAAATTTGTTTGTTCATTCGAGGAAATAATGTTGTCATCTTTAATTGCTGTTAACAATGGGTACCCTCTGCACCTCATTAACAAAAATGTCAACAAATTTTCTACTAAAATAATTAATCAAGGTCTCATTCCACTCAATAATAATAGAAATCTTTTTTCAATAAATTTGTGGAGATGACTTTGTGTGTCTTGTTTATGAATACATCAGTATTCCGTAAAAATATGCATAGGCCGAAATGGAATATGAGTCTATGGAGTAATTAATTGAAATTGTTTTCAACATTATGATGGATATTTCGCATATGGGTGAGTATTCATATAGCTAATGTTGATAATATTAGGCCGGATGCTGGTATAGGTATATACCCAGTGTTCATTGGAAAATTTTCCAACCGCAATGTCTCGGTTCTCGGAAACTCGCCGAGACAGGTAAACAATAACTATGAGGGGAACATGTTTCACGTAAAAATCACCTTGATCCTTTCATCCCCTTTGCCTCCACTGATGCCATCAGCCCCTGAAAAATGTTAAATGACATTGTAGGGGTGGGAATAAGTTTTCAACAGAATATCCGGTACAGAGATCAGATTAGTGGTATGTATAAACTCAACTGCAAAAATATAATTCGAAAGAACGAATCTGAATGATAGAAACGCAGCAAAAACAGTTCAAGATAGGAAAAAACCGGAAGGGAATCTTTTACAGAAAAACACTGCTATTCGAATGGCTTGCACTCTCCTACATGATATATTGATTGAAGACAAATGCAAATTTTTTGGTTTGAATAAACAGAATTTATATTGTGTAATAAACAACGCCATATACAGGTTGTCTCAGGATTAACTCGTGTAACTTTGACTATCGATAGCAAAACTCAAAATATTATAGATACGTATTTTTTTGTTTTGTCATGGAGAAACTTTTTTTCATTATACGGGGTGTTGAAGTTCGCATACATTTTTGGTTTTCAATTTTTATCTCACTCGAAACAAAAACCTGAAATTCGGTGAGCACTTTTCTCTATCGGCAGTATGAACAGTCCTTATCCATTGAAAAAACTGGGTGTTATTCTTTTTCGAGCCCTCTGACATGGAACTCATGAGATATTTTTTATTGGGGCGCTAGTGGTGGATTGAAGCTAATGAAAAATCATCATTATTTTCTCACCACACTTTTTGTTTGTCATTAGTTCCAATATCTTTCGTTCAACAGCTTCTCATGATCTACATAGCGCAGATACGGCCTGTTCTGGAATACTGTTCCGACATATGGGGTTCAGCACCAAAACGTACGCTGATGCTCTTAGATCCCATGCATCCAGAGAAGAGCCATCCGCCTGGTGGGTGACGCCACACTCACATCATTGAAACACCGTAGAAAGGTCGGCGACCTTTCACTTTTCTATCGATACTTCCACGGGAAATGTGCTTCGGAAATCTCTGCTATCATCCCTCCACTAGCAATACCAGTCAGACGAAATAGACAAGCCCAGTCAGCACATCCTTTCGTTCTCAACCCCGAAAGATGTCGAGCAGTACTCTATCAAAACTCCTTCATCCATAGAACGGCTAGGCTCTGGAATTCATTGTCCTGAGGAAGTATTCCCAACAACATATAATCTCCAGAAGTTCAAAAAAAATTCCAATACCTACCTCCTATCTCTATCCTACCTAGGAACGCACGATGTTCTTCGAACCTTATAGGGATTCCCTTTCGTGCGCTCCAAGCTATAAAAAAAAATAAGAGCACTGACATTTGTTATTGTGATAGCAACTTTGATTGAAGAGAATAAAATTGAAATTAAAATGTACATGTTTATTCATTATTATTGTTTATAAAATCATATTGAATTCACCAATAAGTAATTTCGAATTATAAAAATATCTCTAATTCTCCAAGCAACAGATGACATAATTGAAAAAACGGGTGTGAAACTAGCCACATCCACAAATATACACTGAGAAAAATGTATGTATCTATTTGAAAAAAAAAATTACAGGAATCCAGTTGGATGAGCATTTTGAGGTTGGAGCCGAACAAATTGATAGCCCTTATCAGAATACGCCTTCAGTGAGTGTGGAAATATTTTGTCAGGCTCGTCAGGCTGTAGGAGGGATGCTACGAGGAGTGAAAATCAGAAAATAACTGATAACTTCTTTAAATGACGATGTTCAGGTTTCTAACTAGCAGAAATCGATTGCAATAGTCGAAATACACCTTGAGTACCTAATAAAATATTTTGCCATGCCGTAAGAGGGATGCTAAAAGGGGTTAATATCAGCAAAAAATCATATCTCCTTTATATGATGATATATTATTGAGGTTTCCAACTAGCAGAAATCGATTGCCCTGCTAGAAATACACCTCGAGTACCTATTCAAATATTTTGCCAGGCCGTAGGAGGGATGCTACAAAGGGTGAATATCATAAAATGATTCATAACTCCATATCATAACAGACAACACAACCTGGAGCTAAAATCTATTACTTTTTTCCCTTGGATAATAAATAACTATTTTTCACTGACCATCCGAAACCCAAGGAACTCTCGCACAAAAACCCAGAAGAATTCTAGAATACAATGAAAAGATAAACAAAAATAATAGTGAACTTATAAAAACTGGAGATAAATTGCCGAACTAAATAAAAAGAAGTAGAAAATAAATAGTTTGGTTGATGGACAAATAAACAATCACGCTGTTATGGATAGCCTAACAAAAAGCAGTAGATAATGCATTGTATAGTTTGAAAAACTAGTGCAATATTAGTGTGATGAATATTCAACTGAAAAAAATATTTTTCAGAAATAATGTATAGCTATAGTATAATATATAGCAAAACAGCGTTTGCCGGGTCATCTAGTGATAATACATATAACAAATTTTGTCATATCAGTTCAAATGAAGTGAGAATAGAATATAAGCGGAATCGCGAAATCTCATTATCTTCGAAAGTATTCAGAATTTCCAAACTATTGAGGCGGCTTGTTGATCAGCATCAAATGATTGATCTATACATTGCCCTAATACGACCGACTTTGTATATGTCATATGGTTACCGAGATCCCAATGATACCCCTCGAATTTGGGACAACCTTTACATTTTTTTAAATATATTCCCATTGGAACTAAAATCTACTCCCAGATATTATTATGACTTATATAATCAATATAAATTTATTTTACAGGTAACATGGGAAATGTGACGTAATTGGTGCGATCAGTGTTGCCGACTTTATAGGTGTGTGAGTAGTATTAAGATATAGTTAGATAATACCGAATATATTTGAAACAACGTATGACCACTCACAAACCTCTGACACGATCGACTCACAATCCTAAGCTACTGAATATACTTAAAACCACGTTCAACCACTCACTCACCTCTGAGCTGTCAAATATATATGGAGATAAGCTTGACTCTCTGACCTCTGTATGTCGAATATATGTAATGTGCCTATTATCTTTCTTTCGGTTGTAATTGGTTTCAATAACACGATTGGGTTTCTGTAAGAATATAAGATTGTATTGATCTTCATAACTACCTCATAGACTGATAGTAGAGTGCCAAACGAACCGTAAGTCGCTTAGATCAAAAGTTGGTGGGAAATCGGAGGTAAAAAGCTGTGACATGGCTAGAATTGTTACCTACCATCTCCAGATCATGGATCCACTTGTCGTCAAAAAATCGTCCTGTGCGTTTGGGGGGTAGGGGGTAATTTATAAAAAAAATATGGATTTTTTTTTATTCGTGGAAAATATTGATGGGTTCCAGAACTTCCACCCTGTAGAATCTTGATTTCGTGTGACAAGTAGAACAAATTATAGAAAATTTTGAAATTCACCAATTACATTACGATATATGAGAAAATCATATTTCAAACGGCTATAACTCGAGACTTGTAAATTTTCGTTAAATTGCTTTTCATATATCTCGCATTATCTCAGTAACTATAATGTTTATCAAAAAAATACTCGAAATAATGTCGATGCGCCTATGTTTCAAGATGCGAATGGTTCTTCGATTTTGAAAATCGAAGCATAAATAAGGAAGATATTGGGAAAATCATAATACAATGCAGGTAGTACGAAGGACGGCGACTCGCCGCTTTCATACCCCGATACTCCCCGCAACGCCCGCAGCCGTCCTAGTACGATCACCGTAAATATGAATTACTGAGTGTTACAGAATAGTACGATCTTGGAATTCACGGGAGAAATGGAATTAATCGCTATTTTCCAAGTTAACAGAAATTTATTTCAACTTGCTGTTTGATTGGAAGTGCCCTCCATTTATTTTATGAATTATTCTATCTCGAAAGTACATTTCTTATCCATATCAGAGTAAAATGTCAACCATCTCATTTATAAACAAATTGACAAATATTGAAACGAAACATGATGCATATAATATTGAAATAAAAATAAGATATCCTTGTGGAAACTTGAAAAAAACATTTGATACCTATCGAATTGCGAAGTTGTAAATACACGTAAATACGATACAGTGTCCACAAGAACACAAAGCTACGATAATTTTTTTCGATCATGTCTCTTGATGAATCATTATTCCCAAACCAACGTGTTTCGGTGTGAGTTTTTTGACTTTCGAATTAGCGAGTATTACCTTGACATCAGATACTCAACACCTTTGAATCAACTGAATCAACTTTATCGTGTATAAGGCAACTAATTTAAAAAAAGTTTTTTTGGTATCATATCCTTGTAAGCATTGACATCCATATTTTTGAGTTGTTTATAATCTAGAATATCTCTCATATCTTGATGAATATCTCAAAAAAGTTTGTGTATCTGGGTCATATCTGATGCATACAAAGTCAGGGGCGTTATCTTCTGTAATTTCACTTTGTTCTTTATATGTGTATGAATCAGATGAGTTTTTGTCACTTGGAATCACAAATTACGACTCATTAGAACGTTTTGATTCATTTGATAATTTCTATTTCCTTGTCGTAGTGCTTTCTGATTTCTTCGATAAATTCATTTTACTTGATTTTTCGAGATTTTCTCTCCTCGTTTCCCTGGACGTTTCGGGAACGAATCTGATCCCGTTCTCAACATGAAAATGCAAAACATTTTTCTCTGGAAGTTGCATTTTCATGTTGCGAACGGGAGCAGATTAGTTGCCGAAACGTCCAAAGAAACGAGGAGAGAAAATCCCAAAAAATCAAGTAAAATGAATGTTTCACCTTCTCGATTAACCTATATACAGACAGTAATCTTCGATTAAGATTTTCCTACCAGTTTTGCCACCAACTTCGGCATATTTTTGATATAAACAGTTGAAAGTATACCCTTTTTCATTAGAAAATCTGCACCATCTATTAATTTTATCAGATTATCAAATTCTTTGTCACTGTGGTATGACAACTTCATTCTCACTCAGTGATCCTCTATAATGTTTCTAATTCGATACAAAGCATTGGTTATAATACTTGACTTCCATGGCAATAAACAATGTTGGTATTCAATACTAGGTCAAAACTTGACTCTTATTTGAACGTTTTTGGTAGAAAATTCTTTTAGACAAATCAAAAATACCTTCACATCAATTTCACTATAGAACGCGTTTTATTCCTGACATTATTGTATCCAGTTTTCAATATTCCTGTGCCAGAAGATCGATTGACCATTATTTCCATTGAAAATATCATCAATTTGCCTCGCATAGTTTTTTCCGAGGTTTTTTCTTATATTCATATACAACTTTCAAATGTTTCTATCGATAATTCTGTACAACGAAGGAGTTGACCATCTTTTCCACAAATGAAACATTTTCTCGATGATTCTGTAGTCTGCTGGAAAGGAATCTTCAACTTCAAGACATATTCAAGATCAGTGTCTGAATTGCTAGTACTTTCCATCTTTTATCTAGAGAAACATTTATTTCATGATAAATTTACAATAATAGATTTCGTTAGCTGATCAATACTTATTTAATTATTGAAACAGAACACACAGTACCAAATATCGAAGATTAATTCACAATAAGTCACCATTAGATGCAATGGTCAACGCCTCAATGTTGATGTGTATAACGAAAGCGTATGGAACCATGATAGCCGCGGGTATTGCGGGGAGAATAGGGGTACGAATGCGGCGAAACGCGTTCGTCCGTGGTACCTGCATTGCATTATGATTATCTCAATATCTTCCTTATTTATTCTTCGATTTTCAAAATCGAAGAACCATTCGCATCTTGAAACATAGGCGCATCGACATTATTTGAAGTATTTTTTTGATAAACGTTGTAGTTACTGAGATAATGCGAGGTATATGAAAAACAATTTAACGAGAATTTACAAGTTTTGAGTTATAGGCGTTTGAAATATGATTCTCTCATATATCGTAATGTAATTAGTAAATTTCAAAATTTTCTTTAATTTTTTTTTCTCGTCACACGAAATCAAGATTCAACAGGGTGGAAGTTCTGAAACCCATGAATATTTTCCACGAATAAAAAAAAATCCATATTTTTTTATAAATTACCCCCTACCCCCCAAACGCACAGGACGATTTTTTGACGACAAGTGGATCCATGATCTGGAGATGGTAGGTAACAATTCTAGCCATGTCACAGCTTTTTACCTCCGATTTCCCACGAGGTGAACGATAGGATTCGATTGGCACTCTACTATGATTTATACTAATACTATTAATACCAATTATTATTCTTACCTGTAAGAATATAAGAAACGGCATCAGAAGCTATAACATTCCAATCATCTCACACTGTTTACATTTCAGTATCTCTTATCGAACTGTGAGTGAACTGATGACAGAGATACTCTTCGTGTTTTCAAACACGTCAAGTCTTGAACCCATCCGATGAATATTTGTGTTTGCTGGCGCGACACGCGCGAAATCCCTAATAAGCAGAGTAATACTATAGTATTGCTCCACATATATTTGAAGCCACGTTGGACTAAGAAAAAACATCTGAGCTGTCAAATATATGGTGACACGATGGACTTACAAACCTCTAAGCTACCGAATATACTTGGAGCCACGTTAGACCATTCACAAGCCTCTGAGCTCTCGAATATATGGAGATAAGCTTGACTCTCTCACTTCTGAATGTCGAATATATTTGAGGCCACGTTTAACTACGAATAAACCTCTGAGCTGTCGAATATAAGGTGACACGATCGACTCACAATTCTCTGAGCTACCGAATATATTTGGAGACACGTCTCACCACTCACAAACCTCTGAGCTCTCGAATATATATTGAATTATGCTTGACTCTCTGACCTCTGAATGTCAAATGTATTTGCAGCCACGTTTTACTACAAATAAACCTCTGAGCTGTCAAATATATGGTGACACGATCGACTTACAAACCATTAAGCTACAGAATATACTTGGAGCCACGCTAGACCATTCACAAACCTCTGAGCTCTCAAATATATGGAGATAGGCTTGACTCTCTTACCTCTGAATGTCGAATGTATTTGAAGCCACGTTTAACCACGAATAAACCTCTGAGCTGTCGAATATAAGGTGACACGATCGACTCACAAACCTCTATAAGCTACCGAATATATTTGGAGACACGTTTCACCACTCAAAAACCTCTGAGCTGTCAAATATATGGAGATATGCTTGACTCACTATCGTCTGATGAATGCCAAACATATATAAAGCCAAGTTTGACTACGAATAAACCTTTGAGCTGTCAAATATATGGTAACACGATCGACTCACATACCTCTAAGCTACCGAATATATTTGGAGACACGTTTTATCACTCACAAACCTCTGAGCTCTCAAATATATTGAGATATGCTTGACTCACTATCGTCTGAATGCCAAACAAATATGAAGCCAAGTTTGACTACAAACAAACCTCTGAGCTGTCAAATATATGGTAAGACGATCGACTCACATACCTCTAAGCTACCGAATATATTTGGAGACACGTTTCACCACCCAAAAACCTCTGAGCTGTCAAATATATGGAGATATGCTTGACTCACTATCGTCTGAAGAATGCCAAACTTATATGAAGCCAAGTTTGACTACAAAAAAACCTCTGAGCTGTCAAATATATGTTAAGACGATCGACTCACATACCTCTGAGCTACCGAATATATTTGGAGACACGTTTTTTATCACTCACAAACCTCTGAGCTCCCAAATATATGGAGATATGCTCGACTCTCTGACCTCTGAATGTCGAATGTATTTGAAGCCACGTTTAACTACGAATAAACTTCTGCGCTGTCGAATATAAGGTGACACGATCGACTCACAAACCTCTGAGCTGTCTAATATATGGTAAGACGATCGACTCACATACCTCTAAGCTACCGAATATATTTGGAGACACGTTTCACCACTCAAAAACCTCTGAGCTGTCAAATATATGGAGATATGCTTGACTCACTATCGTCTGAAGATTGCCAAACATATATGAAGCCAAGTTTGACTACAAATAAACCTCTGAGCTGTCAAATATATGGTAACACGATCGACTCACATACCTCTAAGCTACCGGATATATTTGGAGACACGTTTCATCACTCACAAACCTCTGAGCTCTCAAATATATGGAGATATATGCTTGACTCACTATCGTCTGAATGCCAAACATATATGAAGCCAAGTTTGACTTCCAACAAACCTCTGAGCTGTCAAATATATGTTAAGACGATCGACTCACATACCTCTGAGCTACCGAATATATTTGGAGACACGTTTTTTATCACTCACAAACCTCTGAGCTCCCAAATATATAGAGATATGCTCGACTCTATGACCTCTGAATGTCAAATATATTTGCAGTCACGTTTTACTACAAATAAACCTCTGAGCTTTCAAATATATGGTAACACGATCGACTCACATACCTCTAAGCTACCGGATATATTTGGAGACACGTTTCATCACTCACAAACCTCTGAGCTCTCAAATATATGGAGATATATGCTTGACTCACTATCGTCTGAATGCCAAACATATATGAAGCCAAGTTTGACTACAAACAAACCTCTGAGCTGTCAAATATATGGTAAGACGATCGACTCACATACCTCTAAGCTACCGAATATATTTAGAGACACGTTTTCTATCACTCACAAACCTCTGAGCTCCCAAATATATGGAGATATGCTTGACTTTCTGACCTCTGAGTGTCAAATATATTTGCAGCCACGTTTTACTACAAATGAACCTCTGAGCTGTCTAATATATGGTGACACGATCGACATACAAACCATTAACCTACCGAATATACTTGCAGCCACGTTAGACCACTCACAAACCACTGAGCTCTCAAATATATGGAGATAGGCTTGACTCTCTTACCTCTGAATGTCGAATATATTTGAAGCAACGTTCAACTACGAATGAACCTCTGAGCTGTCGAATATAAGGTGACACGATCGACTCACAAACCTCTAAGCTACCGAATATATTTGGAGACACGTTTCACAACTCAAAAACCTCTGAGCTGTCAAATTTATGGAGATATGCTTGACTCACTATCGTCTGAAGAATGCCAAACATATGTGAAGCCAAGTTTGACTACGAATAAACCTCTGAGCCTTCAAATATATGGTAACACGATCGACTCACATACCTCTAAGCTACCGAATATATTTGGAGACACGTTTCATCACTCACTAACCTCTGAGCTCTCAAATATATGGAGATATGCTTGACTCACTATCGTCTGAATGCCGAACATATATGATGCAAAGTTTGACTACAAACAAACCTCTGAGCTGTCAAATATATGGTAAGACGATCGACTCACATACCTCTAAGCTACCGAATATATTTGGAGACACGTTTCACCACTCAAAAACCTCTGAGCTGTCAAATATATGGAGATATGCTTGACTCACTATCGTCTGAAGAATGCCAATCATATATGAAGCCAAGTTTGACTACAAATAAACCTCTGAGCTGTCAAATATATGTTAAGACGATCGACTCACATACCTCTGAGCTACCGAATATATTTGGAGACACGTTTTTTATCACTCACAAACCTCTGAGCTCCCAAATATATGGAGATATGCTCGACTCTCTGACCTCTGAATGTCGAATGTATTTGAAGCCACGTTTAACTACGAATAAACTTCTGCGCTGTCGAATATAAGGTGACACGATCGACTCACAAACCTCTAAGCTACCGAATATATTTGGAGACACGTTTTACCACTCAAAAACCTCTGAGCTGTCAAATATATGGAGATATGCTTGACTCACTATCGTCTGAATGCCAAACATATATGAAGCCAAGTTTGACTACAAACAAACCTCTGAGCTGTCTAATATATGGTAAGACGATCGACTCACATACCTCTAAGCTACCGAATATATTTGGAGACACGTTTCACCACTCAAAAACCTCTGAGCTGTCAAATATATGGAGATATGCTTGACTCACTATCGTCTGAAGATTGCCAAACATATATGAAGCCAAGTTTGACTACAAATAAACCTCTGAGCTGTCAAATATATGGTAACACGATCGACTCACATACCTCTAAGCTACCGGATATATTTGGAGACACGTTTCATCACTCACAAACCTCTGAGCTCTCAAATATATGGAGATATATGCTTGACTCACTATCGTCTGAATGCCAAACATATATGAAGCCAAGTTTGACTTCCAACAAACCTCTGAGCTGTCAAATATATGTTAAGACGATCGACTCACATACCTCTGAGCTACCGAATATATTTGGAGACACGTTTTTTATCACTCACAAACCTCTGAGCTCCCAAATATATGGAGATATGCTCGACTCTCTGACCTCTGAATGTCAAATATATTTGCAGCCACGTTTTACTACAAATAAACCTCTGAGCTTTCAAATATATGGTAACACGATCGACTCACATACCTCTAAGCTACCGGATATATTTGGAGACACGTTTCATCACTCACAAACCTCTGAGCTCTCAAATATATGGAGATATATGCTTGACTCACTATCGTCTGAATGCCAAACATATATGAAGCCAAGTTTGACTACAAACAAACCTCTGAGCTGTCAAATATATGGTAAGACGATCGACTCACATACCTCTAAGCTACCGAATATATTTAGAGACACGTTTTCTATCACTCACAAACCTCTGAGCTCCCAAATATATGGGTATGCTTGACTTTCTGACCTCTGAATGTCAAATATATTTGCAGCCACGTTTTACTACAAATGAACCTCTGAGCTGTCTAATATATGGTGACACGATCGACATACAAACCATTAACCTACCGAATATACTTGCAGCCACGTTAGACCACTCACAAACCACTGAGCTCTCAAATATATGGAGATAGGCTTGACTCTCTTACCTCTGAATGTCGAATATATTTGAAGCAACGTTCAACTACGAATGAACCTCTGAGCTGTCGAATATAAGGTGACACGATCGACTCACAAACCTCTGAGCTCCCAAATATATGGAGATATGCTTGACTCTCTGACCTCTGATTGTCAAATATATTTGCAGCCACGTTTTACTACAAATAAACCTCTGAGCTGTCAAATATATGGTGACACGACCGACTCACAAACCTCTAAGCCACGTTTTACCACTCACGAACCTCTGAGCTCTCAAATATATGGAGATGGGTTGAATCTTGAACCTCTGAATGTCTAATATATTTGAAGCCACGTTTAACTACAAATGAACCTCTGAGCTGTCGAATATCACACGATCGACTCACAAACCGCTAAGCTACCGAATATATTTGGAGACACGTTTCACCACTCACAAACCTCTGAGCTGTCAAATATATGAGGATAAGCTTGACTCACCTCTGAATCACGTATATAATTGGAGTCACGTTTAACAATTAAACCTCTAAGCTGTCAAATATATAGTGACACGTTCGACTCACAAACCTCTAAGCTACCGAATATATTTGGAGACACGTTCCACCACTCACAAACCTCTGAGCTTCCAAATATATGGAGATAGCTTGACTCCCAAACCTCTGAATGTCGTATAAATTTGGATCCACATTCAACTACACTCAAACCTCTGAGCTGTCAAATATATGGTGACACGATCGACTCACGAACCTATAAGCAACCGAATATATTTGGAGACACGTTTCACCACTCACAAACCTCTGAGATCTCAAATATATGGAATGTCAAATATATTCGAAGTCACGTTTCACTTCAAATAAATTTCTGAGCTGTCAAATATGTGGTGACACGATCGACTAGCAAACCCTTAAGCTTCCGAATATATTTGAAGCCACGTTTGATTACTCACAAACCTCTGCGCTGTCAAAAATATAGAGTTAAGCTTGACTCTCTAACCTGAATGTCAACTATGTTTGAAGCAACGTTTGACCACTCACAAACCTTTGAGCTATCAAATATACAGTATGGTGCAAATGAAAGAACTAGATTCAGTTCCAGCCAAACTGTCTATTCTTGAGAAATTTCCTGTGGCAAATCGATTTTTATTTTCAATTTTCCATAGTCATAAATGAACATTGAATTAGACCGTGTGGTGGTCGGATTAGAATAACCCCACGGTGGTTCCTGCCTGTCGTAGAAGGCGACTAAAAGGGCGCCAGCAGGTGGAAGATGGCTAACACTATCGCCTGTTGGGTTACTATCACATCAACTCTAGGCACTGAAATGGGTTATACCCGTGTTTCAGTAGCTGGTAGATGATTCCTGCCAACCCAATCCAATCATTTTTCCTTCTCTTTCCATGATAACTTCCCTCTTATCACAGGAAAAGCGACGATGAGTTCTCCTATAGTAAAATAATCCGGAAGTAAAATACCTCTCCTCTCGGATTTTTGGGTGAGGTGGTCTAGAGGGAGTTTACCATCAGCTGAAAAACTCGTCAAGGTAGTCCTATGTTCCTTTCGGGGTCTATTTATGAACATCAACAATATCCATTGGCACTCTAAAATTGAATAGCCTGACATATTGGCTCGGCCTGAGGTTCATGTCGATTCATCCATCAACACGACCTACATGTTTTGTCCTGGGTATGCGAACTTCCCATACGTTTCAGGTTCTAAGGAGCCCTTTGCCTCTATTCTACAGCAAATCCCATGTCATCGAGAAAGAAACTTTGGAATCAAATAAGTTTGATGTCATGTTGTTGAAACTCGATAGCCAGAATCAGACCAAATTTCTCTTTAGTATTTCATCACCAAATGATCCATCCTATGAAGAGCTCTTCGGATTCTTGTCTCTGTAGCTTGATCAAATGCAACAGATCCATCCAGCAGCCGAAATCATCATTATGGGGCAAGCTCAATGTACACAACACTGCTTGGCTCGTACACTCCTATAAGATGGATGAAGTTTTGCGACAAGCCGAAGGTCTCGCTTGAACTCATAGATTAGAGCGCAGCTCATCAGGAAACCCACACGAATTCCGGATGTCAATAACCATTCAGCCAACACGCTTGACTTGTTCCTCACTTATTATTCAGTACCTTATAATTAGCAATTCTGAGCACACTTTCATCTCCACAACCTACCCATTTTTCATTCCATTAACTGCTCCGGCACCCCCACCCCCACCTCCGCGTGTTTTTCTTCCAGTTTCCTTAGCACAGAATATGCTTTGACTCTTGAGAATCCTTCACAGTTGCTGCGGAAATATCCGAAATCATCAATCTTGGAATGGACACATTATATACCTCATTCTTCATATTCACCTTCGAAACTCTGGTTCAATAGAAATTTTTCTAGGGCGGTTGTTGCCTTGACACCCAACAGCCTACTATCGCTGGCACGAAAACTCTAACCTCATCACTAGAGCAGAATACGTTAATGCCAAGAGTAACCGCAACCAAGCAATATACGCATCGGGAGTAACATACAACGCCAAAATAAGATCAGAGTTGATGAGTTTTTCTAGTAAATCGGCAGAAGTACACAGTTCTTTTGAGAACTACTTTTAATGATAACAAGTATAATATATTAATTATTTCTGACACTTAGCATTCATCATTAAAACTATCGAAACAATTCATTTTCACAGGATGTTATTTAGAGCTGGAGTGAACTGATTATTTCACTATCCAACACTCCCCCTCACGAACTGCTCAACTGAACTCCAAGACCTCTTGATAAAAAGGTGTGACGATTTCCATCGACTGATTTTGTCAATATATCAGCAATAATATCGTTTGTCTTTCTGTGGGCAATTTCAATTTCTCCTCTTACAAGGTCTCTGATGAAGTGTTCTTTCATAGAGATATGCTTCGACTTTGAGTTTATCATGGGGTTAGAAACTCAAGTCATTGATAAATTTTTTTAAATGTATGGCTTCTTCTGATGCTTCTCTGAGCGACATATACTCCGCTTTAGCCGTTGATAGTGCAACAGTTCGCTGCTTACGTGATTCCCAACTGACCGATGCGTTGGCAAAGATGGAACAATAGCCAGTGTAAGATCTTCTGTCAATTGTACAAGATCCCCAATCAGCATCTGCATATCCTGTTATTTCTCTTCCGGTTTTTCTGAAGTCAAGTTTTACATTTTGAGTTCCTTGTATACCGCAGAACACGTTGAGCTGCAATCCAATGTTCTTGATCATAACAGTTGTTGAATTGGCTAAGGTAACTTATTGCATGAGAAATTTCTGGTCGAGTTGCAACTTATAGATACATAAGTGATCCAATCAAATTCTGGTACGGCACATTTGACAATTTTTCTGGATTTCCTTTTTCTAAGTTTTCTTCCATAAAGCTTTTTACGCTTTAACAGTCTTGCATTTTAAATTTATTCAATAAATCCTTGATATAAGATCCCATTTCTTTGTTCGAATTTCATTCCCAAGCTGAAATTTGAAGTGCCTAAATCTCGCATGTCTGAACTCTTCATGATTTTTTTTGTTTTATTCGCTTTAATACTGTATCGCATGATGATATGATATGATCAGATCATCCACATATAGTTCTCCAGTAGAGCATCATGATACTCAGTAGATTATTATTTATATTTTGATATCCATTTCAGATAACTTTTCCACTGTAACAGAAAATGTATTTATTCCTGACAGTGACATTATAAGCTTATATCGTCATAGTTACGATATTTATAATGAGGGTCATAACTCCCTTGGGATGTTATAGATGCTATAATTCCCTCTAGCTAAAATTAAATAAGAAATGCATAGCAACAACCACGCAATAACGTAGCAATAAGGAATCTCCTATTCGCGGTAGTCAAGATCATCATCTGACGTTCTGATGACATTGAAACTATACGGAAAAACATGTCTAACTTCCAATCGGGAAGGTATCTAATGAATGAAATCAGTCAGAAATAAAATTATCTATGTATCACGGGAATTACTGAGCCTCAATAACCTCTGGCAATTGCTGTCCCTCGGGCCAGAGGCCCTCGGGACGCAAACTTTGCCATCGGTAATTAAGGCCCTCATAATTCCCTTAATACATAAATAACTATTAAATGCTCTCTCTCTTATGTTATATCAGGTTTTTCAGTAGCGTACCATTTCGAGCAGGTCCTTTACTTTGGTAAATTACTGTCCCATATGACTTTGGACGTGAAGCATTATTGATTTGTTTCAACTCACTAGGTGAAATGTTGCATTCAAATCACCTTTTTCTCACTCATCACTATATAGCATCATCATTAGGTCTTTTATTTCTACCTGAAGCATAGTCACATAATCCAGCTCGTGTTAATACTGCTTGCGCCTGTAGTTTCCAGGTATCATAATTGTCACTTTTCAGTGGCTCTATTCTATAACTTGTTTGACTCATTTTACTTCAGCGTTCACCTGGGCCCACAACCTCTAGTAAATCGGCAGAAGTACACAGTTCTTTTGAGAACTACTTTTAATGATAACAAGTATTATATATTTATTTCTGATACTTGAATTAATCATTAATTATAATGAGTCAAAAACTAACGAAACAATTCTTCTTCACAGGATGTTATTTAGAGCAGGAGTGAACTGAATATTTCACTATTTTTTATTTTTTTTATCGCTTGGAGCGCACATGTTTGAGAATTGGCAACATGGCGGAGTTGGAGGGAGAGTGTCAATGAGCCATTCTTGGAAGGGGCAGTTCTCAAGGATGATGATTGAAAGGGCAGATCTGCCATTGGTTGAGTGTTGTGTGGAGAGATGGCTGAAGCCGTACAATTGGATATCGGCTTCGGAGTACTTCGGTTCGGCGTTCAGCAGTCTCGACCGGTAACGTTTGCAGGCAACTTTCACGTAGTGCCTTGCACAGTATTCGGTTTTCCGTTCGCTCACGCTTATGGTCTTAATGTACCGTGCCGTTTTGTGTTTCGGATTATTTCAGGACTATTCTACCTACCTGTGTTCGAGAAGTCGTCGCAACCGTCAAATAATGCACTTCATTTTGTTTGCTTGTAGTGGTGTCCAGTGTTCGGGGTGTTAAATTCGCGATCGGGACATTAAGTGCGGTTGTGAGCTCTGGGACCTGTTGATGATCTGGTGTGCTGGCTGAGGATGTAGATCACAAAAGTGGGTAAGTCGTTCATGTATACTTATGTGTCCTGTAAGCATTTCATACATTTTGTGTATACCTATCAAGATTTCAGAGGGTAATTTTTCATCTCATCATAAGACATTTCTTCTTAAAAGGTCATTCCTCGAAACGGAGACGCATCAGTATGATGAAAGTAACTACCTAGTTGTTGAAAAATATAAAGCAACGTGATTAATATTCGAAACATTAGAGATAAGCAAAAACACCTCTGAAATCACCTCCATGCTGGACTCTAACTACCTGATGCATTTATAATTGAGTGAAATCGATCATGAACCCCTAAAAAAACTATATGTGTATGTATGTATGTATAGGTTCTATAATGAAATCATTTTTCCCAGTAAATACATTCAACAATAACGAGTCTAAGCAAAGAAGGAGTTATTGTTAGATCTATGATTGATTGACAATGTTTCATAATTTCACGCAAGAGCAGTTTGTTGAAGATTGTCGGGGATAATAGTTATTTATACACCGAGGAAGTAAAGAATATCATTAATACCCAACGACCAAGAGGGTTATGAGGTCCCATAGTGATATTATTCTTCACTACCAAGGTGTATATCACATTTTTTTCACCACTAACAATACATTTCAATCCTTTCGGTTCTGTGAAACTGAATTATAAATCTATTGTCACTATGAAAGCATTTTTCTTCAATTCCAATTAAAATCTAGTAGCCGTAACCATGGCAGCATATGACAAGTCGTTGTTGATAAATACCTACTAGATCCCTTGAATTTTTTCTATTATGTACGGCGGGTGAAGGATTATATAAACACCCGTCTGTATTTTAATAATTCGGTATATTATAATATTATGTTAGGCACCTTATTACATTCCCGTTAAGAACAAGACTAACTAGCTATAAATGTATATCTATATGAATAGTTTTTTTACTACATAAAAACGTACTTCTTTTTGTTGTGACAAATAGCAAAAAGAACTGGAATGAAATACAGGGCGTATTCAATACATTACATTTTCGGTGTTATTTAGATACACCGTGTATATACACTCCTATAGAGAATCATATTCACGTTGGTCAACTCCATGAGATCCTTGTTTATTTTATGACGGTATACTGATATCTGATATTCAGATGACGAAAACAAATGTCATTTTCGACACCTTATCATTTGCTTCACCTGTAGTATGTATATAATATTGATATGTAAGTATGTATAGTTATGTAACCGACTACTTTGGACTCAATTATTTTGACCCACATTGATTTGAAATTTGGCAGGTGTATATATACATTTTTCGGGTGGCAACGCATCATGGAATTTGTATGTTAGACTAAATACAAAATGGCGTCTCCAAAATGGCGGAAAAGTGTTGTAATGATTATCCAATTCTATTCAAAATTGGTATCTGGGGGTTTTCGAGGCCGACGGTTATAATTTGTTCGTCAAAAAATATCTGATCCTCTTTCCAGCATTAGGGAATTCAATATGGCGTATATGTACAATATTGCGGACGGATATCGTTATCACGATATATACGATTCTATTGCAAGTTTGTATTTGGGAGTTTTCGGGGTTATTGGGGATTATGATTTCATTCATCAAAATTGGAAAATTCAAGATGGTGGATCCAATATGGTGGACAAATTTTGTAATTATACAGGGTGTTCCGTTGGGAAACGGAAATACTTCAACGGTGGATAGAGGTGACCAAGGTGGTTCTGAATAAACCATACTTATATGTTGGGTCTTGCATGTTTAATAGCCAAATTGAAAAGAAGTAAAAAATAAAATGAATAAAGTGGGTGTTGATAAATACTCACGACATATTCTGAATGTTGTTGTATTTATCTCGGTATTTATCGACACACTTTTGTCATTTTATTCATGTCATTATAAGGGTGTTTCTTAGTTTTGAACTGCTATTTATTCATTTGATGAGAGAATCGGTTAATGTACATTTTTTAAAAAAATTATAAAATTTTCTTTACAAAATTACATTAAATACAAGATGAAAGTAGACCAATATTTGATATTACGAATTGGAATTTTTCTGCAGGTAATGGTTTCTTGAAAGCATTCGTCAGTTTCTCACCTGTTGGGATTAGGGATGCACCGGGTACCCGGTACCGGCCGGGTACTCGGTACCCGGCTTCGCTTTGGATACCCGGCCGGGTATTTTTTCCATATTCAAACACAACAAATGCCGCCTATCTATAAGCCCGTAGTAAAATCTGTAATCTGTATTTTCATCTTTCATCCTGTCTCGGTGAATCCCCTTTCCTTTCTCGGTGAATCCCCTTTATTTACGATTGATACACACGCACGGTGGGATGGAAAAACAAAAATAACAAAATCTCTCGCCTGTGTGTACATTGGGTTGCCTTTATCTGCTCCTGATCATGCATGGTTTTTATTGATGTTTCAAAGAATTACGTTCGTCGGCATTGTGGCTTAGTGCAATATAGATATTAGGAGATAGATATGATGGAATATAGAAACTACACGACAGCTTCAATGCACTTATTTGGTTGATAATACCCGGCCGCCGGGTATCCGTTACCCGGCCTACCTTTAAAATCGGGTACCCGATACCCGGCTTTTTCAGAAAACAGTTCCCGGTGCATCCCTAGTTGGGATATATTTTATTGTTGGGTTTTTTTCAAATAATTGCTTGCGAAAGAAATTTTATTTCATGTCAATATGTCGAGGGGTGAATCTCCAGGAAAAATGTGTACACCAGACTTCCAATGAACAAAGACTTCCAAAGACTTCCAGTTACTACCAAAGACTTTGAACGAAAACCATTAACTTTCATTGATTTTTTAAGCTTTCCAATAATCCATTGAAGCACAATAAACAATTTAGTTCAGTTTCAACTGTGTTCGCTTCTACATATACAGGGTGTTCCTCAAAGACATGCTGATATTTGAGGGGGTGATTCTCTGACTCATTTTATAAGAAGATAACTCCATATGAAC
Organism: Phaedon cochleariae; assembly: GCA_918026855.4. Taxonomy (NCBI): domain Eukaryota; kingdom Metazoa; phylum Arthropoda; class Insecta; order Coleoptera; family Chrysomelidae; genus Phaedon; species Phaedon cochleariae. Next base: position 48,516,506 of record OU896715.1, read on the forward strand.
GTATGTCCTAAAGGTCTTGACTTTTGAGATACAGGGTGATGAAGTTTTGAAAAATATTCAGTTTTTTGATGATAACCAAGACAATATTATATACATCTTTTTGAAATTTGGTACACGCCTTCCATGCATCAAGATGCGTTTTCTGATGTACAAGAATTCTCATTTTCTCTACCAGTGGCACCGTTATACGGGAAAATTATTGTTTTTATTTTACTTGAAAGTGAGCAACGACGAAAAATTTTCAAATTCCATACAATGCTATCAGAGGCTATTTAATTATGTACAAGAAAGATCCTCTTGTTGATGCTCGATAGAACGCTTCGTTCTCGAGAAAAAAGCGGAAAAGCGAGACCAGACTTCAAATTTTGATGTTTGGGTACTCCATTCAGGACATCCATTAGGTACTGGATAACCACCGTATGTAACATTTTGAAATTTGTATGCCGATTCCGTCACATAGCAGACAAAATTTTGCCATCACGAAAAGCTATACAGGGTGGACAAAAAAATAATCTATGCGCATATTTTCCACAGGGTTGGGCAAATCTTGATTTAAAAAAAAAACAAAAATCATTGATTTAAATGAAAAAATCATGATTTTTTTTGGATTTTTTTGATTTTTTTGATTTTTTTGATTTTTTTGATTTTTTTTTTATTTTGGTCTTAATGCGCGATAAATACCTATAGGTACCTGTCAACATTTAGGTCAACATACTCTTTCAAATGCCGTGGAACAATGGAAAAACTTAGAATATATCTTTGAAGAAGATCACAATCTATCAATTCAACAGCTTCAAAAATTTCAGCGCCGATAAGAGAACAAGCACTGACCCCTTACCACTTGATAGCTTATGTGATGGACCCATCTGAGCAAAAGTACCCACAGGTTGACTGTCAATGAAAAAAATGTGGCTTTAAAAACTATGAAAGAAATGTATGGTGATAGTGGATTATTACCATTTCTAATAAAATTCAATGCTCGTTCTTTGCCCTTCAAAAACATCATGTTCTCTGAAGAAATTACGAAAAACGTCAGTGGAATTCAGTGGTGGCTATCACAAGCTGACAATGAATCAGAAATCAAGAAACAGATACCTGTGTTAAAACAATTTCTTTGTGCTATTGCTTCTTCAGCCTCAGTGGAACGAGTGATCAGTACCTTTGGGCTGGTACGTTTAGATTTGAGAAATAGACTGGGGGTTGAAAAGGCAGAAAAATTAGTATTTTTGTTTGAATATTATATTGAAAATCAAAATGTTCTATGTTAGTTTCAATGTCAGAAAACTTATGATTATAAAATAATGTAGAGTATGATTAAGATATACATATGTATATGTTTCAATCAGGGTTGGCATGAATTAATTCATATGAATTGAATGAGTGATTTAATTCGTGAGTTAATTCCATTGACTTTTTTCGAAAAAGTCATGAATTCATACAAATTTTTGAAAATGAGACAAATTGCCTTTGATTTTAACTAGTTTAAACTGAAAAATTCGATCGTATTTTGGCAAGACTTTGTTAATTCAAGCATGACAGAGATTTTTACTCACAGATATATACAGTATCAAGTATCATCCATAAAGTCCGTAACATATGCGAACAGGTTTATTATCACAGCATCGAATTTTTTTCTCTCGGCGATCCATTATGCATATCCGATAACTTGAAAATCGATTTTGACACATGTCACGTGATCACTGGTATGGTGATAAATAAAAATAATACTATAAAGCGACGAAAAGTGGGGTTAGATAACAAAATATCTATAAACATTTTTTATTAAGTTGCTATTCCACATTCAGTTTCGAGCAATTTTTGGAGGAGAATTGGACATAGCTATATTTTTTCGAATATTCTTCAATTTTGTTACAATTATCTTTTTTTTTTCTGACATTAGTGATGTTGATGATGTACAAGTTGAATAGAATTCAATTTCATGCTCACATATGGAGTTTCCAGCCATTATTTGAGAAAACTGAAAATAGCTATTTTTATTTTTTTTAATAACTTCATCTTCCCATCTAACCCCACTTTTTGCCATCGTAATTTTTTGAATTTACCGCCATACCAGTGACATGTGTCAAAAACGACTTTCAAGTAGTCAGACATGCATAATAGATCCCAGAGAAAAAATGTTTCGATATTCTACTAATAAACTTTTTCTAAATGTGTCACGAACTTAATGGATCATACTGGATCTATATGTATCTATTATTTTGTATTCTATCATCACTTTTAATTTTGTTTTGAAAAAATGACATGTTGTATTATGATGTTATTCTACAAGATTTCTGAAGGGAATAAAAACATAGTTTTTTCGTTTCTTTTTTTCTATTTCGCTTTGGGTAAATGAAATTTGTTTTTTTTTCAAATGAATCAATTCAAAAAAGTCTGACTTAATTCAAAAATTCGGACTTTGATGACTTTTTTATAAAAGTCATGACTTATTCCAACCCTGGTTTCAATATCCCGTTTTTCAGGGGTTTTACTATTTTATTTCAGTTTAATATTTTTTATTATTCAAATAAATGATAAATGTTCTCGAAATTATTATTTTGATTTAAATTGTGATTTAAAAAAAATCACTTGATTTAAATCATGATTTTTATCTTGATTTAAATCAATTGATTTAAATCAGCCCAACCCTGATTTTCCACATTGACATCCTGTATCTCAAAAGTTATTGGACGTTTACGAGATATGTTCATATTGAGTTTTATTCTTGATAGGTATAGGTCGAAGAATCGGCCCCTTGAATATTAGCATATCATTAAGGAACACCCTGTATAATATGATCTGTTAATAATATCGCAACAATATTTTCAAATATTTCTTGCTACCTCAAAAGATTCCTATTATGATTGAAAGAATGACTATATAAGTAATCGAAATATATGTAGGTTCAGATTCTCAGGTAATTACATAAATTTGGTAAGTTTTCTGTTTGTGCAAGAACATTTCAATATAAAAGAAGGATATATAATGTTTATTGCCAAGTATATATTTATTTATTGTATCAGCGACTATTTATATATTGCTGCGCATTCACAATAAAAATTTGTATTCAAAATCTCTCGATGATGAAGCCACAAATAAAAAATATCTCAATATCATAGTCAGGTACGCTCGTTTTCAGAAAACATGTCGCATATTGGACGGTGGCAGCTCTCCCAATCACCACTGCAATACGAGCGTTCATACCGTCCAACCGCGACATGCTCTCTGAAGACGAGTGTACCTATACATGATTTGAACGCGATATGGAGGAACATCTGGGTTATTTAGGAACATAAAAAAGGCAGGTTTATACAACCAGGGTTGGCACGAATTAATTCATATGAATTAATTCAGTGATTTAATTCATGAATTAATTCACATGACTTTTTTAAAAACGTCATGTGAATTAATTCATATGACTTTTTTAAAAAGTCATGAATTAATTCAAAATCACAAATCACAAAAATCCGATAATATTATGGCAACCTAGCCATCCGGCAACCGTGGAGTGCCCACAAAACAATACAATGCACCGCGTCCGCGCGTCGGGGTCGGGGAATAACCGAAAAACCGAAATCAAAGAGGGAAACCCAGAAAAACGGCATAACATTAGAACATTACATTGGCATCAATATCACGATGTAGAATGTAGAGTAAGAGTAGGTAGATAGTCTTATCGTGAAATTTGGCTATTTTTGGGACTGATTGTGCTTGAGATTTCTAAACTTTTATTATTTTATTACTTTACATTCTGTTAAAGTATATTTTTATTAACGTGTGAAACATGAGTGGACGAAAAAGGGATCCTATTTGGAAATATTTTGACGAGTGCAACCAACAAAATCCAACCAACAAAAAAGCAGTGTGCAAAGCATGCGGTAATAAGTTGCAAGCTATGGTTAGTCGCATGCAAAAACATAAAAGTAAATGTAAAATTGATCCTGAAAAGACAGATACAACTATACAGGATATCAGTGGATCTGACTTAGAGGAGGAAATGCCGTTAGCTGCCATAAAAAGAAAAATTACAAATTCTTCACAAGATGGATCTACTAGAGAAGGTGAGCTTTTAAAAACAGATAAATATATTTAATTAATTTGAAATCTAAAGTGGAAGTGTTGGAAGATAGTTCCAAATTTCCTATTGATTCTAATGTATTGATTTACATTTTTTTTGCAGAACCACAGACTTCAAAAATTCGCAAAATATTTAATGAAGCTGCAATCCAAAAATCACAACGAAAAACATTGAACTCCTTCGTGATGAAAACTACAGCAAATGATAAAGATAGATTTGATACGCAGTGTGCCAGATTCATATTCGCTACAAATTTGGCTTTCAAATTTGTGGAACATCCAGAATTTATAAAGTATTCGGAAATGCTACATCCTGGATACAAGCCTCCAAATAGAAAAGTAATTGGGAATACTTTGTTGGATCAAGTTTACCAGGAGGAATTAGATAAGTGTCAAATTTACTTAGAAAATAAAACAGTATGCTTGAGTATTGACGGATGGTCCAACATAAGAAACGAACCCATAATATGTGCATGTGTTGTAAATGAGGATGGTAGTGTATTTTTGGTTAACACAACAGATACATCAGGTAGTCCTCATACCAGTGAGTATTTGACAAGTTTAACTTTGAAAATTATTCAAGATACTGAGAAAAAATTTAAATGTTTTGTAAGAAGTGTAGTAACAGATAATGCTGCCAATATGGCAAGAATGAGAATGCAAATACAACAAAAAAGTGTTGATATTGTTGATGTAAATGTTATTACATATGGCTGTTCCGCTCATATTTTGAATCTACTGGCCAAAGATTTGAATGTTGAAGGAGTTATGAACAATATAGTAAGAATCATAAAGTATTTTCGAAATAACCATTTAGCAAAAGCATTGTTATCTTCTGAAGGTGGATCATCACTTCCATTGCCAATTGAGGTACGCTGGAACAGCTCATGTGATTCACTTGAGGCATATTTGAAAAACTGGCATACACTGGTTAAAATTTGTGAAGAACAGCGCAATAATATTGATAATGAGATAAATAAATTGGTTTCTAACATAGCCATTAAACGTAATGCTGAAGATCTGATGGCTCGACTAAAACCTATATCATGCGCACTGGATTTAATGCAAAAAGAGAATTGCACGATCGCTAGGTCTGTTGTTATTTGGAAAAAATTGATAAACGATTTAAATGATGTTTTAGACAGCACTGCGAAAAAAAAGGTTATTTCCAGATACACACAAGCTGTTCATAGATACCACTTCATTGCGCACATGCTCAGTCCAACAAATATGAAGGAAAATATCAGTTTAACTGAAGAGGAAAAGCAAATAGCTTTGGAATCTGCAGCTGCAGAGTTTCCAAACATATTACCGGTATTGTTAAGATTCCATGGAAAGTTATCCCCTTTTAATGAGGTCCTGATGCAAGAATCTGTTATTTCAAGTATGACAGATATTGAGTGGTGGATGTCAATATTTTCACTAACAGATTTAGATCCTGCAGCGGAAAATAGCATCAAACAACTTATGACAGGAGCATTGTCGTTCTAAATGGAAATCTAGTTAGGTAGCTAGTAGGCGAGAGCATAATATTGTCTGTTCTTTGAAAAAATAAATGAAGGCGTTCAGTAGTACAGAGACATCAATGTGAACCAAGTAAACTAAGTTATTCATATTTTATTCCTAACCCATAACATTTTTCATGGTCCTGTCAAGTTTGTAAATAAAAATCTGTCATGTTGAAACCCGAAAATGAAACATTATCACGAAAAATATTATCAAGTATGAAAACCATCTACACACATAAAAAAAATTTCTTCGAATGAGAAAACCCATTCTCTTGAAAATTCAATTGTATAACTTCTTTGAATTGAGCATATTCTTTTGAGTCGAAAAATCTGGTATGTTCAAGACAATAGTGTCATATTATTGAAATATATTCTCAAACCAAGAATGTAATTATTGAATTACTGATTTAATTACTTCAACTCAATCAGAACAATTTTTCAATTCGCAGAAGCGTACTATTTTGTTTCAATAAATTTATTGCTTGATCCAAGAATATAAGTATACATTTCTTCAAATCAAAGAATGTCCATTTCATCGAATGACATATTCAATTTTCTTGAATTGCAAAAACCTAATATGTTGAGGCAATACGTCATTTTCTTGGAACAAAAATATAAATAATTATTTCTTCAAATGAAGCATTCTAATTTCATCATATTGATATTGTAATTCCATTAAATCGAAGACTCCTGATAGTTTTATTCTATGCCATATTTACTTGATTCAAAGATATGAATATCAATTTTCTCAAATGAAAGGAATATAATATCTTCCACTTGATGATATCAATAATTTATCCAATTGAAGAAGCAACATTTTGATTCAATACGTTATATACTTGATTAAAGTCTATGAGTAGGTATTTCTTTGGAAGAAAATAATATGCCCTCGGAAATCAAGGGTAAGCAATCCTGTTGCCAAAACTCAGGCCTCAGTCTTCAATCATTATTGACCATGCTCACATCATTATGACAGGCCCACACCGGCGAAACGGCATTAAGCTGCGAAGTTTGAAAATTCTGAATGTTTTATCGAGTGTGTATAGGAGGAAACGTCTTAGAGTATAAATATCTAACAAATGCTGAACTTGTAGAGAGCTGGCGAAGGAATAACATTGAATTCTCTTGGTAAGTAGGTACCTTTGCAAATTTCGGTAGTCATTGTGAGTGAATCAACAACTTTTCAATCAAAATAACAGGAATTTAGTAGTATCCTGCTATGAAAATATGCTTTGCTTATTAATTTATACGAAATTCTTTTGTAGCAAAATGACGACTGGTTGATAAATGAAGAAGTATTATCTTATTATCTACAAATGACTTGCAAAGACTTGAAAGAACCTTGACATTAGGTGAGAGAAAGTTTCCTGCCGAGTATCTCGAATCTATATACCCGATATCTTCCAGAAGGCATCATGATATTACTGGAGTCACGATATTATTATAGAGGTGAGTTTTTGATCAATCATAATACTTATGTCATTGTTGGTGACCGTTATCATTTCCAGCGAAACTTCAAGAAGACGAAATCAAGGCATATGATTATTCTATAACCATTTGGGGTCTTGATGGACAATACTGATCCAAGATGTACATACCTATACATGGGATTATTGTCAACTAAAGAAACAAATATATATTCCTTCACGAATATTCTGTGGAATTTAGTTATCTCATTAGGAATCATTCACAGTTTTGAATCAAAAACATGATTATATTTTTATCCAAGCAGTCAATATTTTGATACAAGAAAATAGTCCCATTGGAGAGAATGAGCACAATATTTATAATAAAAAACTCATAAATTCGAATCGAAAATATCAATATGTTCATTGAAAATTCACGGAATTTTGACTTAAATAAATCGTTCATTTTGAAATGAAATAGAACAATTCTCAATAATAGTAATCCATAGTTGCAAATTGAGAAAATGATTGTTTTCATTTGGTGGATGGATTCCATATCCCAAAATTATGGTTTTCCTGAAATAAGTAAATGGTTTTGTCAATATGAATTATTTCAAATCTCACTTCAACATAACAAACGTCTCCAACCATGCATATCTTGATTTCCCTACAAGAGAGTCGTTGAATAAATCATTGTTTCAGAACAAGAATATCATCTCTTTCGTTATATACAAACAAATTATTTTCTTGGACCAATGCAGTCATGCTCAATACAAGAGATTCTTTTTTTGTGTGTACCTATACTTGAATGGAAGCAGGGAGATGTTTAGGGAATGCTGTATCAGGTTGACTTATGATGCAACTTGAATTTGAGTTGGAACTGTGGAAACTTCGGAAACTCATCAGTGCTTTTACACTTTTTCGACATGCAAGCCAAGCAGAAAGGTAGGGGCTGCTTATTTCCTTCTATATTTTTGATAAGTTACTATATAATTCATGGAATTCCGTTATTTGCAGTGGAAACATGTCTTTAGTGATATAAACTATGTACATATCGGAATCACTATACTTGAAAATTTCAGGTACCTACCTACAGCGAAGAGAAAAACTATGAGTGATACAAACAAATTGATGTGGAAGAATCACATCAGGAATCATTATGTGAGTAATGTTCAGAAGGAATGTACCAGAAGGATGATGATGTTTGAGAACAGAATGGAAAATTTTCCATCTGAAATGAATATATAGAAGCAATAAGGTTAGACTCAATATGTTTATTTCATCAATGTCTCCAAACACAAAATATCAAGATGCTGGGATATTTCGAATTTTTTTTATTGGAAAATAACTTGTATATGTACGAATGACATTACAAATATACATATTTTTCAATAAATTGAATATAATTATGAAGAATTATTGCAATTTTTATTCTACTAATTTGTTCTCCTCTGATACCCTGTTTATTGTTGTACAGATGTATTGGCAGGTTAGTTTGAGAACACTATTTATATTGTAGGAAAGGTATATAGGTTAAATATATGCTTTGCTGAACAATGATTATTTTTTATAAAATCATCTTATCCACGAACTTCACTAAATATGGGAAGATGGTCTATAATTGCCACAAATTGAACCATAGGAATATTCAATACCAATATGTATAACTTTTTAATTTCCATAGGAATATTCAATACCAATATGTATAACTTTTTAATTTATATTATGTATTCATTTTGAATAAACTTCTTTATTATTTATTATCATTCTATAATATCTGTTCAAATGCCCGTTTCCTCCTCAGATGCCTTCTTAATCTTCAGGTCGTGTTCCTTAAGGAAGGAGTTCCTCTTCAGCATCATATTCCAAACTACATTGATGAGTCTGAAACTATAAAAATATTTGATATCTATTTTTTCCCCAGTTTCAATGATCTGTGCCATTCTGAAATGAGTTTTAATGACAATTGACTATCGAACAATTTTTAGTGGTCCCAAAGTCAAGTTCTTGGTAATTTTTGTACTGACACTAATAGTTCCAGTCAACTAGAAACTAATAATTTTATTTATATGTATATACCTCCCTTTAACAAACTTGGAACCGAACCCTCCTTCCAAAACCGTTTCCTATTCTTCATTGGCAAGAAACAGTTCCCTTAAAATGTTGGAAACATACAGTATCATGTTCGCTCACTTCAAAAACTCCCATTCCTGAAATATCAATGCATCAAGTTGCAAATATTATGCGATTCAAGAAACAAATTTCACCTTGCAATCCAATGAATATGGCATATACTCATTGATGCCTCAGGATTTGTGGCTCAAATTCACAACAGTGAGGATAGGGGAAACCAGGTCTTGATAATTTTACACCTACACCTCCTAGAGTGCGAAGTTTTCAGATAACATTGCAAAATAACACAATCGCACTCACAAACCAATCAACAAACTGCAATACAAAACCAATACTAGAAGAAATAATTAGGAATAATTGTAATTCTCAAGAATACGAATTCGAAGTATAACATATTCACAAAGACGAAGTTAAAAGTTAATGACAACTGTCAGAAAATAATTTTTTGATTATGACATCTCAATCTCATGAATGAATCTTCTTCATCGCCTTTGTATCAAATATCACGTCGATGATGGAAAGCACATCTGTGGTTGAGTACATATTGGAAAAAAATAGAAGAAGAGAATATCAACCTAATATGGTCTATTTTGACAGAAACAAATGAGCTTTTTCCATTTTCAGGATGCCAGCGCCACTTGACAGGCAGACAGATTTTGATTCAAAGAACAGACAATATTGTACCTCCTCGCGTACTAGGTCGCCTACCTACTAGTTTTTCATTTAGATCGACAATGACAGGAGTAGCTTCATCCGCAGGTGTGGAAAGAATATTTTCATCTTTCGGGTTGGTACATTCGGATCTACGCAACCGACTAGGAGTCGAGAAAGCCGGAATACTAACTTTTCTGATGAAGATTCTGAATAGGTAATAAGCTTAATAAGTTGCATTTGTTTCTCAGATTGTTTTACAAAAAGTGCATGTTATGTTATGATTTGAGATTTCTTTTGTTAAGTAAATAAAATTTGATTTCTTTTCAAAGTGAATTAATTCAAAAAAGTCCGACTTATTTCAAAAAGTCTGACTTTTTTGACTTTTTTATAAAAGTCATGACTTATTCCAACCCTGTATACAACCGAGGGTACAACAAAGAATAAGTAAGAGTAAGTGTTAACGAAATTCTTCATTCATACCAAGGATGCGATGTGATATTTCTGAAAATGAGAACATCTAGGTTCTAAAGAAACACCCTCTACCCCCTATCATTGAGGATCAAATAATCTAATCAATCTTAATGATAACAAAAATTACTCATTACGTGTTCTGGACAAATAGCATATTTCACAACGAATTTTGAGTACATATTACCTAAGTATACAGAGTGTCGAGAGATAAAACCGACAAAACTTGTGAGGTTACAGGGCTTGCCAATGCATGGGATTGCAATGATTGAAACCTTTATTATATTCTGCTTCAGTTGAATAATAAGAGGCAGCTACAGAGTTGTAACATTCACTTTAAGCTATCGTACCGTTTTTGATAAATTGATCCACTGATCAGGCGTTCAGATAATAGTTGTATTTAGATTATACCTTCTTCCTAATCTTCGCTATAGCCATAATCTGATTCCTTCTCCTCAAGACTGCTTATTTCTATTACTGCGGCTATCTCATCCGAATTGGAGATCATCAGACGCTCTATTAAGTACTTATTTCGGAATTAGAAAACTCACAGTAAAGTGTAGGTACATAATCTTGTAAATATTGGTCAGTGCGGTGTGGTGTATCGTGCGACAATATACCGCGGCAAACAAGATAGAAGCTTAAACTGTTCAGCAAGATGATGAGACACATGCTTCGATTACATTTTATAGATTGAAAGTATAGAATTGATTAATTCACATAAATTAATATATAGGGTATAATAGTGACATCTATAACCAGGGTTGGAATAAGTCATGAGTTTTATAAAAAAGTCAAAAAAGTCTGACTTTTTGAAATAATTCGGACTTTTTTGATTTAATTCATTTGAGAACAAATCAAATTCTATTCACTTGAACAAAATACAAGAACATCGAAAAAACTAAGTTTTAATTTCCGTTAAAAATCTCAAAGCGTGACAATAAAATACTTAAAATATGCAATTTTTGCAATATAAACTGAGACTATTGATTGAATGACAAAATTATGTTTATGCATATTATATTACTCATTCACAATCTTCATTATAGAGGCGCTTTACAGTTATTTTCAATAAAATGCAGCAATATCCATGGCGCGCTTACGGATTGGTGTCACCTTGGAAAGCAATTTTTCGATGCATTGCAAGAAATGAGTCCGGACATATTTATTTATATTCTGGTAATTTGTATTACTGGTGCAATTCTAGTGGTGACATGTTAGATTTTCGGAATCATTAGATACACATTGGATCTTACTTTGCTTGCCTTTCTCATAGTTTCTTCTTCTTCTACCCAACTCTTGACCCAACTCAAAACTCGGTGAGAAGTAATACACAGAATCTATGACAAAAAGACATTGCAAGCCGGTAATTCCGATTCAGCGTTGAAAAGCCTGCATATTATTTTTGCCGGAAATATGAATTGGAGCAATCAATTGCATGCAATGAAATATTGCAAACTGTAAAGCGGCTCTTAAAAAATTTTGTTTCCCTCCGATTGGCAGCAAATATTAATTTTGCTGACACATATCAATCAGCAAAGCATTACTTTTCCTGCCTAATAATATAATTTGGAAACATTAATCATTGCCTTACAAAAAATAACAATCAGTGATGCTAGAATAATTTCTGAATATATTTGGAATATCCTTAAGCTAAGATCATTTATTTTGAATGAATAAACTATAATTGTATTATTTTCTTCTTCAATAACTATTGATATTTATTTTATACTTGAACTTGGTAGGTTTTAATGTTCAATCGTTTTTTTTTTATTCATTTCCAGAGTACAAACATACATATATTATCCATTTTTTTTTTTCTGTCATACACTCGTTGCTGTAAACTTGTTTAAGAAGCAATAAACTATTATTATTATTATTATTACTTTTCCTGCCTAGGCAGCAAAGTGGGTACTTTGCTGATTGATATGTATCAGCAAAATTAAAAATCCATAAATCGTTTATAATTTCCTTCATATTTCATCCGAGACTTCTCCGGCAGCAGATTGAACTCTATATTTTTTGCCACCTCCCTTATTAATGGAGGTGTAAGTATACTTCCAGGTCGCTATCACTGTCCATTATATAATAATTTGAATATACCAATATTGTTTCGCACAACTGTCAGAAATTTCATGAATTGTCAAACCAACAACTGCGATTTCTATCAAATTTTATTTTAATTGAACACTATATAGTAAGAATAAAGTGATTGTGGGAATTGTATTAATTCGCAAACACAATATTCTCCCATATCATTATGAACAATCGGAGAAAAAATCATATGTTCAACTCGGCAGCACAGTAGATTGACTGCCTTTGCTGGATTCCTAGCCTCGCTACGCTCGGCTATGAATTCAGCCACGGCAGTCAATTTACTACTTTGCTGCCTAGTTAACACATTGGCTGCGGATTCTTTTAAGCTTACTGAACCTGGGTGCTAATTTTTTTTTAATGTTTTTCTTTTATTATCTTGTTGTAAATATAAATTCACTATTTTTACCAACATATACCAAGTGTTCGTGAAAAATAGTGAATTTATATTTACAACAAGATAATAAAAGAAAAACATAAAAAAAATTAGCACCCAGGTTCAGTAAGCTTAAAAGAATCCGCAGCCAATGTGTTAACAAATACGGGCGACACGGATCCTTGTCATGCGCACGTGGCTACAAGTGAGAGGTGACACGGATCCGGGTCATCAGCATTGAATGTGTTAAACAAATAACTATTTCCGCGTGTGGTGCTTAAACTAGTTTAAATTGAAGGTGATAATGCGATTTGTTCTCATTTGATAAATTTTGAATTAATTCACGACTTATTTGAAAAAAGTCATTTGAATTAATTCACGAATTAAATCACTGACTTAATTCATATGAATTAATTCGTGCCAACCCTGTCTATAACGCTCAACAATTTTCCGGGCAAGCTGCCACCCTGAATCCTCTAACTTATGGAGCTAGATCATTTTCTGGATTATATAAACAATGTTGATCCTACCATAAAGTTCACTATGGAAATTGAATCTAATAGTCAGTTACCATTTCTAGATGTTTTTATTGAAAAATCAAATAACATCTTTGTAACAAGTGTATATCGTAAAAAGACCCATATATACTAACAGATACTTGAACTTTCAATCAAATCATCAGAAAAGTACTAAGAAAGGAATGATCAAATCACTTCATGATAGAGCCAAATCAATATCATCTGACCAACAAATTTTCAATAACGAAGTCCACCACATTGAAAATGTTCTCCAACTCAATTCCTATCCAAAGAATTTTGTCGATAGGACGATTCATCAAATTGAAAACAAACAGGGTCAACCACAACAAAATCAACCATCAATAACGACAAATATACATACATTCCCGGCATATCTGAAAAAATAAAACGTGTTGGTGATACATTTCAAGTGAAAACTGAACACTGTGTTCAAAACTGAAAATACAATGAGATCAACAAAGCCGAAAAATAAAGAACAATCGTAAAAAAATTGTATTTACAGTATTCCTTGTGTTTGTGGGGAGTTTTATACAGGTGAAACCAAGAGACCTCTTTCAGTAAGGACGAAAGGAACATAAGTAAAATATAAAGAAAAGACACATCGATAAATCGAAACTAGCTGAACATATTCTTACTGACGACGGACAACATAAAATATGGCAGAGTGAAATAATATTAAAATCATTGGAAAAGAAGATAACAACCAGAAGAGAAAAATCAAGGAATCTTATTCTTGCATTCTTCTGAACGGAGACAATAGCATTGCTTCTTGTTTGGTTGATATTGACAGAACATGGTATTCACTACTAAAATTTGAACATGAAAATGGTAAATTCAAGATCAATTAATGAAAACATCTTGTAACTCATTTGATTGTCAACGTCACCAATTTTCAATGAAAACTGAAAAGCTTCAAGACAGATACGACTTTACTATTAAAATAATCTTTCCTTATGTTGAAAACGGGAGCAGAATCGGTCCCGAAACGTCCAAAGATAAGTGAAAATTTGATATTTTTTCTATATACCTTTATTTCTCTTCGCCAAACTTTTTTCAATACAAATTGTCACTGACAAGCTAGTGAATTTTTCTTTAAGGCTCTCTGATAGGAAAATTCTTTAAACGCAGTGACATTTTGGGGCAAATCATCTGATTTGTCCTTACTACACGTATATTGAAATAATATTCATATTTTCATTTCATAGAAACGAGGAGAGAAAATCCCAAATAAATTTGGAATAATGAATGTACCACCTCCTCGATTAACCTAGACCAGGGGTCGGCAACCTGCGGCTCGCGAGCCGCATGCGGCTCTTTTGATGTAATGTTGCGGCTCTCCAGGTCCATACGCAAACAATACTAATTCATTATCAAACCCTAAAACAATAAGAAATTTTATTTTCTAGTATTCAGTTTCTCAAAAGCATCTATTTTCATAATCGTCAATGACGTAATGAGATGAATTTGAACTATTGTTTTATTCATAGAGATGAGTGTCCGTGACCATGTTTATCTTTCAGCCAACTCCATTCCATTCGCGTCTCACCCGCACCGCCATCGTCGCGACTTGTTGTAATTTGTGAGTCAAAGTCAAGTCAAGTCAGTCGTCTGGTCGTCTCACTCGTCTCTGGATAGCGCGGTTGATGTTAAGGGTGTTGATTTAATCGCTTACATCAAGTTATAAGCCAGATTTGATAAAACTTTCAAAAGGCATGCAAAGCCAATGCTCTCATTGATATATATCGATATTATTTTATATTTGTGTTTTCATAGGAATAAAAATTATTTGGTATTCAAATCGATTTATTATGAATCGCAAACCAAATGTATAAGCAAATACTACAACATTGAAATGAAAATATTTCCAGTGGCTCTTTGAAAACTGAAAAATTTTGTGAATTGAACTTTTGGCTCTTCCGTTTCAATAGGTTGCCGACCCCTGACCTAGACAGACAGTCTCTAACTTCAGTTTTTAAAAATCATAAGTTTTCAAATTCGAAACATACTATTGATTTTTTCTCATGAAGTTATAGTTAATATGATGAATCCAATTCCCATGAAGTTATTGTTGATATGATGGTTAATGTCATATACAGTGTAACCCAAATTCGATCCTCACCATTGGGATCTCAGTAACTATGAGAGATAGAGAAACGGTTGAATTAGCAAAGTTATAGCAAATTTAATGTTGAAACAGAATCTATCGAGAATTCCGGGCTAGCTTTAGTCATTCTTGTTATTTGAGAAAACCTGAAATCTTGTATTTTTGTTTTTCTCGAATATCTCGGAAACTATTGATTTTATGATAAAATGACTCCAGCATTCTCATAGCACTTTTTTGTGCACTTTTCAATGGTTTTGTCGGTTTTGCATCAAAATGTCAAATTTTTTAGATAATACCTACAACTTGAGGTATCCTAATGAACGCCATATTGAATTTTCACAGATTTGAAATCAGCATTTCCTTTCTAGTGATGTATCATACTCAACTTTGAAAAATCAAAATTTTTCAAATTGGCAATATACCATTGATTTTTTTTCATTAAGTTATTGTAAATGTAATGGTTAATGACATATATATCACCCAATATTTTGCCAGGCGAGTTTTCACCCGTAGTCCTCCCCTCGAACTTAGGAGATCTTCAATTTTGAAAAATCATCAGTTTTCGAACCCGGAATTTTGAATTGATTCTTTTCACAAAGTAATAGTAAAAAATGTGATGGTGAATATCTTTTGACACCCAATATTTTGCCGGGCGTGGATTCACCCCGAATCCACCGAATTGGAAAAATCATTAATTTCCGAATTTGCCATTATGGTAGAAGAGTTTGGTATTGGCGGATACAATATATGGCGGAAGGTTTGTAATCATAATTCGATTCTTTTAAAAATTAGTGTGAAGGTTTTTGGGTCGGAGGTTCTGATTCTTTCGTCAAAATTTCAAAATTAAAGATGGCGAATCCAATATGGCGGACGAGTTTTGTAATTTTTATCTGAATATATTCTAAATTTGTATATCTGTGAGTTTTCGGGATCAGAGTTCATGATTCGCTCGCTAAAATTTTAAAATTCAAGATGGCGGATCCAATATGGCGGACGAGTTTCGTAATCATGATCCGAATCTGTCCAAAGTTAGTATCTGGAAGTTTTTGGGATCAGAGATTATGATTCTTCCGTCATAATGAAAATTTGAATTGGCGAATCCGATATGGCAGACCAGTTTTGTATTTGGGGATTTTCGTCAAAATTGTAAAATTCGAAATGGCGGATCCGCAATATAGTAGACGAGTTATATGATCCGATTCTATTCAAAATTGGTATCTGATTGTTTCCGGGGTCAGAGTAGGTTGATTTTGACAAAATTGAAAAATATAATATCGGCTATCAATCAGCAGACGGGTTATGTAATCATGATGCGATTCTATCAAAAATTAGTATCTGGGGGAGTGTCAGGTAAGATATTATGATTCTTTCGTCAAAACTGGCTACTTGAAAATAATATGAGAAAACTAATGAATACGATTTTGTAGTAAGCCGTTAGGAATAGAAAATGAAATAATTGAAGTGTTTTGATATAGATACACAACATGAAATGTACTGATTACGGAGATCTGTATGTATGTATGTATGTATGTATGTATGTATGTATGTATGTATGTGTGTGGGCGGTCCGGGACCTGACGCACTTAGGCCTCCCTTTTCGGGCCCATTGTGCACCCACATTCCTGGGATCGCAAGTCAGCCATGGAGAAGGCCGATCTCGCGAGCAAAAGAGACCAACTTCCTAGGCCAAATCTTTTTAACATCCTCTGGGTCCAGGATACTGCTCCCAAAATGGATATCCCTTGCTGCCACTATTGCCGGGCATTCAGTGAGGATGTGAGTAGAAGTCTCTTCATCCTCTAGGCACCATCTGCATTCTGGATCCTCCACAATCCCGATCATGCTGAGATGTTTGTTCAGGTGGCAGTGCCCTGTCAGCAGGCCCACCACCAGTTTCAGCTCCTTCCTGTTCAAAGCCAAGAGGGCATTGGTCTGTCTTCGTGACGGGTTTCCTATATGGAGTTTGGACTGCCTCATTCGAGGAGCCTTTCTCCAGCTGTCCTGAACCTTTTCCGTCAGGATTTCCTTCATCTTGGAGTTGCTCCAGGATCGAGTGACCCCTAAGATTGGCTCTGGGCCAATCACTGAACCTTTCGCCCCCTTTCTGGCCAGACCATCGGCCATTTCGTTACCTGGTACCCATGAGTGTCCAGGGACCCACAAAAGACATACCTTATTCGTTGCTGACAGCCTTTGTAGGCTATCTATGCACTCTGACACCAAGGCGGAGGTCACCCTATACGAGGTGAGCGCCTTGATCGCCGCCTGGCTGTCAGTGCATATAGTGATTTGCTGGCTGTGATAGCCCCTCTCGATATTCTCTCGAACACATGCAAGTATTGCAAATACTTCAGCCTGAAAAATCGTGGCATGTTTCCCAAGGGTATAGCAGTGATTTGCCCTTGGAGACTGCCCATAGACCCCAGCACCTGCGCATTCTTCCATCCTGGAGCCATCTGTATACCAGATGATGCCCTTGGTGGGTATTATGCAGTGCCCATTCTGTTCCCAGTCTATCCTAGTAGGAATCTTGACTTGGGGCATTTTCCTGAATCGAATGATCGGTGTTATGCTGTCCCCTTTCATACTGAGTGAGGGGTAGTCGTCTGTAATTTGCTTCCAGAGGCGAGAATGTCCGTATGTTCCTTCGCTCCTCCACTGGTTACAGCTTTGTAAGCGAACGGCGGCCTTCATCGCCTCATGTTCTATATACAGGTTCAGAGGCGGCAGTTCGGTCAGAGTCTCCAACGCCCTTGTCGGCGCCGTCCTCATTGCTCCTGTTATGGATATGCTGGCCAGTCGTTGAACTCTGTCGAGCTGACTCCTCGACTTGCCTGTCAGCGTCCCCGGCCACCATACGATGGCCCCATATGTTATCATTGGACGTATGAGAGCGGTGTACACCCAGTGAAGGATACTTGGCTTGAGCCCCCACGTTCCCCCAAACGTCTTTCTGCACGCCCAGAACGCTGCCGTAGCCTTCTGGACCTTCCTCTCAATATGCTCGTTCCAATTGAGCCTAGAGTCAAGAATGACTCCTAGATATTTGGTAGAGCCTTTATACCGCAGGGACTTGCCCGATAGTCGTATATCGGGGAGGTCCCCTGCCTTGCGTTTTCTGGTGAAAAGTACTACTTCCGCCTTTTCAGGGTTAGCTCTTAGTCCCGTGCTACGACACCAGCGGTCCACCCCGTCCAGGGCCCGTTGTGCCTGTCTCCGACTGGGAGTGAACCCCCTACTGTCGATCAGGATGACTATGTCATCTGCGTAAGCCTGGATATAGTATCCCATGCTATGTATCTTCGATAGGAGGTCGTCCACGACGAGGCACCATAGAAGGGGTGATAGCACCCCTCCCTGCGGGCAGCCTCTTGATACAACGGCCTCCTCGAGGCTGTTTTGAAGAGTGGCTCTCACTATCCTTCTCGAGAGGAGTGCGTGTATCCACTTTATCAAAATTGGACTAACACCCCTCTCCTCCGCTGCACGACATATAGAGTCAAATGATGTATTGTCAAATGCTCCCTCAATGTCTATGAATATTCCAAGGGCAGAGTCCTTGCGATCTAACACCCCCTCAACTCTATGAACGAGTCGATGAAGAGCCGCGTCAGTACCCCTACCACTTTGGTACGCAAATTGAAGGTCACTGAGTGGTGATTCGCTCAGTGGCCCCTCTCTGATGTGACGATCTACCAGTTTTTCTAACGCCTTTAACAAAAACGATGTGAGACTGATGGGCCGAAACGATTTTGCCTGCGTGAAATCAATTTTTCCAGGCTTCGGTATGAAGATCACTATAGCTGTTCTCCAGGCCTTGGGGACATACCCGTGTGCCAGACAGCTTCTGAAGATCTTCAGGAGATGTAGAATGAGGATGTCCAGTCCCTGTTGTAAAAGGGCCGGACAGATTCCATCCTCACCTGGTGATTTGAAGGGTGAAAAGGATTCGATTGCCCATTTCACTCTGTCATATGTTACAATTTTTGAGGCTATCGTGAAGTCGATCCGAGCTTCGACTGAGGTGACAGCCTCAGAATCAGGCTGCAGAAAGGTGCAACCTGGAAAGTGCGTGGAAAGCATATGCTGTAGCGTCCCTCTATCCGATGAGGTGTAGCTCCCATCGGGAAGGGTCACCGTCCCCAGCTTAGCCCTCGGGTCCTTGGAGAGAACTTTGTTGAGCCTTGCCGCCTCAGGAACAGTATTTATTCCTTGGCAGTACGCTCTCCACGAGTCCCTGCGAGCATCGCGGATCGCTTTTTTGAATTCCCTCTGGGCCAGTTTGTACTCTTCCCAGTGGGCCCGTTTTTCTGTTCTTTTGGCTTTATTCAACAGCTTTCGGACTTTCTTTCGATGGAGTTCAATTTTTGAATTCCACCATGGTGTTTTGCCTAGACAGTCTGTCCTTTTCAGGGGACAGCTGGCTTCGTATGCTTCGACTATGGCAGAATTGAGACATCCTACGAATGTCTCTATTTCTGCTTCAGAGCCATATCGTGATGGCATGTTCCAGAGTCTACCTTCAAGCTCCTCTCGGTAGAGATTCCATCTGGTTGCTCTGGGGTTTCTGAACCATCGGTTTTCCTCTTGGATATGGCCTGTTACTGAAAACAATATATGACGGTGATCAGACAGACTTTCCTCCGTCGACACACGCCAGTTACTGACCCTACCTGTTAGCTCTGTTGAGCATAACGTCAGGTCAACGATTGTCCGCGCTATAGGCGTGAAATATGTTGGCACTGTTCCTCTATTAAGGATCTCCAGATTACTGGAGCTCAGAAATTCCAGAAATACCCTGCCTCTCGGATTGACGTCGCGATTCCCCCACAGTGTATGATGCGAGTTCGCGTCGCATCCAATCATCAAGGGCAGTCCCATCTCCTCACAGTGCCTTACAAGACTCCCTGCCTCAGGAGGAGGGTTTGCCATTTCGTAAGGGAAGTAGGCTGAGCATACTATAATGTCACTCATGCTTCCCTCTGTTGTACTGTTAACCTTGATTCTGATCGCTACCAGGTCTCTGTAGCGGAATCCTGGTAGCATAGTCGCGTTAACACCTTTCGCGTATATGCATGCTCTTGGCTTCGGGCTAGAAGTGCTGTAATACAGTGTCCCTCCCGCTTGCCCCATTCCTCTCACTCTGTCTTGGTGTACCCAAGGTTCCTGAATGAGTGCCAGATTTATTTTGAGCTCCCTTAACCTCCTGCATAGGAGAGCCGTGGAGGCTCTCCCATGCTGTAAGTTAGCCTGCAGGAAGCTCAGGGAAGAGGACTTAAGGGTCGCCATTTGATGGCCTAGTCGCTCTTCCCGTCCGGAGGGGCATGGCTTTCGCCACGTCCCTCTTCTTCCGGACTTCTCTCCACCAGAGGACGACCTGGGCCGTCCTCTGTCAGAGTAGTGTCCTCTGCTGTCTCAGAGGCATCCATTTCTTCGGACGCCTCTGGCTTCTCTTCTTCCCGGTCTTCCTTGGACCCCCAGCTCACCTGTGCCCGCGAGGCACTGAAGAACAAAGAGCCCCCAGCCTCCTCGATAGCTGCTATGGACTTACTGTCCATCCCAACTATCAACGTTAGACCGCGTTTCTCCTCCCTCCTGTTCCAGACTCTCCACTGAGAGGTGGACAGGTTGGGATTCTGCCTTTCCAGGACACTCAGTATGTCCTGGTTAGGCAGCCTCCCTGGAATTCGAACAACGGTCCTTTGGAGTCTGAATTGCTCTGGGTCGATGGCAACCAGAGTTACGCCCTCCCAGGGTCTGATTTCTGTCAGACTCCTGAGGAGCCAATCTCTGGAGGCCTCGTTTGCTGCGGTTACCAGCAGTTGCCTACGCCATAACCGCGTTGATGTGAACTGCGGGGGTGGATCATTGGACGCCGTTGGCGTCCCCATGATCACCCCTCCAACAGCATCTAGGAACTCCAGCATCTGGTCCTCAGTAAATTCCGCTTCAGGTTGCCCTTCGCGGCTGATGACCACCTGCAGGGTCCTATCTGCGGCTGCCACCTGCGAGTAGCTTGGCTGCCCCGTATGCGTCCGCCCTGCGTCTACAGTACCAGACCGGGGTCGCTTTGCCACTCGCGAGGTGTCAGTCGGTGTGGAGCCCGGCGTGCGGCTCCGTTTTGTTGATTGCGTCATTCCTGACGCATTGTTCTTGGCCTTGACAGCCTTAGGGTGCACAGCAGGTTTACCTTCTGCAGTGGATCTTCCTTGAGGCCCACCACTTCCAGGTTTCCCTTGCGCTCCCCTAAGGTCATCCTTAGGCCGTCTCTCGGCCACTGTTTTCGCGCAAAAGAATTTCGAGGAAGTTCCCTGAGAGGACGAAGGCGCTTTGATTGCTTCCTTTTCCCTCTCTTTCTTCCTCCTCTTCCTTTCAGCACCACAGGGCCTTTTCACCTTAACCTTCGAGAAATCCGAGGCCAGATCAGACACGTCCGAGTCTCGAGAGAGATCCTCGGATGTGCCGGGTTTTGACGAGGGGTCAGGTTCGGGAGCAACAGGCGTCGGTGCGCCCGTTGGGGTTAGGGAGCTGGAGGTCGCCTGGGTGGCAGCCTCCAGGGTTGAGGGAGGAGTGGAGGTCATCGATGTGACGTCCTCCTGTGCTGGGTGTTGGGAGGTCTCCTCAGTGGATACCTCCCGGGCAGGGGTTTCGTTAGACTCCGAAGAATCTTCCGAGGACGAGATTTGACCACCTCGTCGAGGTTTTTCTTTTGATGTTTTAATGTGTTCCATATTGTTCCCACGAGTAAGGGGGACATAAAGGTCGCCACACGCGGTGCCCCCTGCACGTGTGGAAGGCTTTATAAAACTGGGTGCGCCTGTTTCCCAGAGTTTTGCCGCTAATGGTCGAGTTCCCCTCGACCATCCATCCCTTCGGCGCGCACAATACCTTAGGATTAGGGGAGGTTTTTAGAGTGGCCTCACCACGCGGCCCAGGCGATTAAGCCAAGACCCCCGTGCCCCTCGTGACGCATACCACCGGACACCATGGCGTCCCGTGGGTCGTTGCAATCACGAACGGTTTACGGTTTGTGCCGTGGGCTGGTCCGCGGTGGTAGATTTTGGCAAAGGATTTTGGAAGTTTTTAGGCCTCCGCACCCTACGTATAGCTACCACTGACCAAGGCCGTGAGGCCCTGGCCGTCCTCCTATCCGCCACCTTGGAGACGCGCCTTTAGGTTATGCCCAAACCCAAGGGAGATCTGTATATCGCTACTTCAAAGTTGGGAACCAGCTACCTAGAAATCGAAATTTGTGCGGGGTAAGGAATAGCGGGACCTACAGCTCAAAGTGGAATCCGAACCACTTCTAGGGCATCGAGGTGCTGCCAGGATTACTCCCATGAATCCTACATTTTATAGACAAATGCTCAGCCGATAGCCGGATTCGAACCGACAGTAACTTCGCATCGTGAACGGCTATATAGCGAATTTCACCGCATAGACAAACTCTGCCACGGCTCCCACAAGAGATGCTAATATTTTCTATCGCTGTTAGTATTGCCACAGTTCATCCCTATGAAAACCAGTTATGTCTTTCCAGTTTTCCACCAACATTTTTTATCCAAATCGAATCGACTCGTGTCATCTGAATTTTGGTTGTGCAGAAAGGTCTCATTAAACTTTATTTTTTAAACATCAGCATTCACGAGACACCATGTATAATCAATGCATATAATGAATCAATTTTATGTAAGAAGAACATATGGAATGATAATTTTGATTTTTTAATTTTTTTCAAGGTGTAGTATCGATATTCAGAAATTGAAAATCACACAATAATTCAGATGTGTATCACCCTGTAATAAAAATCAGCTTTTGTTGATTCTGTACATGGTTGTACCTATAGGTTGAACCGAAAAACTGGTAGCAGAAAATTCTGATTCATTTGTCTATTCTTGAAGATATGGGTAGATGAAAAGGGGGCATTTCTGAACTTCAACACCCTGTATCTCAAAAACTGGTCATAGGATCGGATTGGGACCCGGCACATCTGATCAACAGGTCGAGTTCTCTAATATGCCAGAAATTCAGCAAATTCGACAGAACGCCATTTTTATATGAAAAAAGTGAGGGGTCCTTTACAACCATTCTTTCGACAGAAAAAAAAACGGCTTTGCTAGCTTTATGTCAACCTAGCAGAACCACAGCTGAAAGTATATTATCTTATATACCTATACTATATTAGAATACTCCAAATATATCATAATTTATTACTATTTCAATAGTAACTTGTAGCTATGGGTCTGATATAGCTAAAAATTAATTTCTTCGAAAACTTCAAATATGCTATTATTTATTACTATTTCTATCACTCACTGATATAACTATAATCACGAATTATTCACTCATCAATCGATGAAAAAAAAACGCCGATTTGTCTATCTTGAACTTGACCAAAAACCTCGCCAAAAACCAAAACTCTAATCACAAGTTTCTTGAAATTGATCGAGTCCTCGAGAAGTTACTAATTCATTACTATTTTATAGCATATTTATATCCCTTTATTAAACATAAAAAATCAACGGCCCTGAGCTTTATGATAAATAAACTTCAAATATACCATAATTTATTACTATATTTCTATCTATATATTTCTATCTCAACTGAGGAGAACGAAAACTCGGATGGCAAATAATATCAATAATTTTTTTTATTCTTTTACGAAAACTTCTTTATCTGGCAAAAAAATGTAAACAAACCGATTGATAAATTCACGAGTCCGAGAGACTAGTGGTTTTATCTTATTCGGTATGTTTGAGCGATGAAAATAAAAAAACGGATAAAATTTGAAGGACGAGTTGTATTTCGGAAGCTTATTTTTTTCATCGATTTGAGAAAAAGGCTTATTTCACGAGTCAAATGTAGTTGTACAGGGCTAATTTTATTAATGTGAACCCCCGCATCTTCTTTGTTTTCTATCCATTCAACAAGATTCAGAACTGATTTTTTTCAATCATATTGAGAGTGTGTTGCAATATCTCTTCAAATATACAGAGTATACAGAAATATATTGATTTTTTCCATATGGAATGTATATTTTGATAGAAGATCCTTCTATGCATATATATTATGTTTGAAATCAGGATGATTAAGGGAATTCAAATTCATCGGAATACACAGAGCGTTTGTTTCGAAAAATATATTTATTTTTGTATACCCTGTATGAGGTTATATATTTGTCATTTTCATTTCATCATAATATTAGAGATTCGATACTATCGATTCCCAAAATTCTTATTTTAATTATTTATTTATGAGGTATATGGTTTCCCTTCTTCTCAGACATACAAAAGCCCAACAAAATAAGTAGTTAATATATCCATCAATATCAATTGCAGAATATCCCGCACTATGCGGCGTCGGCGTGTTTGAAGTTTTCTTTGAAGTGACTGCAGGTGCGGCACAAGATTCTGCAATTGTTTTTGGATAAACTATACTTATCGCTTCATTATCAGATCGACATGGTTTAATTATTCATTATTCGTGATGGTTTGAGAATTTCTATGGTAATATTAATTTCCTATCATCTTTCAAGCCTCTTATTCATTTCAATTTCGTTCTCATCAGTAAATCCATCAGGATGATTGCTTTGCAATTGACCATTATTTTTTTAAATAGCCGTAGAGCAGCAATAACTCATGCAGGTGAGTTTCAACGGAAGCTATTTTGTTTTAAATTGTATTCAATGGATATTTAGGCCAGATGCAAGATAATCCCTTCTAATCCAAAATAGTTTCAACCAAGACGGTCAATTTTCTACGAGCCCCATGATTTCGGGTTTCCCCTCTATAATAGAGGTTTGATTGAACGATATCCTTGAAGGCGGTCATACCATTCTAGCACAGGAAAAATAGAGAGGAAAATTTTACCATGATATGGTAGTTTCATTTATTTGGTAATGAAATCTTTATTAATAATCCTCCATTGTGGTTGAAAATATAATATTAACTAATTTTTTATAGAAATTTCATTATAGTAATGTTTGTCATTTTTGTAAAGCTATGGAATACTAGAACTCGAACAATCGAGACCCCACAATAGATAGCCAAACTAGAAAGAAGTGGAAAACTTATAACTAAGTATACCGGGAGTCCCAGTATACCTGTTTCAATGAATTGTCTTTCATTCAAGGAAGCTTCAACTATGAAAAACAAAAACTGAAAGTCTAACTTTTTTTATTCCAAATAGCACCCTGTATATTTTCCGCAATTTTTAATTTCCACTCAAAATTACTATTCCAACGATGTATCACACTTCGTATTTTAAATTTGATTTGATGGATTAAACGACAATTGAATAAATTTCTAATTGAAGGAATTGCAGTAGGCTACGATATTTTTGCATGTCATCTTATTGATTTCGACTTCAATAATAATTTCAAATCATTAAAATTGTAGTAGATCATGTAATTTTCAAATTTTCATCTTTCGAAATGGCTGAGATAATCTATTGGAACAGGTATACTGGGACACCCGGTATATCTCGCCTGAACATTTTAGAAAATCTGTGAAGCAAACTCTTGTAGAAGTTGTATTGTATAGTGTTGAAGATTATTTTCTCATAGATTGGGATGATTGTGCAAATTAATGAACAATATACCGGGTGTCCCAGTATACCTGTTCCAATAGATTATCTCAGCCATTTCGAAAGATGAAAATTTGAAAATTACATGATCTACTACAATTTTAATGATTTGAAATTATTATTAAAGTCGAAATCAATAAGATGACATGCAAAAATACGTGATCTACTACAATTATATAATTTGAAAATATTATTGAAGTCAAAATCAAGATTACAAAAATATCGTAGCCTACTGCAATTATTCGTTCAATTTGAAATTTCAATTGTAGATTCCTCTATCAAATCAAATTCAAAATACGAAGTGTGATACATCGTTGAAACGGTGATTTTGAATAAAAATACAAAATTGTGAAAAAAATACAAGGTGCTATTCGAGATAGAAAAGTTGGAGTGACCGGAAGTGACTTTCAATTTTTGTTTTTCTCAGTTGAAGGTTCCTTGAACGAATTGGAGATCATGGAATTTTCGAATTTTTATTATTCGAAATGGCCGAGATAATTCATTCGAACAGGTATACTGGGACACCCGGTATATGACGAATATTTTACATATCATTCGATAAAAAAAATACGCCGACTTTTCAATCTGGATCTCAACCTAGCAGAACCAAAACTCGTATCACATTTTATATGAAATTCTATTGGGTCATCAAAAAGTTACTGATGGTTTATCAGTTTATTACTTACTAATTTATTACCACATTCGCAAATTTACAACCCTTCTTTCGACAGAAAAAAAAGTGGCTTTGCTAGCTTTATGTCAACCTAGCAGAACCACAGCTGAAAGTATATTATTTTATAAACCTATACTATATTAGAATACTCCAAATATATCATAATTTATTACTATTTCAATAGTAACTTGTAGCTATGGGTCTGATATAGCTAAAAATTCATTTCTTCGAAAACTTCAAATATGGTATTATTTATTACTATTTCTATCACTCACTGATATAACTATAATCACGAATTTTTCACTCATCAATCGATGAAAAAAAAAGCCGATTTGTCTATCTTGAACTTGACCAATAACCTCGCCAAAAACCAAAATTCTAATCACAAGTTTCTTGAAATTAATCCAGTCCTCAAGAAGTTACTAATTCATTACTATTTTATTGCATTATTAAACAGAAAAAATCAACGGTCCTGAGCTTTATGATGAATAAACTTCAAAAAATCTACATATTTCTATCTCAACTGAGCAGAACGAAAACTCGGAAGACATGTTATAGAAGGTCACGACTACTTCAAATAATATCAATGATTTTTTTTATTCTTTTACGAAAACTTCTTTATCTGGCAAAAAAATTTAAACAAACCGATTGATAAAATCACGATTCCGAGAGACAAGTGGTTTTATCTTATTCGGTATGTTTGAGCGATGAAAATAAAAAAAAAACGGATAAAATTTGAGGGACGAGTTGTATTTCGGAAGCTTATTTTTTTCATCGATTCGAGAAAAAGGCTTATTTCACGAGTCAAATAATGCAGTTGTACAGGGCTAATTTCATTAATGTGAACCCCCTTGCATCTTCTTTGTTTTCTATCCATTCAACAAGATTCAGAACTGATTTTTTCACCATATTCCATATTGGTTTCAATCATATTGAGAGAGTGTTGCAATATCTCTTCAAATATACAGGGTATACAGAAATATTTTTTTTTTCATATGGAATGTATATTTTGATAGATAAAGACCCTTCTATGCATATATATGTTTGAAATCAGGATGTTTAAGGGAATTAAAATTCATCGGAATACACAGAGCGTTTCATTTGAAAATTTCATTTATTTTTGTATACCCTGTATATTTGAATAGATTTCTTTCATTGTCAAAATGAGTTAAATCTGTGCGAAAAATTGTATTAAATCAGTTCTGAAATTTTTTGAATAGGTGGAAAACAAAAAAGATAGAGGGGGGTTCACATTAATAAAACTAGCAATGTACAGTGATGCCCAATAAATAAGTAACGACTCTTGTGAAAATCCCTTTAAAAATTCGGTGTATGCACCCGGACTAATATCTATTACAACCGCCCGCTGTTTCAATAACTTATTTCTTATTGTGGTTTGTGGTACCAGATTGTCAGGTGTATCTCTGAATATTTCTGAGATTTCGGGCTAATATTCACATCGCTAGAGTATTATTTTCTACTTCATCTAATGAAGCTGACTAAAAAAACTTGACCAGCATCATCATCGATATTCATTGTTCGATTCTAGTTGATATGAAATAGATAAAGAACTTGTTGAATATAAAGCGGTATCGGTATAATTTCTTTTTCAAATTAGAGTTTGTCGTTAGCATATCCTTCAATTATTTTTCCTTGATATCATATCTCTTAATCGTTCTTAATACACATTTTTCTCTGAATTTGATGGTTTTGCGAAGAGAAAACGGTATACACCCTATTAACTTGAAACGCGATTATCTACTTTCAGGAATTCTAATTTTCATTTATTTCGAGTGTCTCAAAAACGCGCAGCGACAAATAAATTCTTTTTTTTAATGAACCTTGAATATTATTGCATTCTCAGATTCTACGTTGAATATTGAAGAAGTTTGTTAGATTTTTTTTTATATAACAAAAGTATATAGTTTCGGAATTATGAACAATAATTGTATATTGATATTTCGACTATTTCAATACCAGTTCAGTGAGGAAACAATTGGAATAGTATAGCACTGACAAATATAGCCATTTTCATTCGTCTCTAAACCTACCATACATATTTTATTTTCTGAGTGGTTGTCGCTCCGAAAAATACGATGGTTTTGCGGTTTTCAACCTCACACACTGTAATTAGGTGTGTAAATTCTAGCAAAAATAATGTCGAAATGTTACCATGGCCTGCCCGAAGTCCCGACCTGAACCCTATAGAGAAAATATGGGGATATATGGTGAAGAGTTTGTACAAAGGCAATTACCGGGCTATGAATACACTGAAAACAAAAATGAGTGAATTTTCACTCAAACTTCACTCAATAATGTCTCAATTTCGGTACACGCCCGATTGAGTTGAAAATTCACTCTACTTGACTGAGTGAAATGGTAATTGAATGAGTGAATATAAGGAATCACAATTGAGTCGATGTTCCCAGTTCAGATTTGAATATTATTTCAGCTTTGCGATTTCTTGAGTGAGTTTCAACTCATTCTTGAGTGCCTAGAACATTTATTGAGTATGTATATGCCCATTATCGAGTGCTTTTATACCCAAAATGAGTATTTTAAAACTTTTCATGACTGGTTTTATACAATATTGAGTAAATACGATATATATTACAAAAGTTTATTAAAAATCAGAGTAATCAGAATAATGTCTCAATTTCGGTCCACGCCCGATTGAGTTGAAAATTCACTCTACTTGACTGAGTGAAATGGTAATTGAATGAGTGAATATAAGGAATCACAATTGAGTCGATGTTCCCAGTTCAGATTTGAATATTATTTCAGCTTTGCGATTTCTTGAGTGAGTTTCAACTCATTCTTGAGTGCCTAGAACATTTATTGAGTATGTATATGCCCATTATCGAGTGCTTTTATACCCAAAATGAGTATTTTAAAACTTTTCATGACTGGTTTTATACAATATTGAGTAAATACGATATATATTACAAAAGTTTATTAAAAATCAGAGTATAGATTACAATTCAATTACGATCACAATGTACTCCTAATAAAGAACAAAGCTAACCCAATTTGAAATCATCAGTACATGCGGTCTCGCCCAGGGCCTACTCTATCTCACCAAAGTAGGCCCTGTCTCGCCTTCCGAAATCAAGTATGGCTTCTTCTCGCTGCGCAGAATCTTACACTCTGAGAAAAACTGGAACACCAGTTGACACCAGCTAACACCAAATGATTTCCTCAGAGGTCCTGCATATCTCAGTGTTAATTCACACCCATTTGTAGAGCACCGGTGTTTGATGCCATCTCTGCACTTTTCCTAGTTAGATTTGTGATTTCGAAATGGATGTAAAGTAATACCAGTCTGGTGTGTTATGTGCGATATTTTCTGATAAAGTTCGCACTGGTCTGGTGTGAATCACAATACTATTGATCATGAAAAACATCAGTATATTTAAAGTCACACCAGAATGAGTTTACAAAATCATCATCAAATGATCAAATCTACAATGAATACGGTGTTTATTTACACCAGATCATTGAATTCGTAACCGGAATTGTGTCAATTCTAATTGAGGACAGTTCTTCATCTGACACGAATCTTCAGAATTCTGACACATTTAGGTATGTTCAATCAATTTGTAATTCATTATAGTGTGAAATATTTTTGTTGAGATATACAGGGCATCTCAAAATTGCTGGGACACAGAGCTACCACAGGTAATACGGGTCAAAATAAGTTGATGGACCCAACTTCTTTTTATTGAAAAATATACAGAGTTTTCATAAATAAACATATTTTCAAAAGATCTACAATTTCTTTCGGGATTCTTTGATTACTGAAAGAAGAGTTATACTCTAAAATGCACTTTCGTCGAATATCATCCAATTTGTTTCACTCATTTTTGAACAGCGATCAGCGAACGAAAATGTGTTTATTTATGAAAACTTTAAACTCACCTCACGGACAAACGGTACATTCTTTTATATAAACAAGTTAGGTCCAATCAACTCATTTTGACCTGTATTACCTGTGGTAGCTCTGTGTCCCATCGATTTTGGTGTTGTGTCGAAACATCGAGACAATTGTTTCTGATTTTGACTCCTCAATAAACTTTTCTGAGCATTTGAATTTTATTTTTATACACTTCATGATAGAAACAATCATGCACTTTACACTGGAAGAGCAACATGATCCGTGCTTATTGAAAGCACAGTGAAGAGAGACAGTGCTGAATATTGCTCAACGTTTACTACGAATGGCTGTGGAACTCTGGAGTCTGGAGTGTGGAAGTGATAGGAGCACGTACACAAAGAAGATGCGCAAGGTTGCCAAGCATCACGATATGAAATAACTAAGTATATGTACCTAGTTTCATGATAATTTAATGAACATAGGCAGTAGGTACTTAAATGAAATTGTCCTCATAAGTTCTTGGAAATACTTCCGTTGGCAAAGAATACCGAAGCTTCGTCGTTCCATTGACAAACGTGTTTTGGAAAGGAGTTGTTTGACATAATTCTAGATTGACGACAAAACGATGATGTGCTGACTCAGCCTGTCGAGTACGTTTGACGAATGGTGGACCAAAATGCATGTAAGCTCTGCAGTAATGATACAGAATGTTGCAGTCATTAATTAGAGAGCATCATATTGATATTGAATTCATCAACTTCTAATCATTATCTTACACCACGATGTTCAAAGTGTTATATATGAAATAGGTTTAAGTAATATAAAATAGACGAGGTGGCAACAGTGTATGGCGACAAATTTGTTCCGATGTTTTTCTGATATTAGTGGTGTTGATTTACAACTATTCCAGTGTCATTTATTCCAGTGATATCAGAAAATACACTGGTTTGGTTATCAATCTCATTACTAGGTGAATATCTTGAAGAGGAATTATTTGTGTGAATATGGATACTTCATAAAATTGATAGCCACATGAAAAATTTGATAGTTGATCACTTTCATGATATGAATTTTGAAAAATTACACCTACTAATGATAATTTTTCAGAATATATCAACTTTGTGATTCATGAATAGAATAATTTGATGTTTACAGTTTGAATTCAAATAATGAGTATGAAAAGTGTGATTCCGAATTCAGATTTGCCATAATGTATCACGATTTACACCGTCGAACCCCACGATATCAAATTCCCAATACTTATGATAGGATAGTACAATTTTGGTGTTGAATAGGGTTAGTGTTAATTCTAACAGTCTGGAATTGAAAAAGACACCAACAGTTTTCTTAGAGTGTACTAACAAGCTCGTTGACACGTTGACAGTCACATGAATCTGCAGACAAAAATGCATATATTATATGAACAGCTGATTCAAAAATGTATTCTTCAGAGCAGATTTGTTCTGGGTATGTTACCTAAATAGAGACAAATTCACCAATAACGTTTCAAACAAATATTTTATCGATCTCAATGAATGATCACAATTGAATTATTCAATCAGTTTTGATAACACTTTCTCAATTATGATTCAATATATCTAATTTGGAAATAATGTGATCAATGATGATTCAATTTACTCATTTCTGATTTGAGATACTCTACTTCAATAATTTTTAGTCACTATTGAGTGAAAAGCAAACACACGAATATGGCCGTGCACGGCTGTGAAAGACATCAACGGCGATATGGACTATTCAACACAAGAAGTACCAATATTGATTTATCTAAACGTCAAGGTAATCGGATATAAATCAACACTATATATGCAATACAATTCTTAAGAATCACATCATCCAAATGAATATTTGAATTATTTGATACAATTCACGATCAACAGCCGTGTTGTTGAAAGCCATCATGTATTTCACGAAATTAAACTTACCCGCAGTAAGTATTCCCAAACTTCACAGATATAATAATGCGAATAACATGTTTCTGCTCGAACTTCAATTACAATTCACTTCGCTGAAATGGAAAGCAAGACTGACGCTGCGTTATCAATTGGACAAAACGGCCTCTGCATAGTCTCTTTCTTTCTCGCTGATGACCACATCAGAGATTCGGACATTCCTTTACTCCGAAGTTCTTCATTTAGAATAATTGAAACATATAATATTGTGGTGACTTAGAACGGTCATCATGCTATTCCCCAATACACTGTTCACTGTTTGCACGTTGAAAAGGGACTGAGACAGTGAGATGACAGAGACGCTAACAATATACAGCGCATGGACCGGCCCTTTCACCAATTATTTGGTGAAATCGCTTGATAATGAGTAATTATCAAATGTTTCATCTAATGATTGAGTAAGAGCCACTCTAGTATGGTTTTTTTGTTTGTTTTATTCCAAAATTGGTGCCATTCAATCAAATTTGTCATAAACATTGTCATAATTGGAAGGAATCGTGAAAATACCCAGATTTCATCGAATATTTACTCACAAAATTCACTCAGTTGATTAACTCATTACCAAATTTGCAGTCACTCAGAAGGATTTCTTACAGTGTAGAGACGAACTTGCAAATGATGTAAGGAGAGTTTGGGACGAACTTCCTGACCAATTGACAGCAAATGTGATTCAATCTATGCCAAATCGATTGAGAAAAGTTATATATGCAAATGGTTCCTATACTAAATACTGACAGTATTCGACAGTGGCGTAGCACTCGATTGAACCGGGAGTAAGTAGAACTTCCTTATTTATAATGGACCATCACAAATTTCTTCATAATCTCGACTCATTTTCATTATTCTATGATATAAGCCGTGATAACATTCTTTATCTACTCCTATTAAATTATATATCAATGATTCAACTGCCTTTGTACAATTAATAGTATCTATAAACAAACAGCGTGAGTTATAATAACTCTCGCTACTATAACTCACTATAATACTTACATCGAGAAAGGCTCTTGGAATTATTTACGAACCGAAAATCAAGATGGCTCAGTACTTCTGTACAAGCCAGTTGGCCGAAAGGGAACAGTCCATTATTGTTATTGAGGGGAGTGATGTCAACTGAATAATTTTGACGTTTTCAAACTGAGCTGATACAATTATTGTGATTTTTTTGATGAATTCAGATAGTGAAGATGGATTATCATCTGAATTTCCATATGGAAAATATCACTCACAAAGAATGGCATTGATAAATTTTGAGCAATGGGGAAAGACATTGCCACATTTCTGAAATTACCAGACTGTAATTTATATACAGGGCATTGTTTTCGCCGCTCGTCGGCAACTTTATTAATAGATGCCGTACGGCACTGAAACGCCATGGCGGTTGGCGATCAACTACTGTGGCTGAGGGGTACGTTGATGATTCCGAAAAGAATAAGACAGATACTGCAAATAAAATATATATACAGTTCTATTACAGCTCAATCAGTTAGTACATCAACAACATATATGCAACAAACACAAAAAGAAACAATAAACTTCCATAATTCAGTTCCAACATATTCAGTTTACTGTTAACTTCACAGTTAATTTTTTCAATAAACAATATGCGAGTGATTGAATCTAAAATTTGTATTAAGTATATCAAGATTTGTCAATAAAGTTCTTTCTCTGTACTTGTATAACTTAGGATTTATTGTAATAGCCGTAGATAAAGTATAGTATTCAACTTGCGGTAATGGTCATAACTCACTTGATGAATTACAGCACTCGCCTGTGGCTCGTGCTGCGCAAACTTCATCTGCGTGAGTTATGACCTACTTTACCGCTCGTTTAATAATATACTATTAATTCATATTTTGAAGCGTTCAGCATTAATATTTTTAGAAATGTATTATTTTCAACAGTGACATTTGAATATTTTGATTGAAATTTCATTGCCAGATAGAGATTCATTCAGATCAATTCTTCATACACAGTGTGTCCACTGTTAGAGCGTACCACCCCTGTAAAATAGTTATTATATGATCGATTCTGAAAACATTGTTTTTGTTGGATAGGTATTTGGAATTCCCATCCAACAAGAAAAATAATTTTATTCTTGAACTGTTATCATGGCTAACTGTGTCAACCCTGAAAATAATATGTGAAGTAGATAATGATCCTACGAAGTGGCAACTCTATAAGAATTTGAAAAAAGATTATAACAAATCAGTTGTGATGAGTAAAAAAACAGCATATGATTCATTTATACTGAACTCTAACAACATGCATAAAGCAAGTTGGGAAGTAGTGAATTTTGAAAGGAATAAAAAAGCTGTCCCAAAAATTGGTAATTCAATAAATGCAGAAGATTTCAATAACTTTTTCAGTACAATGGCTGATAAAATAATTAAAAACATTCCACTTATTTCTAGTAGTAGTTCCGACTACTTAAAATCAGTCCCTCCTGTATATTGTAATTTTTTCCTGTACAAGACGAACATTTCTGAGGTTCGCCAAGTAATACAGAAGCTGAAAAAATCATCCTCGACAGATTGCTATGGCTTGAATGATACGTTCCTGAAAGAATCATAAGACAGCTTAGTGGAACCACTCACGATCTTGATAAATGATTGCTTCTCTCAAGGTATATTCCCTAGTGCCTTTAAAATTGTGAAAGTTGTACCCATACATAAAAAAGATGATGCTTGGGAAATTGATAATTATCGGCCAATATCTATAATTGTAATTTTTGCTAAAGTAATTGAGATACTATTGAAAGTCAGATTATTGGATTATTTCGAGAAATTCAAACTTTTTCACCCAGCACAATTATTTGGCTTTCGAAATAATAAATCTACAACAAAAGCACTCCTCGAGATCTTGGAAAGCATAGTCGAGGATTTGGAAGGCCACGAACATTCGTTATTGACCATGTGTGATGACCTCTCGAAAGCATTCGACTGTGTTTCCCATGAGCTCTTGTTAGAAAAACTTGAATTTTATGGCATAAGAGGCACGCAATTGAAATTATTCGAGTCTTATTTGAACGATAGAAAACAATATGTCTACTTATCCAATAATTCTGAATCTGAGATGAAAAATATTATACATGGTGTTCCCCAAGGATCTGTTTTGGGGCCACTGCTTTTTATAATATACATAAATGACCTATGCTTCCATATGATGACAAAGTGTGATATTGTCCTCTTCGCGGATGATACGTCTTTTATTACTTCCAATAACGACATTTCACTCCTTCTTGAACATGCAGAATTAATAATGTCCGAAGCAGAAGAATGGTTTTCTGCGAATAATCTTCAATTGAACAGGGGAAAATCTCAAAACCTGGTTATTTCAAGTAATAACCAAATTACGGTAGGTAATCCCTGTAAATTGCTCGGGGTTGTAATAGATGATTGTCTGAATTGGACACACCACATAGACAGACTTAGTACTAGGCTGTCCAGTATATTATTCTTACTCAGACAACTTAGTCGATGCCTGAACCCGAATATGTTGAGAAATATATATTTCGGTCTTTTCCATTCTTTGATTAGCTATGGTACGGTTTTATGGGGTAACTCAGTTAACTCTGTAAAAATATTCAAACAACAGAAACGAGCAATAAGAATATTGACTGGAGCTGGATATAAGGAACATTGTCAACCACTCTTCAGAAAGTTAGGGATTTTACCTCTTCCTTGTATCTATATCCTACATAATACAACAGAAATTCATTCCAAAAGAATGAGCATCCCAAAAATATCTAGCCAACATCATCACAACACACGTTCCGCTACTGCTGACGGTTTACTTGTGCCACGTTACAGATTGGTAAAATCTGAAAAAAACTCCTTGAACTTCAGAATTTATAATAAATTACCTAGCCAAATTAAATCTATGAACGAGAAATGTTTCAAAATGAATGTGAAAAAAATACTTCTCAATCATTGTTTCTATTCTGTTGATGAATATATTCAAACATCTCTTTTTTGACCCCACCTTGTCATTTGCTTTCTTCGATTTAATCTTGCTTTGATTTTAGTTACCTACTATACATATTGTTTGTACTATACATGTCTATAATTAGTATGTCTGATCTGTATGTTTTATACGTTTATTTATATTTATATACTGTATATTATTTGTTATGTTCTACT
The DNA here is from genome assembly GCA_918026855.4 of Phaedon cochleariae. Lineage (NCBI taxonomy): Eukaryota > Metazoa > Arthropoda > Insecta > Coleoptera > Chrysomelidae > Phaedon > Phaedon cochleariae. Next base: position 48,553,108 of record OU896715.1, read on the forward strand.
GACTTGCTATAAACCATATTCTGTATGTGTCACATAGCCAATAAACTATCTATCTATTTAGTACCTATACTGTCCTATACTATGGCATAATTGGGTAATGACAAATTATTATTGAGCACCTACAACAAACATATCTGAACCGATTTTTATAATTCGAATATTCAATGTGTCTAAGAAAAAAGAATAAGTAGGCAATATTTTTCATCATGATAGTTCTTTACCTAGAAAGTAATGACGGATTCTCATTCAAGATCACTCGGGATATACCTGTACTGATTTTCATCATCATAAAACGTTTTTTTATCTTCAAATTTATGTATATTTGAATGATAATAATCAAGACCAATATGTTTCAAGTCCTCAATATAAATTCGACATCTGTTCTTCCCAAACATACCACAGGACCTACTATATTTTCTGATCAAGTATACAAAAAAAAATAGTTATCCGTATTTTCAGACACCCTATATAATAATATGTTCTATGATGATGAAAATCAGTACAGGTTTATCTTGAGTGATCTCCGTACCGAATCCATCATTAGTTTTAGTGAAAAAAATGCTAAATAGTAATTTTTCAAATATGGGTCAATAAAATTGGTCGCAGTTGGCGACGATCGAGGCGACGATAAAAAATTTAAGAATAACATAACTTTTTTGTTTGGATGGATATTTCAATTACCTACACATCATAAAAAGTTTTTCGAAATCGATCAAATAATACGGATTTTACAGGCGGTGGTAAATTCTTCAAGTGAACACACGGTATATATAGCACGCGGTCAATGTAATTTTGGTTTGTAAATCTATTTTACATGGTGATAATAATCACACAGTAGATATCCCTGTTTATGGAATTCATATTTCCACTTCAAAGTGCATTATGTGAACCAGTTCTCTCTAGTGAGAAATCATGATTTTCAGTGTTTCAGTTAGGTATAGAGAAAATCATTTTTAAAAATATTCTCAAAGTCGTAATTACTCCGAAACAGTTGAAATTGGTATAATAAATCACCTGATATATTTTATGGTTCATATCAGACTAATATATTGAATCAAAAATGTAGAAAAATGTGGTGCTGTATTAGAAATAAGGGAATTTTATTTATTTATTTACTTCCCGTATTTGGAAGTGCGCTATGCCAGATTTATCCTCGGATTTACTCAAAATTTTCAGAGATTTATTCAACTCAGTATAATTTCGAAAATGAATGGACTACCTGAATATATCTAAAATTATATAATTCAGTACTATATATTCATAATTTTATTACAATTTTATCGATCGTTTTCTCCTGGTTATACAGGGTGTGATTTAATTGATGGTAAAAATATAGGATATGATTCCTTACCTCATTTTGTGAAGAAAAGTTCATATAAACATATGCCCTGAAACTAGTTCTAGTTCAGTATGTTGAAGTAAATTTTTCTTGAAAATTCCAACACCCTATAGCTCGGATGTTGAGAGGTTTAGGGCATATGTTTATATCAACTTTTCTTCTTAAAATGAGCTGAGGAACCATATCCTTTATTTTCAGCCATAAACTAAATTACACCCTGTATAGTTTGAATTTCATTTTATTTTAGTTTGTTTGTTGTCATATATTATTATGTATACATATATTATATTCAATAAAACATGGCATTGTTTTATATTGTTCGTTCTGAGAATGTTGGTATATTCATACATACCTATATTCTTTCAAATAATTTAGATCGATTGTCGGAATATTTCGTAAATATTATCGAATTGAGGTTTCGATGGTTTGTATGACCAATTACTGAATTGTAGATTGTTGAAATTTACACATTCTTAGTACTATCATTTCCGATTTGAAGGACAAAATAGTAAATCCCTTTATAGTAGAGTGCCAAACGAACCGTAAGTCGCTTAGATCAAAAGTTGGTGGGAAATCGGAGGTAAAAAGCTGTGACATGGCTAGAATTGTTACCTACCATCTCCAGATCATTGATCCACTTGTCGTCAAAAAATCGTCCTGTGCGTTTGGGGGGTAGGGGGTAATTTATAAAAAAATATGGATTTTCTTTTAATCGTGGAAAATATTGATGGGTTCCAGAACTTTCACCCTGTCGAATCTTGATTTCGTGTGACAAGTAGAACAAATTATAGAAAATTTTGAAATTTACTAATTACATTACGATATATGAGAAAATCATATTTCAAACGCCTATAACTCAAAACTAGTAAATTCTCGTTAAATTGTTTTTCAAATACCTCGCATTATCTCAGTAACTACAACGTTTATCAAAAAAATACTTCAGATAATGTCGATGCGCCTATGTTTCAAGATGCGAATGGTTCTTTGATTTTGAAAATCGAAGCATAAATGAGGAAGATATTGAGAAAATCATAATGCAATGCAGGTACCACGGACGAACGCGTTTCGCCGCATTCGTACCCCTATTCTCCCCGCAATACCCGCGGCTATCATGGTTCCATACGCTTTCGTTATACCATTCTGTTTCAATAATTGAATAAGTATTGATTCGCTAAAGAAATCTATTATTGTAAATTTATCATAAAATATATGTTTCTCTAGATAAAAGATGGAAAGTACTAGCAATTCAGACACTGATCTTGAATATGTCTTGAAGTTGAAGATTCCTTTCCAGCAGAGTACAGAATCATCGAGAAAATGTTTCATTTGTGGAAAAGATGGTCAACTCCTTCGTTGTACAGAATTATCAATAAAATCATTTGAAAGTTGTATGAATATAAGAAAAAACTATGCGAGGCAAATCGATATGGAACTTCAGAGAATTGATGATATTTTCAATGAAAATAAAGGTCAATCGATCTTCTGGCACAGGAATATTGAAAACTGGAGACAATAGTGTCAGGAATAAAACGCTTTCTATAGTGAAATTGATGTGAAGGTATTTTTGATGTGTCAAAAAGAATTTTCTACCAAAAACGTTCAAATAAGAGTCAAGTTTTGACCTAGTATTGACTTCCAACATTATTTATTGCCATGGAAGTCAAGTATCATAGCCAATGCTTTGTATCAAATTGGAAACATTATAGAGGATCACTGAGTGAGAATAAAGTTGTCAATACCACACATGACAAAGAATTTGATAATCTGATAAAATTAATAGATGGTGCAGATTTTCTAATGAAAAAGGCTATACTTTCAACTGTTCATATCAAAAATATGCCGAACTTGGTGGCAAAACTGGTAGGAAAATCTTAATCGAAGATTACTGTCTGTAGGTTAATCGAGAAGGTGAAACATTCATTTTACTTGATTTTTTGGGATTTTCTCTCCTCGTTTCTTTGGACGTTTCGGCAACGAATCTGCTCATGTTCTCAACATGAAAATGCAACTTCCAAAGAAAAATGTTTTGCATTTTTATGTTGAGAACGGGAGCAGATTCGTTCTCGAAACGTCCAGAGAAATGAGGAGAGAAAATCTCGAAAAATCAAGTAAAATGAATTTATCGAAGAAATCAGAAAGCACTACGACAAAGGAAATAGAAATTATCAAATAAATCAAAACGTTCTAATGAGCCGTAATTTGTGATTCCAAAAGTGACAAAAACTCATCTGATTCATACACATATATATAAATAACAAAGTGAAATTACAGAAGATAACTCCCCTGACTTTGTATGCATCAGATATGACCCAGATACACAAATTTTTTTGAGATATTTATCAAGATATGAGAGATATTCCAGATTATAAACAACTCAAAAATATGAATGTCAAGGCTCACAAGGATATGATACCAAAAAAACTCTTTTTAAATTAGTTGCCTGATACACGATAAAGTTGATTCAGTTGATCCAAAGGTGTTGAGTATCTGATTTCAAGGTATAATACTCGCTAATTCGAAATTCAAAAAACTCACACCGAAACACGTTGGTTTGGGAATAATGATTCATCAAGAGACATGATCGAAAAAAATTATCCTAGCTTTGTGTTCTTGTGGACACTGTATCGTATTTACGTGTATTCACAACTTCGCAATTCGATAGGTATCAAATAATGTTTTTTTCAAGTTTCCACAAGGATATCTTATTTTTATTTCAATATTATATATGCATCATGTTTTGTTTCAATATTTGTCAATTTGTTTATAAATGAGATGGTTGACATATTTTACTCTGATGGATAAGAAATGTACTTTCGAGATAGAATCATTCATAAAATAAATGGAGGGCACTTCCAATCAAACAGCAAGTAAAAATACATTTCTGTTAACTTGGAAAATAGCGATCAATTCCATTTCTCCCGTGAATTCCAAGATCATACTTGTGATGTATTAACTTTTAAATACATTTTCCTAGACGTGGCAACGCTGCGTCAGTACTATTGCAGGTAGTGGACACGCGTATCTATTAGATTCAATGTAATCAAAATATTGAATAACAATAAATAGCCTAAGTGAAAAGTACCAACTCCGAGTTATTAATATGATGTTATAAGTTCATCATATATTACAAAAGCACAAACATCACATGGTGGCAGCGGTTGAAGAACGCGCTTAGGTTATGTGTTTTTGCGCCGATGTAAATTATCGGTGCTCGTCAAGTGTTTCAGCGGTTCGAGTTCTTCATTTAGAATAATTGAAACATATAATATTGTGGTGACTTAAAACGGTCATCATGTTATTCCCAAATACACTGTTCACTGTTTACACGTTGAAAAGGGACTGAGACAGTGAGATGACAGAGACGCTAACAATATACAGCGCATGGACCGGCCCTTTCACCAATTATTTGGTGAAATCGCTCGATAATGAGTAATTCTCACATGTTTCATCTAATGATTGAGTAAGAGCCACTCTAGTATGATTTTCTTGTTTGTTTTATTCCAAAATTTGTGCTATTCAATCAAATTTGTCATAAACATTGTCATAATTGGAAGGAATTGTGAAAATACCCAGATTTCATTGAATATTTACTCAAAAAATTCACTCAGTTGATTAACTCATTACCAAATTCGCAGTCACTCAAAAGGATTTCTTACAGTGTATATTCGAAAGTTATAAGAATAAAATAAAAAGTAACAGCAAATAATCATTACAAAAACTTGAATCCAACATTATTTTACTTATTTGAGAAATGGGTATCTAATAAAATAGATATTTCTTTTACTAGGCAGAAAAGTAGTCAATCTACATTCGCTACCGTGTGAAACATAGAATTTTTTCTCCAAATGATATAAAACCAATATTTTTTTTGTTGAAAACTCCATCATTTTGTGTTCACCCAATGTCATTTTCAATTTTGCTAACTAATTCCATTAGAATTTCTTGGAACGTTGCGTAGCAACAAAGTTTTTCTGCGAAGGCAGTAAAAGTACACCTTTTCTGCCTGTTAAGCGGCAGGAAAAAGCCACTATCCCTTCTGATTGCGGAGAAGAAAAACCTTTATCAGTCAGATCAGCCTTTACGATCGCAAATGTTTTTGTTTTTCACCCAGTTGTTAAGACATAACAAACATCGTGCAGATTCATTATTGAGGCGATTCCGATGTTTTCTTATAGAATTCTTTCTAAATATGTTTTATTGTGAATGAAATTCTCAAGTCTGCAGTCGGCACGCAGAAATATTTACCTGCAAGACTCGCACGAGACACGAGAAGTCTTGCACGAGACTCAGACCAATAAAAGTCTCGTCTCGTCTTGTCCGAGTCTCGTCTCGAGTCTAGTCTCGAAAACGAGACGAGACCATGCGAGACTCTCGAAAACGAGACTCTCGCGGGCACCACTAATTTTCAGTGGCGCCACAGTTGGTGAATTTATCGATATTCATGGTGAATGTCATTGTACACCATCACCGGTTTTTCTAAGTTTCATATTTTTATTAGATTGAACTATTGTAATAACAACTTTTTTATCCTCTGTGTGATTTTTGTATCTAGCTTAGTTTTTGAGAAAACAATAAAAATTTATTTGACTTCAAATTTTGATGCAGGTGTTTTCAGGACTTCCGTTGAGATAACTCAATAACCTCAATTAGAATCATTTTGAAATTTTGGGGCTTTATACAAGGGGGTCATAAATAAAAACAATTAAAACTTCCAACTTCAACATCCTATATCTCATAAACGGAGCAAGTTTGGACACATGCTCATATAAACTTCATTTTCTAGAATGTCAGAAGGAATCACCCCTTGAATTTTTCGGTGTTATTTAGATACACCCTGTATATACATATGAAGTTTTGAGAAAATTAATGTTCAGGATGGTTTTACATACTTACTAGGTTGACATAAAGCTAGCATGACCGTTGGATTTTTCTGTTGAATGAATGGTAATTAATTCGCGAATATGGTAATAAACTGATAACAAATTGCGTGACTATTGCGAATCTGAAATGTTGAAATGGTTCTGCTAAGTTTATTGGAGTAAAAACTTCATGAGTATTTCTATTAGCTCCTATTGCAGAAGGAATTCTAATGAGAAATGACAAAATGTCGATTATATGAAAACTATATGTGAGTGACTAAAGTACTTATTTTAGATCACAATGTACCTAATTGAATTGTCGGATTTCTTCGTCTCTCGCTGCATTTTTAGTGCATTGTACAACAGCACTATGAGATGACTTATTTCTTGAATCAATGAATGGCCCAAACAACATCACGATTCGTATGCCAAAATATTGTGAAAAACTATTTCAATTCTCTGATTACTTTGTTAAACAAAAGTGATGTTTTGTTTCTATATGTCTGACAGAAAAGTGAGGATGTGTTTCAATTTTGTACTTGAAGAGTCGGTCATCGTGCACGCGACCTATGGCCACAGTTTGACCCTATAAAAACCAGTTGTGTTTCCAGCTTTCTACCCAAATGTTTTGTCCATATCGAATCGACTCGTGGCACTGAATAGCAAAAAATGTGAAGGGTATCTCCCATGCAATAATGGATTTGCTTCTTCGAAGTGCCCACCTGATTTTAGGTTATGTATTTGATATTTTTCATTCCATCATATATACATATAATCCGAGCCTTTCGAGTCCCGAAAGACGTATTCTAATAATTAATATGTGAGGTATGTAGTTTCCCTTCTTCTTAGAAATACAAAGCTCATCAAAATAATACCTATCGCTTCATCATCAGATAGACATGATGGTTCAATTATTCATGATGATTTTGGAATTTCTATGGTCATATTATTATCCTACCATCTTTCAAGCCTCTTATTCATTTCAATTATTCTTATCAGTAAATCCTGACTGGTTAGTTAGAAATTGACAATTCTAAATAGCCGTATAGAGCAGCAATAATACAAGCAGTTGAGTATCATTAGGAGCTATATTGGTTTGATTTGTATTTAATGGCTATTTAGGCCAGATGTAGGATAATCCCATCTAATCCAAAATAATTTCAACCAAGTCGGTCATTTTTCTACGAGCCCGAAGATTTCGGGTTATCCCATGAAAATAGAGTATTCAATTGGCCGAATTCGGTACATGATTCCGTTTGATTAAACCATATACCTTGAAGGCGGTTATACCATTCTTGCACAGAAAAAAATCGAGAGGAAAATTCCACTATATTTAATATTGTAGTTGCATTTATTTGGTAATGCAAACTATATATAGTACATCATAGTGGTAAATAATTTAATCTTCCCTTAATATCACGAGATCTTCAATTATTTCTGGAAATTTTTTCGAGAACATGAATATTTCGAAAATTTCCCGAGTAGATGACGAGGGAGAATTTTCTAAATATTTATGTTCGAGAAAATAATACCGGATATTAGTTGTAGCCAAAGTGGTATTCAGTAAAAAAATTTCAAACTGAAATATTATTGAAACATTACTTGGATAATAACGAATGTTGATGGTTTTGTAAATTTCGAATTCACAAGTATACCTACATAATATTATAAATGGTGAACTGTTGATACATGATTTTCATTTATTGACTTATAGAATGAACACGAAATAATCTGAACTTGAATGTAAATGTCATTTAACCTATGAACGTCAAAAAATATCCAGTGTAATTTCATGCTCCGTTCCCCAAGGAGAAGGACAAACTTTCCAAGAAATTTGTTCAGTTGCTATATATGGTAACGATACGAAATACAGGCATCAGATTGATCGGAAATGTTTGGCGTGAAATATTCAATGAAAATTGGATATTTTCACAGTTTCTTCCAATTATGATTATATTTATGACCAATTTGTTGAACAGCACAAAATATGGTAGAAAACAAACCAGAAAACCATTTGATAGTGGCTTTTACCCAATCGTTAGATGAAACATGTGAGAATCACTCATTCTAGAACGATTTCACCAAATAATTGGGATACGGAACGGTCCATGCGCAGTATTTATTAGCGTTCCACTTGAGGTGAGTTCCCAATGTCACGTTTTTGCTTGACGCGTCGCTCGTCATGCGATCTGATTGGTATCGCTGAATTAGAGAAATATATTTGACGCGATAAAGTGCTGATCATTTGAATGATCATTTACCTAAGGTTATATGTTCTAGAAATATTTTCATTCATTATCAACCATTTCAATGCCAGATCCTCCATGAAAATTAAGAAATGTTCAATGTAACTCGTATTTACAGATTCTCTTGATCTTCCAATGCAAATTCTAATTCATAATTCAATTATAATAGGTTTATATTCAAAATTGGCATCTAGGAGTTTTTGGAGTCGAAGATCATGATTAGTTCGTCATAATTAGAAAGTTATCAAAACTAAAAGAAGAAGAAAATGAATAGAAGCATAGAAAACTAGAGAGATAGATTATTGAACTGAAAATAAGTTGAAAATAAATATCTAGTATAGTTTGAGAAACTTTTCTTATAGTCACGCTTTCACGGTTAGTCAAACTGAAAAGTAGAAAATAAAATAATGAACATAGCAAATCAACGTTTGCCAGGATTCTATAATAAATTAAATTACTCTTTTCCTTCAAATTTATTTTAGTAAATAGCGTAGCAACACGCGCAGGGTACAGCTAGTGTAATATATTATTGAATTGAGCTCTTGATAGAAATTTGAAGAATTCCTAAATAAATTGGGTGTTCCATTCGAAAATAAGTAATAACTGAAGCATGGATTTCCCTGTATGTTTCATTTCCCCTTATAGGTAAATGTAACAAACTGAAAATAAATATCTATACTTGTCTCGAGAGATATGCCTACCACAGGAATGGATAGTTTGGCTAAAAATTAATTCATTCAGTACTTTGGGGGTGGTAATAACCCCTTTCGCCCCTTCCTGTATCCGCCACTGTTGGAAAATGTAAATTGAAATTAGTGCATTTCACTTCTCATACGCGATCTTAGTAATTAGAATTATAGTTAGCAGTATCTACCCTACATATCTGAGAATTGACAACATGGCGTTGGAGTTGGAGGGAGAGTGTCAGCTATTCTCGAGAGGGACAGTTTTCGTTTCGCCATTGGGAGGGGATGGCTTGAAGCCGCACCCTTGTCTTGCACAGTATTCGGTTTTCCGTTTGCTTACGGTTACAGTCTTCATAATGTACGGTGTCGTGTTGCGGTACGGATTATTTTAAAAATATCTACCTACTTGTGTTCATAAAGTTGTCGCAACCGTCAAAAGATTCACTTTCTCATTTTGTTCGCTTGGAGTGATGACACCGAAGGTGGCACTATGTTGTTATAATGTGTGTTGAATTCGCGAGCGGGTTATTAAGTGGTTGTAAGTTCCGAGACCTGTTGACCTGTTGATATTCTGTTGACCGACGTGCTGGCTGAGGATATAAATCATAAAAATGGGTGAGTCGTGTTTGTCTCTTACTAACTGTTGCAACCTGTGTGTGCATGCCACAGCAAAATATGTCACAACTTGGTACCGGTGTGAAACTGGCAGACCAGGCCAGCGGCCAAAATTTCCGAAGTTACTCGAAGGACCAGTGGCGCACCAGATATTTTTTTTAGGGCGTGAACTTCGCAGACCATTGGCAGCTGAATTTCCAAAGATCTCGAATGAACAGTGGCTGACCTCGAAAATATTTTTGTCTGTGAAATTATTGCAATGAGATATTATGATTCCTATTCACATAACAATTATTACAGTTATTGTGGAATAAACATGATTATAAATATGAACACCTAGCAAATATAGAAGTATTTACTTAATATTTTCTCATTGACAAAAGTATGTGGTGGTGTAACTGGTGTAAAACAACGCATTATTAATTAAGAAAAATAATATATAAATTCTTAGAGGGCTCATTGGCCCTAGGACTGCCGCTATCAAACATGATGGAAACGCATTAATTCCTTCTAAAGAATATCATTTCTACCAGGAATAAATCACTATATATACCTCTGCCTGCTGAGTATTTTCTTTCGATGCAGCACGCTCAACTACAAAATTAATTTCTGAGGCTCAGCACAGGACTGCCGCGATCAAACATGATAGAAACGCTTTATTTTCATCCAAAGAGTGATACCTACCAGGAATAATCAATACCTCTGCCTGCTGAGTATTTTTTTTTCGTTGCACCACCCTCGAACTCCAAAATTCATTTCTGAGGCTCTGCACAGGACTGCCGCGATCAAACATGATAGAAAGGCTTTATTTTCACCCGAAGAATGATACCTACCAGGAATAATTACTACCTCTGCCTGCTGAGTATTTATTTTCGATGCACCACCCTCAACTTTAAAATTCATTTCTGAGGCTCTGCACAGGACTGCCGCGATCAAACATGATAGAAAGGCTTTATTTTCATCTAAAGAATGATACCTACCAGGAATAATCACTACCTCTGCCTGCTGAGTATTTTTTTTTTCGATGCACGACCCTCGAACTCCAAAATTCATTTCTGAGGCTCTGCACAGGACTGCCGCGATCAAACATGATAAAAAGTCTTTATTTTCATCCAAAGAATGATACCTGCCAGAAATTATTACTACCTCTGCCCGAGCCTCTGCCTGCTCAGTATTTTTTTTTCGATGCACCACCTTCGAACTTCAAAATTCATTTCTGAGGCTCTGCACAGGACTGCCGCGATCAAACATGATAGAAAGGCTTCATTTTCATCCAAAGAATGATACCTACCAGGAATAATTACTACCTCTGCCTACTGAGTACTTTTTTTTCGATGCACAACCCTCGAACTTCAAAATTCATTTCTGATGCTCTGCACAGGACTGCCGCGATCAAACATGATAGAAAGGCTTTATTTTCATCCAAAGTATGATACCTACCAGAAATAATTACTACCTCTGCCTGCTGAGTACTTTTTTTTTTCGATGCACCACCCTCGAACTTCAAAATTCATTTCTGAGGCTCTGTACAGGACTGCCGCGATCAAACATGATAGAAAGGCTTTATTTTCATCCAAAAAATGATACCTACCAGGGATAATCACTACCTCTGCCTGCTGAGTATTTTTTTTCGATGCACCACCCTCACCTTTAAAATTCATTTCTGAGGCTCTGCACAGGACTGCCGCGATCAAACATGATAGAAAGGCTTTATTTTCATCCAAAGTATGATACCTACCAGAAATAATTACTACCTCTGCCTGCTGAGTACTTTTTTTTTTCGATGCACCACCCTCGAACTTCAAAATTCATTTCTGAGGCTCTGTACAGGACTGCCGCGATCAAACATGATAGAAAGGCTTTATTTTCATCCAAAAAATGATACCTACCAGGAATAATCACTACCTCTGCCTGCTGAGTATTTTTTTTTCGATGCACCACCCTCGAACTCCAAAATTCATTTCTGAGGCTCTGCACAGGACTGCCGCGATCAAACATGATAAAATGTCTTTATTTTCATCCAAAGAATGATACCTGCCAGAAATTATTACTACCTCTGCCCGAGCCTCTGCCTGCTGAGTATTTTTTTTTCGATGCACCACCCTCGAACTTCAAAATTCATTTCTGAGGCTCTGCACAGGACTGCCGCGATCAAACATGATAGAAAGGCTTTATTTTCATCCAAAGAATGATACCTACCAGGAATAATCACTACCTCTGCCTGCTGAGTATTTTTTTTCGATGCACCACCCTCACCTTCAAAATTCATTTCTGAGGCTCTGCACAGGACTGCCGCGATCGAACATGATAGAAAGGCTTTATTTTCATCCAAAGAATGATACCTACCAGGAATAATTAACGTACGTTACGCCGGCACGAACACGTCAACAAAATCAAAAAAATTTTATACCAGAATTTAGTGCTTTTTAGTTGCTAATTTGTTCCACTTTACAAAAATTTGTTGCTTATGCAGATATAGCAAAAATTGAGTCCATGCCAGCTTCACGAGAAGTTGGCACGGCAACTTGTTCATTTCAACTCCGAATTGGGAAACAAGTATACCAAATTGTAGTGCTAATTTGTTGCTAATTTGTTCCCCCATTCGAATTTCCGCATTTATCTCCATTAAAGAAAAAAATGATTCCTTGCCAGCTTCATGAGAAGTTGGCACGGCAACTTTCACATTTTAACAGGGATTTGGGAAACAAATAAACCAAATTGTAGTGCTAATTTGTTGCTAATTTGTTCCCACTTTCAAATTTTTGTTACTTTTTTTTTCGGAAATGATCATTATAGAAGATGCTATGCTAGACTATTTTTTCGAAAAATCCGTTAAATTAGGTACATAAAAAACGCAAAAACGATCATGCCAGAATTTGTTGCTTCCTTGTTGTTGATTTGTTCCCTTTTTAGAATTTTTGTTGCTCTTTTTTTTTGGAAACTATGGTGATAGAAGATGCCATGCTAGACTAATTTTTCGAAAACTCCGTTAAATGACATAAAAACGCAAAAACGATTATGCCAGAATTTGCTGCTTCCTTGTTGTTAATTTGTTCCCTTTTCAGAATTTTTGTTGCTCTTTATTTTTTTTGTGGAAACTATGGTGATAGAAGATGCCATGCTAGACTAATTTTTCGAAAACTCCGTTAATTGAAATAAAAACGCAAAAACGATTATGCCAGAATTTGTTGCTTCCTTGTTGTTAATTTGTTCCCTTTTCAAAATTTTCGTTGCTCTTTATTTTTTTTTTGGAAACTATGGTGATAGAAGATGCCATGCTAGACTAATTTTTCGAAAACTCCGTTAATTGACATAAAAACGCAAAAACGATTATGCCAGAATTTGTTGCTTCCTTGTTGTTAATTTGTTCCCTTTTCAAAATTTTTGTTGCTCTTTATTTTTTTTTTTTTTTGAAACTATGGTGATAGAAGATGCCATGCTAGACTAATTTTTCGAAAACTCCGTTAATTGACATAAAAACGCAAAAACGATTATGCCAGAATTTGTTGCTTCCTTGTTGTTAATTTGTTCCCTTCTCAAAATTTTCGTTGCTCTTTATTTTTTTTTTTGGAAACTATGGTGATAGAAGATGCCATGCTAAACTGATTTTTCGAAAACTCCGTTAATTGACATAAAAACGCATAAACGATTATGCCAGAATTTGTTGCTTTCTTGTTGTTAATTTGTTCCTATTTTAAAATTTTTGTTACTTTTTTTTCGGAAATAATCATTATAGAAGATGTCATGCTAGACTAATTTTTCGAAAACTCCGTTAAATGACATAAAAACGCAAAACCGATCATGCCAGAATTTGTTGCTTCCTTGTTGTTAATTTGTTCCCGTTTTAGAATTTTTGTTGCTCTTTATTTTTTTTTGGAAACTATAGTGATAGAAGATGCCATGCTAGACTGATTTTTCGAAAACTCCGTTAATTTACATAAAAACACAAAAACGATTATGCCAGAATGTGTTGCTTTCTTGTTGTTAATTTGTTCCTCTTTTACAATTTTTGTTACTTTTTTTTTTTTCGGAAATGATCATTATAGAAGATGCCATGCTCGACTAATTTTTCGAAAACTCCGTTAAATGACATGAAAACGCATAACCGATCATGCCAGAATTTGTTGCTTTCTTGTTGTTAATTTGTTCCCTTTTTAGAATTTTTGTTGCTTTTTTTTTTGGAAACTATGGTGATAGAAGATGCCATGCTAGACTAATTTTTCGAAAACTCCGTTAATTGACTTAAAAACGCAAAAACGATTATGCCAAAATTTGTTGCTTTCTTGTTGTTAATTTGTTCCTCTTTTAAAATTTTTGTTACATATTTTTTCGGAAATGATCATTATAGAAGATGCCATGCTCGACTAATTTTTCGAAAACTCCGTTAAATGACATGAAAACGCAAAAACGATGATGTCAGAATTTGTTGCTTCTTTGTTATTAATTTGTTCCCTTCTTAGAATTTTTGTTGCTCTTTTTTTTTTTGGAAACTATGTTGATAGAAGATGCCATGCTAGACTAATTTTTCGAAAACTCCGTTAATTGACATATAAACGCAAAAACGATTATGCCAGAATTTGTTGCTTTCTTGTTGTTAATTTGTTCCTCTTTCAAAATTTTTGTTAAATTTTTTTTCGGAAATGATCATTAGGGAAGATGTCATGCTAGACTAATTTTTCGAAAACTCCGTTAAATGACATAAAAACGCAAAACCGATCATGCCAGAATTTGATGCTTCCTTGTTGTTAATTTGTTCCCGTTTTAGAATTTTTGTTGCTCTTTATTTTTTTTTGGAAACTATAGTGATAGAAGATGCCATGCTAGACTAATTTTTCGAAAACTCCGTTAATTGACATAAAAACACAAAAACGATTATGCCAGAATTTGTTGCTTTCTTGTTGTTAATTTGTTCCTCTTTCAAAATTTTTGTTAAATTTTTTTTCGGAAATGATCATTAGGGAAGATGTCATGCTAGACTAATTTTTCGAAAACTCCGTTAAATGACATAAAAACGCAAAACCGATCATGCCAGAATTTGATGCTTCCTTGTTGTTAATTTGTTCCCGTTTTAGAATTTTTGTTGCTCTTTATTTTTTTTTGGAAACTATAGTGATAGAAGATGCCATGCTAGACTAATTTTTCGAAAACTCCGTTAATTGACATAAAAACGCAAAAACGATTATGCCAGAATTTGTTGCTTTCTTGTTGTTAATTTGTTCCTCTTTTACAATTTTTATTACTTTTTTTTTTTTTTCGGAAATGATCATTATAGAAGATGCCATGCTCGACTAATTTTTCGAAAACTCCGTTAAATGACATGAAAACGCATAACCGATCATGCCAGAATTTGTTGCTTTCTTGTTGTTAATTTGTTCCCTTTTTAGAATTTTTGTTGCTTTTTTTTTTGGAAACTATGGTGATAGAAGATGCCATGCTAGACTAATTTTTCGAAAACTCCGTTAATTGACTTAAAAACGCAAAAACGATTATGCCAAAATTTGTTGCTTTCTTGTTGTTAATTTGTTCCTCTTTTAAAATTTTTGTTACATATTTTTTCGGAAATGATCATTATAGAAGATGCCATGCTCGACTAATTTTTCGAAAACTCCGTTAAATGACATGAAAACGCAAAAACGATGATGTCAGAATTTGTTGCTTCTTTGTTATTAATTTGTTCCCTTCTTAGAATTTTTGTTGCTCTTTTTTTTTTTGGAAACTATGTTGATAGAAGATGCCATGCTAGACTAATTTTTCGAAAACTCCGTTAATTGACATATAAACGCAAAAACGATTATGCCAGAATTTGTTGCTTTCTTGTTGTTAATTTGTTCCTCTTTCAAAATTTTTGTTAAATTTTTTTTCGGAAATGATCATTAGGGAAGATGTCATGCTAGACTAATTTTTCGAAAACTCCGTTAAATGACATAAAAACGCAAAACCGATCATGCCAGAATTTGATGCTTCCTTGTTGTTAATTTGTTCCCGTTTTAGAATTTTTGTTGCTCTTTATTTTTTTTTGGAAACTATAGTGATAGAAGATGCCATGCTAGACTAATTTTTCGAAAACTCCGTTAATTGACATAAAAACACAAAAACGATTATGCCAGAATTTGTTGCTTTCTTGTTGTTAATTTGTTCCTCTTTTAAAATTTTTGTTACTTTTTTTTTTTTTTTCGGAAATGATCATTATAGAAGATGCCATGCTCGACTAATTTTTCGAAAACTCCGTTAAATGACATGAAAACGCATAACCGATCATGCCAGAATTTGTTGCTTTCTTGTTGTTAATTTGTTCCCTTTTTAGAATTTTTGTTGCTTTTTTTTTTTGGAAACTATGGTGATAGAAGATGCCATGCTAGACTAATTTTTCGAAAACTCCGTTAATTGACTTGAAAACGCAAAAACGATTATGCCAAAATTTGTTGCTTTCTTGTTGTTAATTTGTTCCTCTTTTAAAATTTTTGTTACATATTTTTTCGGAAATGATCATTATAGAAGATGCCATGCTCGACTAATTTTTCGAAAACTCCGTTAAATGACATGAAAACGCAAAAACGATGATGTCAGAATTTGTTGCTTCTTTGTTATTAATTTGTTCCCTTCTTAGAATTTTTGTTGCTCTTTTTTTTTTTGGAAACTATGTTGATAGAAGATGCCATGCTAGACTAATTTTTCGAAAACTCCGTTAATTGACATATAAACGCAAAAACGATTATGCCAGAATTTGTTGCTTTCTTGTTGTTAATTTGTTCCTCTTTCAAAATTTTTGTTAAATTTTTTTTCGGAAATGATCATTAGGGAAGATGTCATGCTAGACTAATTTTTCGAAAACTCCGTTAAATGACATAAAAACGCAAAACCGATCATGCCAGAATTTGTTGCTTCCTTGTTGTTAATTTGTTCCCTTTTCGGAATTTTTGTTGCTCTTTATTTTTTTTTTTTTTTGAAACTATGGTGATAGAAGATGCCATGCTAGACTAATTTTTCGAAAACTCCGTTAAATGACATGAAAACGCAAAAACGATCATGTCAGAATTTGTTGCTTCTTTGTTATTAATTTGTTCCCTTCTTAGAATTTTTGTTGCTCTTTTTTGTTTTGGAAACTATGTTGATAGAAGATGCCATGCTCGACTAATTTTTCGAAAACTCCGTTAAATGACATGAAAACGCAAAAACGATGATGTCAGAATTTGTTGCTTCTTTGTTATTAATTTGTTCCCTTCTTAGAATTTTTGTTGCTCTTTTTTTTTTGGAAACTATGTTGATAGAAGATGCCATGCTAGACTAATTTTTCGAAAACTCCGTTAATTGACATATAAACGCAAAAACGATTATGCCAGAATTTGTTGCTTTCTTGTTGTTAATTTGTTCCTCTTTCAAAATTTTTGTTGAATTTTTTTTCGGAAATGATCATTAGGGAAGATGTCATGCTAGACTAATTTTTCGAAAACTCCGTTAAATGACATAAAAACGCAAAACCGATCATGCCAGAATTTGATGCTTCCTTGTTAATTTGTTCCCTTTTCGGAATTTTTGTTGCTCTTTATTTTTTTTTTTTTTGGAAACTATGGTGATAGAAGATGCCATGCTAGACTAATTTTTCGAAAACTCCGTTGAATGACATAAAAACGCAAAAACGAATATGCCAGAATTTGTTGCTTACTTGTTGTTAATTTGTTCCTCTTTTAAAATTTTTGTTACTTTTTTTTCGGAAATGATCATTATAGAAGATGCCATGCTCGACTAATTTTTCGAAAACTCCGTTAAATGACATGAAAACGCAAAAACGATGATGTCAGAATTTGTTGCTTCTTTGTTATTAATTTGTTCCCTTCTTAGAATTTTTGTTGCTCTTTTTTTTTTTGGAAACTATGTTGATAGAAGATGCCATGCTAGACTAATTTTTCGAAAACTTCGTTAATTGACATATAAACGCAAAAACGATTATGCCAGAATTTGTTGCTTTCTTGTTGTTAATTTGTTCCTCTTTCAAAATTTTTGTTAAATTTTTTTTCGGAAATGATCATTATGGAAGATGTCATGCTAGACCGTTAAATGACATAAAAACGCAAAAACGATCATGCCAGGATTTGTTGCTTCCTTGTTATTAATTTGTTCCCTTTTAAGAATTTTTGTTGCTCTTTATTTTTTTTGGAAACTATGGTGATAGAAGATGCCATGCTAGACTAATTTTTCGAAAACTCCGTTAAATGACAAAAACGCAAAAACGATTATGCCAGAATTTGTTGTTTTCTTGTTGTTAATTTGTTCCTCTTTTAAAATTTTTGTTACATTTTTTTTCGGAAATGATCATTATAGAAAATGTCATGCTAGACTAATTTTTCGAAAACTCCGTTAAATGACATAAAAACGCAAAAACGATTATGCCAGATTTTGTTGCTTTCTTGTTGTTAATTTGTTCCTCATTTACAATTTTTGTTACTTTTTTTTTCGGAAATGATCATTATAGAAGATGTCATGCTAGACTAATTTTTCGAAAACTCCGTTAAATGACATAAAAACGCAAAAACGATCATGCCAGAATTTGTTGCGTTTTTATGTCATTTAACGGAGTTTTCGAAAAATTAGTCTAGCATGGCATCTTTTATCACCATAATTTTCAAAAGAAAAGAATGAATAGCAACAAAAATTCTAAAAAGGGAACAAATCAACAACAAGGAAGCAAGAAATTCTGGCATGATCGGTTTTGCGTTTTTATGTCATTTAACGGAGTTTTCGAAAAATTAGTCTAGCATGACATCTTCTATAATAATCATTTCCAAAAAAAAAAACAGTTTTCGAAAAATTAGTCTAGCATGACATCTTCTATAATGATCATTTCCAAAAAAAAACAGTAACAAAAATTGGAAAAGAGGAACAAATTAACAACAAGAAAGCAACAAATTCTGACATGATCGTTTTTGCGTTTTTATGTCATTTAACGGAGTTTTCGAAAAATTAGTCTAGCATGACATTTTCTATAATGAACATTTCCGAAAAAAAATGTAACAAAAATTTTAAAAGAGGAACAAATTAACAACAAGAAAACAACAAATTCTGGCATAATCGTTTTTGCGTTTTTGTCATTTAACGGAGTTTTCGAAAAATTAGTCTAGCATGGCATCTTCTATCACCATAGTTTCCAAAAAAAATAAAGAGCAACAAAAATTCTTAAAAGGGAACAAATTAATAACAAGGAAGCAACAAATCCTGGCATGATCGTTTTTGCGTTTTTATGTCATTTAACGGTCTAGCATGACATCTTCCATAATGATCATTTCCTGAAAAAAATGTAACAAAAATTTCAAAAGAGGAACAAATTAACAACAAGAAAGCAACAAATTCTGACATAATCGTTTTTGCGTTTTTATGTCATTCAACGGAGTTTTCGAAAAATTAGTCTAGCATGGCATCTTCTATCACCATAGTTTCCAAAAAAAAAAAAAAAATAAAGAGCAACAAAAATTCAAAATAGGGAACAAATTAATCACAAGGAAGCAACAAATTCTGGCATGATCGTTTTTGCGATTTTATGTCATTTAACGGAGTTTTCGAAAGATTAGTCTATATAGGGTGACATCTTCTATAATGATCATTTCCGAAAAAAAAAAGTAACAAGAATTTGAAAGTGGGAACAAATTAGCAACAAATTAGCACTATGATTTGGTATATTTGTTTTCCAAATCCGTGTTGAAATGTAAAAGTTGCCGTGCCAACTTCTCATGAAGCTGGCAAGGAATCATTTTTTTCTTTAATGGAGATAAATGCGAAATTCGAATGGGGGAACAAATTAGCAACAAATTAGCAGTACAATTTGGTATACTTGTTTCCCAATTCGGAGTTAAAATGAAAAAGTTGCTGTGCCAACTTCTCGTGAAGCTGACATGGACTCAATTTTTGCTATATCTGCATAAGCAACAAATTTTTGGAAAGTGGAACAAATTAGCAACTAAAAAGCACTTAATTCTGGTATAATTTTTTTTGGATTTTGTTGAAGTGGTCGTGCCGGCGTAACGTACGTCATTTACGTGGCTCTGCACAGGACTGCCGCGATCAAACATGATAGAAAGTCTTTATTTTCATCCAAAGAATGATACCTACCAGAAATTATTACTACCTCTGCATGCTGGGTATTTTTTTTTTCGATGCACCACCCTCGAACTTCAAAATTCATTTCTGAGGCTCTGCGCAGGACTGCCGCGATCAAACATGATAAAAAGGCTTTATTTTCATCCAAAGAAGGATACCTACCAGGCATAATCACTACCTCTGCCTGCTGAGTATTTTTTTTTTCGATGCACCACCCTCGAACTCCAAAATTCATTTCTTAGGCTCTGCACAGGACTGCCGCGATCAAACATGATAGAAAGGCTTTATTTTCATCCAAAGAATGATATCTACCAGGAATAATTACTTCCTCTGCCTGCTGAGTATTTTTTTTTTCGATGCACCACCCTCAACTTTAAAATTCATTTCTGAGGCTCTGCACAGGACTGCCGCGATCAACCATGATAGAAAGTCTTTATTTTCATCCAAAGAATGATACCTACCAGAAATTATTACTACCTCTGCCTGCTGAGTATTTTTTTTTCGATGCACGACCCTCGAACTTCAAAATTCATTTCTGAGGCTCTGCACAGGACTGCCGCGATCAAACATGATAAAAAGGCTTTATTTTCATCCAAAGAATGATACCTACCAGGAATAATTACTACCTCTGCCTGCTGAGTATTTTTTTTTTCTCGATGCACCACTCTCGAACTTCAAAATTCATTTCTGAGGCTCTGCACAGGACTGCCGCGATCAACCATGATAGAAAGTCTTTATTTTCATCCAAAGAATGATACCTACCAGAAATTATTACTACCTCTGCCTGCTGAGTATTTTTTTTTCCATGCATCACCCTCGAACTTCAAAATTCATTTCTGAGGCTCTGCATAGGACTGCCGCGATCAAACATGATAAAAAGGCTTTATTTTCATCCAAAGAATGATACCTACCAGGAATAATTACTACCTCTGCCTGCTGAGTATTTTTTTTTCTCGATGCACCACTCTCGAACTTCAAAATTCATTTCTGAGGCTCTGCACAGGACTGCCGTGATCAACCATGATAGAAAGTCTTTATTTTCATCCAAAGAATGATACCTACCAGAAATTATTACTACCTCTGCCTGCTGAGTATTTTTTTTTTCGATGCATCACCCTCGAACTTCAAAATTCATTTCTGAGGCTCTGCACAGGACTGCCGCGATCAAACATGATAAAAAGGCTTTATTTTCATCCAAAGAATGATACCTACCAGGAATAATTACTACCTCTGCCTGCTGAGTATTTTTTTTTTTTCGATGCACAACCCTCGAACTTCAAAATTCATTTCTGATGCTCTGCACAGGACTGCCGCGATCAAACATGATAGAAAGGCTTTATTTTCATC
This sequence comes from Phaedon cochleariae, assembly GCA_918026855.4. Taxonomy (NCBI): domain Eukaryota; kingdom Metazoa; phylum Arthropoda; class Insecta; order Coleoptera; family Chrysomelidae; genus Phaedon; species Phaedon cochleariae. The sequence goes on from OU896715.1 coordinate 48,574,289, forward strand.
CAAAGTATGATACCTACCAGAAATAATTACTACCTCTGCCTGCTGAGTACTTTTTTTTTCGATGCACCACCCTCGAACTTCAAAATTCATTTCTGAGGCTCTGCACAGGACTGCCGCGATCAAACATGATAGAAAGGCTTTATTTTCATCCAAAAAATGATACCTACCAGGGACAATCACTACCTCTGCCTGCTGAGTATTTTTTTTCGATGCACCACCCTCACCTTTAAAATTCATTTCTGAGGCTCTGCACAGGACTGCGGCGATCAAACATGATAGAAAGTCTGTATTTTCATCCAAAGAATGATACCTACCAGAAATTATTACTACCTCTGCCTGCTGAGTATTTTATTTCGATGCACCACCCTCGAACTTCAAAATTCATTTCTGAGGCTCTGCACAGGACTGCCGCGATCAACCATGATAGAAAGGCTTTATTTTCATGGTAAAGTGGTAAAAGAGGAATGTTTTCCACTTCCTGTTCACTTTCGGTTCCACCGGAAAATACTCCGGTTTTGTATTTTCAAATGAAACACCCTGTATATTGTGAATTTTTTTAATTCCTAAGAAAATTCTGGATCAAGATATTACATTTTCCGAATTTTTTACACATATCTGCTATTTGATTCACTTTTAATATTGAATCTAAGGACCTCCAATGATGTCAGAAGATTATAATCACAAGTTCCGAAAATAGCTATTTGTATAACGAGGCCCAGATAGCACAAGTATATACATTCATAGAATATTCATACAAGCACATTATGGAACATTTGAATGTTCTGACTGAATTTCACATTTTCTGGAAATTCTCTGAATATTCTGGAGATGCTCTGAGTTCATTATCAAAATATACAGTGTCATTCATAAAGTCGGCATCATTATTTTGAAATTCGCCTGGGGCGTTAAGTTTTGTTCGTATTTTCAACAACCTATATCTCGAAAAGGGCGAGTTTAAAAGTATATGTTTATATGAACTTTTTTTCAATTTTTTCGACGAGTACAACAAACTGTTGAATTTTTTGTATTACAAACCGGACCACCCTGTATATGAGGAGACAGTCTTGTGCGCCGTAGAAAGATATAACAATACCATCGTACAATACTACTTGATACATCTTTTTGTATAGTTTATGTGAAGTCAGTTGAACAGATCATCAAAGGAATGTCGGGCCGTGCTGCCGCTCTCTTTGAACTTTCATAGGAACCGACGGTTCGCGGTGTTGTGTTTTTCCAACTGACTTCACATAAACTGCAAAGCTCCTAATCTTAGGGTTGATTTCCCCGAAATCGTTAACGCGATTTATAAACATAAATAACTCTCTCGGCACTAAAAATTCCCCTCCTGTCGTCGCCCGTCCCTTGTCGATATGAATGACCTCGTTAATAATGGCACTGGGCTGAACCGGCCAAACAATTTTACACAGTGTCCTCGCATAATCCGTACGCATCGTCGCAACGTGATTTAGTGGGAGCACAAAATAAATCTTATTTTCGTTGTGTCTTGATGACAAGATCTTGCTCGAGCTTATTTTTATCGGATAAATTTCTCTTCCTATAGCGAATATGTGAACAATACCCATCAATAATCATACTTGACACGACAGAAACAGAAATTTTGACGGTCGCATACTATAGATGAAGTATGTTTTTGAGAAACACGGAGTTTATCAGCGATAAAACAGGATGAACCTTTTTTGACAAACATCATCGTCACATGGCGTTTCTTGTGGAGAGTTGATTTATCGCTGGAAAAAGGAGGACATTTTAGGCCAAACTTTTTTCGATGTCATGATGACAAAATCAAAGTGGGTAATGGTAATTTTTATACATGAATTAAATTGTGACTTGAAATACCACTAAAGAGCTTCAGTTATTAACGAGAATTTTCCCGAGAACACGATTTATTTGAAATACCAGGATACAATGAGAGAGTATACGCTAATTTTGAATTCGATAGCGGAAAGCGAATTTTTTAAAAAACAACGAGTAACTATGATGAACTTTATTCAAGAGATGAACAATTGAGAAAAAGCCGGCAAATAATGAATGCAACTGGTTTTATTAAACAAATGTGCTGAGTCGGGTGCATCTCTGATGCTGGTGGAGAGGGTACACGTGGCTTCCCATAACTCCTCCGCCCTTAGAGTGAAATCTGGGGGTTGACAACAGGTTTCCTTGCTAGGGTGCTGTCTGACTGGTCGGCATCACCCTGTATATACTGCGTTCTGGATTGGATGAATCTTCGATAGTAGAAGTATGCGACCGCTGCTACTGCGATGGCCATGAAGAGGTAGATGACTATGGTCCAAACACTTATGCCAAAATGGATTTTCTCTTTTGACATATTTCTGATTCTATGGTGCTGATGGTCCAAGGATGCGGCAATGTGTTTTACTTCGTCGAGGCTAATGCTGTCTAATTTCAGGGGTTGAAATTCTTCAAGAGTATTCTTGATCACTGGAAGATTTATGTCTATTTTTGGTAGTTCAATGTTCTTGTAGACCGCGGGTTCTGATAGATTCTGATATACATGTCCTCAATATCTAGAACACACTGTGAATTAAGTTCCAAAATAAATGTTCCTTTGGTAGGTATATTGTCCATCTGGGATCCACACTTTTGCTTGACCAGTGTAGTTTTCGGTGAAACTACAATCCACTTATTATCTTCAAGTTTCTGCAGTTTTATTGACTTTATGTCAACAGGGATCGGTTGGCAGCTAGTGATGTTGTTTGAGTATTTCAGCATCTGAATTTCGCATGGGGCATCTTCTTTTATCTTGACAGGGCTTGATTCGTGGCACAAAAATTGTTCAGCTGAGACTTCTTGACAATTTTGATCGAAGAACATGTAATTTTGCTCATTTAGGATGAGGAACTTCGATTGGGGTATAATAGTTTGATACATCTTATTATGGAAAGTTGGTAATGGATAGAGGTGGAAATAATTGTAATTTTCATTCTCAACAATTGGGACTTCTATAATGAAAATAATTTGATTGCCTTTTGAATAGCACTTGATTTCTATCACTCTCTCATAAATAAGAATATTTTCTATAGTTGGCTCGAAAGGTAATTTATTCATTTTTAGAACAGGGTTGATCAGTTTCATTTCATTCAAAAGTTCAATTGGTTCTACCATTGAGTTATGGAATGTGTTCAATTTTGAAAACGTTATGGCAATTTCAATTTTCTCAAGTATATCGTACATTTCCTGAAAAGCCATAATAATTCGTGATACCAAGGTATGGAATAGAAAGTGATTGTAAGAATTTGTATATTGAATCTTTGTGTCATTCAAGACTTTTTGTATCTGTATGATCTTGGTTTGTAAAGTTTTCTGATTGTCAGCCAAAATTTGAGTATTATTTTTGAATATATTAATTGATTTTTGCAAAAGTGTAATCTGTTCATCAACTAACGTTTTGATTTCCATTTGATTGTCAGATAATGCCTCAATTGCTTTGTCAAATTTTTCTGCATCACTTTGGTCTAAATTGCCTGTTATTGATTTGATTATTGATCCTAATCCATCTATTAGTCCGCGTTTAGTTCTGGTTCTATCGTTATTTGAAATAGGGTTCAATTGATCAATTTGGTTCGTTATTCTCTTTTCTAGTGAAAATGCCAAGTTATATAAGTTATAGAATTCTCTTCTGAAGTAAAATTACTCTCAATTGCATCTTTGATTACTTGAAACTTTGATCGAAGTACTCTAAATTCTTCAACTACGTTACTGATATCATATATCTGTATGAAAGACCAATAGTCGACTTTATTTTTAGCGTTTCCTAGTTTCAATGTCAATAGTCCGGGATTGTCAGCAAGGTCATGAAATGTCGGGTAGGTCAATTCTCCGTTTATGTGGAATTCTGTGACGTAGAGGCACGTGGCGAATCTGTAACAATAGGAAGGTTTTTTAATTCCTTGATATGAATAATTTCATTTTTCTTGCTATGCTTACTAAGGATTTCTACTCGATTTCTGTCTAAGATTTTTGTTATCTCGAACGGTCCTAGGAATTTATTATTCTTCTTATTGCGGTTTTGAGAAATTTGTTTATAAACGATTTGTCCTACTACGAAATCTGGATTAGTGTCACCTTGAGTATTTAATTTTGAAATGATTTTCTGTTTGTTTGCTTCTAGAGTATCTTTTACATTTGAATAAACGTGTTCTAATTTCTTTTTATGATTTTCGGCATAGTCCGTAAAAAATGAATTTGGAAAAAATATTTCATTAGGGTTTCTTGAATGGGTATGGCCAAAGGTTAGTTCAAATGAAGCATAGTTTGTTGCGCTATGTATTGAGTTATTGTATCCAATAATAGCGTAATCCATTAAATTGTCTTGTTCTTCGGGATACATTTCTTTGATGATTCTAAGATGTTCAATAATTGTTGAATGGAATCTTTCAACTAAACTGTTTGATTCGTGATGAGCTGTTGTTGTGAAATGAATTTTGATCTTGTGTAGATTTAGTATTTCTTTGACCGTTTCGTTATTGAATTCAGTGCCATTATCAATTATACATTTTTCAGGAATTCCAAAAGATGAAAAATACTTGATTAGGGCATTACTAACATTTATAGCGGTTTTTCCAGCTATTTGAAATGCTTGCGCGAATTTTGTGAATGAATCTACTAGTGTTAAATAGTTTTTATCATCGTAAAAGAAGAGGTCTATATATTATGAACTATCTGAAAAGGCTTAGAAGGTGTTTCTGTTATCATTAGTGGAGTATATGGTTTTTTCCTAGCGTATTTCGTGCGTTGACAAATTTCGCATGAATTTATGAATTTTGTGACCGATTCTTCAATTCCTATCCAATAGTAATTCTTCATGATTTTTTCCAAGGTTTCGGATATACCTCTATGGTTAGTTTTGCTCTCGTGGTGATTTTTGAGAATTGCAATTTATTCGTCTTTGTCTTGTACGGTGTTCACTCTTCGTGTGCATTTAATTAATTTTGGTCCTCGTTCTGAGAATTTCTCAATGTAGACTTTATTGAAAGATTCGTATAGTTTATCTGTATGGAAGTGCATACAGTATGTCTTGCCAGAAATGGTGTAGTCTCTCAAGAATTCTAGAATCAATGTGTCATTATCTGTTTCTGGGATTTCGATTGTCACGATTTTATGGTGTTCATAGTTTTCTTGTGAAACTTTGAGTCTAGGGTAAATTTGAGGAAATACTAATATTTGGTTCACTTTATTGTTAATTATTTCGTCTAAAATTTTTATGTCATTGTTAGTAGTTTCATTGAAGGTCGAATGTTGTGTTGATGTACCAGTGTCGTCGTTAGTGATTTTGTCAGGGGGTTGAACAGGAGGCTGGACTTGTATGTCTGAAATGACTTGTATTTTTGGTGTCACGATCTTGTCATGTTCAGGAGGTTTGTTTTTCGGTGGTTCAAAGTATTGGGATAGATTTCGGAGGTATTCGAGGGTTTCTGAGACTATGTCACCAGGGTTATTGATCACTGATTCGTCGTCTAAAGCGTTTATGGTAATCCTCGAAAGAGCGTCTGCGTTAGTATTTTGTTTTCCGTTTTTGTATGCAATGTCGTAGTCGAATTCTTCTAATTTCAGTCTCCAGCGAATTAATTTCGATTTTGGTTCTTTGATGTTGAAAATCCAAACTAATGGTCGGTGATCTGTATAAATAGTGAATTTTCTACCAAATAAGTATGGTCTGAAGTATCTACAGGCCCATACAATAGCAAGAAGTTTTTTTTCTATAGTGCTATATCGTTGTTCAGTTTCGTTTAGTGTTCGTGAAGCGAATGCTATAGGTTTGTCAGATCCGATTTGTCCTTGTGAAAGTACTGCTCCTAGGGCAATATTAGATGCGTCCGTAGTTAAAATGAATTTTCTTGAAAAGTCGGGATATTGCAAAATTGGTGCATTTGAAATGAGATTTTTACAAGTATTGAAGGCAGAAATAAAATTTTGATCATAAACAACTTTGTGATTCTTTTTCAAACATTGAGTTAAAGGTTTCGTGATTTTAGCGAAGTCTCTAATGAATTTATGGTAATACCCTACTAGTCCAAGAAAGCTTTTAATTTCTTTCGGCGTCGTAGGAATTGGAAATTTTTTGATTGCTGAAATTTTCTCAGGGTTCGGCTTGACGCCGTCTGAAGATATAACGTGTCCTAAATAATTCACTTCTTTTCGAAGGAATTCTGACTTGTCAAGTTGTACTTTAAAATTTGATTGTCGAAGTCTGTCAAAAATATTTCTCAGTCTCTCAATATGTTCTTGAAGAGATGTACACTGATAAAAATACCCGATTGGTGACAAAAGAAATTGTTTTTAGATTCTTTTCTCTCCTGACAAAGACAATTTCTTCCTTTCAAATACATTACTCTCATCTGCAGATTATGCATGGAGCTAACGAAAGACAGAACACCCACTCAAAGTCATCCACTGGTCAACGATTCAAAATTACCTGGGACGATCCCTTTAGGGACAGAATGCAAGGAGAGAGGGCGCAGCAGATAAAGGTATGTCCACGCCTGCACGAATTAATTTCACAGTATCATCTGTATCGTCTCTATAGAACGTGCCTTCAATTTGATGAACTTCTATCAATGGAGGGACCAGAAATAAAGAAATTATATATGACAACAAAACCCTTATCTTCAGTATATTTTGTCGCATGAGTATAAACGTCGAATTCTGTTGGGAATTTCATATTTTGCGATTCGCATAAATTTCGCGGAACCCGCAAGTTACATGATGCTCCTTAACAAAAACATGCCGCGACGACAAGAGAAACATGAGACTATTCCGAGAAGACCATCTCCTCACGAGATTTCTACGAGCCAGCTTGATTTAGTTTTTATATTCACAATTCATTCCTTGTCTATCTTTCGAAGAGAATTCTTGATTGTACAATTCCGTAATAAACGTAATTTTGCTTTTTAAAAAGGCAGTTTTTGAGGTTGAAGTTGAAATTGGCGCAGTCGGTAGGATTCTCGCGGTCGCGAAAAAGACTCTCGCATAGTGCCGAAGATTCAGTTTTTCGTGATTTTGGGACTTGAGCCCTGAGCGTGAATCAAAAGAACATCCCTTCAAGAGGAATCAACCGAGAGGACTAGCCACACTACAAAGGACAAGGAATCGGAAAAGGAGACAGGAAACTACGAGGGGCTCACCTGCCGAAAATTCGTAAGTGCCAAATTCCTTTTCACCTTTCCTAAACCCTCTGATTAAGGACTTTAGGAGAGATAGGGTAGTGTTTAAATAAAGTAGGACGAATATTCAAGTCGTTAAATAATATTTATGAGCAACATTGATGATATTTTAGAAGGACTAAACTCTTTGTCTTTTGAAGATAAAAATAGTACTGATAATTCAATCAATAAAACAATACTAGAAAATAGGAATTCAACTAATACAGAAAACATGACCCCACCAGTTCAACCAAATCAGGCCCCGGCCCAAATAAATTGGAACCTTTTTAAATCACGAGTAGAAAATATAAAACCATTTGACGGCGACAGCAATACGCTAAATAAATTTCTTACACGCTGTGAAACATTACTGGCAAACTATGAAGGTTTTGGAGAACCTGAACTCCAGAAACATATTCTAGAATGCATTCAAGGAAAACTTGTCGGAAAGGCGGAAGCTATGGTAGGAAACCGAGTATAATTGAGAGATTGGAATAGCCTGAAAACCGCTCTCAAACAGTGTTTCTCTGATCGCAGGGATCTAGATTGCCTCGTTCAGGAGCTCACTAGGACTAGACCCTATAAGGGAGAACATCTCATGAGTTTCGGTGGCAGGCTACAGCTTTTGAGAAGTAACGTTGTCCAACGCATAAGTAACGACACTGTTCTAACCGGACCCGAAAAATTATGTCACATTCACCATCACGATAAAACAGCGCTAAATACGTTCATCGCTGGATGCACGGGTACATTGAAAAATAATATGCATTTCAAACAACCGGCATCTCTAGAGGATGCCATGGCCTACGCAAATGAATTCGAAAATTTCGAGAGACTTTACGGAAATTTGAATGAGACAAGAAACCCACCCCCTAGGAACTTTTTTATTCCTCGACAGTCATACTTAAATAACCCACAAGAAAATCAATTCAATCACCAACAACGCTATCCGAACTTCCCAACGAACTCCAACTCAACCAATCAAAATTCTTCAACAAATTTCAACCAACATAATCAAAATTTCTCGAAAACCCCATTTTGGCCCAACCAACCAATTAATATTCAACCCAGACAACAACCGGCAAATAGATTCCCGACGAATCGCGAAGTTTTTGGCCCACCGAAAAACATTTTTAGACCTAACCAAATACACACAAATCAATTGCCCAAACCTGAACCCATGTCAACAACCTCTCGTAATCCGACACTAGCTTCAAGAGGAACACAATTCCAAAATTCAAGGTACCCAAGTTTCGGAAACCGAAATCCCTCAACAAATGTTCAAAATTTTCAGCCTAGCGGGAGACCAAATTTCACATTTGAAGAATTGCATTCAAACGAGTACCATATTCCAGGCCCAACAATAGACCTTCCTACTGCAGAAAACACAGATTACAATTCTGAGGATTTCCCATATCAATACAATAATTCTGAGAACACAAGTAACGAACAAGAGTTAGAAAATAACGTCGAATTTGAAAATGATCAAGACCTAAATTTTCCCTCAGAATGCCAGAGCGAACACCACACGTAGCCGAAATCAATGTTTTATCTAACAACGCACTACCCTACATAGAAATTAGGAAACCAAAACTCAAACTACTCATCGATACAGGTAGCTCTAGATCAATTATCAGGCCGTCAATTATCGAAAACTTATATCCAAACAGAATTTATCATTCAGACACCATCATTAAAACAACCCTTGGTAGCAAAGACGTCCGGTTCAATGCAAAAATTCCAGCATTTCCCGAGTTTGGTAGTAACCATGAAATAAATTTCATCCTTTTCGATTTTCATGATTATTTCGACGGAGTGATCGGTTTAGCCGATTTAGTTGCTATGGATTTAAACATTGACTTGAGTAACAAAAAATTAGTAGGTGAGCGCATAGAAGTTCCATTCAAGTATAGGGAATCAAGTATGATCGGCAGTTTCTCATTATTCATAGGCCCAAACGAAAAAGTCATAAAATGTCTACCGGTCAACGTGTACGAGGGAGATATTTATTTATTTATTTATTTATTTATTTATTTATTTACGAATAGGAATACAAACGGGACTAACCCAAAAGCAGTATTCACAGATATGTCATATCTCATCATACAGATATATTAAAACTAAACAAATCGAATATCAATTACAAAGTTGATGAAAATCAATAATTGGAGTAATTATAAATGATTGAGTATAGGTACAACATGTAGTGATTGTAGTGTGTTGATACAAACAAGGGTGAAATAATGTTATTCAGTACATATTGAAACGTTAAAATATATCAAAATCAAGTAGGTGAAGCAAGGAAATGTTTTTTCAAAATGTAAGAAAATTTGGAAAGTGAGTAAGAGAAAATATCAATATCGATAGAATTCGACAGAGCGTTGTATAATATTTTGCATCTATGCATTGGAGAGTTCAAAAAATAATTTGTTTGAGATTGTTCGTAACGAAAAATGTGATGTTTCCTTGTAATAAGTAGGAGCTGTAAGGTAAATATTACTGAGGATAGCAGGCGAATCAACTAAATTATTTATGATTTTATAAAGAAATTTCACGTCTGAAATGTTCCTTCTATGCGCTAGTGATAATAAGTTCAGCTCATTTCGAACATAGTTACGGTTGCTGGGGTTGGATGGAAAGCATTTTTTATTGACGTAATCAATGAATATATTCTGTATCCGTTCAAGTTTGTTTACATAAATATCGTAACCAGGGTTCCATATTAATGAACCATAACTCAGAACACTATTGACATATGACATATAAAGGGTACGGAGTGTCTGTGTGTTTTTAAATTCACGACAAGTTCTCATTATGAAACCTAGCATTTTATAACCTTTTTTAGCAATGTAGAATATATGCTTATCGAAAAGCATTTTTGAATCGAATATTATTCCTAAATCCTTAATTTCTGTAACAGTTTGTAAGGGACGAGAAGATATTTGATAAGAGTGGCTCAAAATGCTTTTCCCGCGTCCGAACGAAATGTGGTAACACTTCTCAAAGTTAATGTATAAACTATTCAGCTCACAGTAATCATGAAAACGATTGATATCCTGCTGCAATAGTTTGATGTCGTCAGCATCGGAAATTGAGTGGTATATTTTTAGATCATCCGCATACATTAAAAAATTGGAGAATCGAAAACATTGAGATATATCATTAATATAAATATTGAATAATAGTGGCCCCAGATGAGATCCTTGAGGCACTCCAGAGGTGATTTGGTGATATTCAGATTTTTGATTACCGATTGTTACTGCTTGACAACGATCAGTTACATAAGAATGAAGCCATTTCAGCAGATTGCCATATGATAATAGAAAGACACAATCTAGGTGATTTCATCATCCCGCGAATCTTGACCTCAGCGAAAAATGGCTTCGCACCAATAGAAATCCAGAATAAAACGGACCAACCGATATCTATAAAATTGAATGAGCCCATAGCGGCAAATATGTTCGAACCACACCAATACGAAATCTACAAATTCGAATCTTTCAACGGAACACCCGAACAGACAGACAGACACATAGACAAGAATGACATACATGACCTTATACGTACCGATCACATGAACACCGAGGAAAAAAGATTCATTATGAAACTGTGTGAAGAATACTCCGATATATTCTTCAAACCAGGAGACAGACTGACTTTTACATCTAAAATCAAACATGTAATTAGGACCACTGACGAAACACTCGTATTCACCAAATCTTATCGCTACCCGTACATTCATAAAGAGGAGGTTCAAAAACAAATACAAGATATGTTAGAAAAAGGTATAATTAGGCCATCATGTAGCCCATGGTCCTCTCCAATCTGGATAGTGCCCAAGAAATTGGACGCGTCCGGTAAACAAAAATGGCGCCTTGTCGTGGACTATCGAAAAATCAATGAGAAGACCATTGATGATCGATACCCCATCCCAAATATCAGCGATATATTGGACAAACTTGGCAGAGCCCAATATTTCACCACGCTCGATCTCGCCAGCGGCTTCCATCAGATCGAGATGGGAAAATGTTCGATCGAAAAAACCGCCTTCAGCGTAGAACATGGCCATTTTGAATACCTTAGAATGCCATTCGGGTTGAAGGGAGCCCCCTCGACATTCCAAAGGGTGATGGACGAAATCCTGAAAGACCTACAGAACAAAATCTGTATGGTCTACATGGATGACATCATCATATTCAGTACAGGGCTTCAAGAACACATACAGAACCTGAAATTAGTTTTCGCTAAATTACGTGAAGCTAAACTGAAGATCCAGTTGGATAAATGCGAGTTCTCACAGAAAGAAGTAGAATTTCTGGGGCATGTTGTGACGCCTGACGGAATCAGACCAAATCCCAGAAAAATCGAAACAATTAAGAAATTCCCAATCCCTCGCACACAAAAAGACATAAAATCTGTCCTAGGTCTCCTCGGTTACTATCGGAAATTTATTAAGAACTTCGCGAAACTAACGAAACCAATGACCTCTTGTCTAAAAAAGGATCAAAAAGTCGAACACACGAAAGAATTCATCGAGTGTTTCAATACTTGTAAAAACGTCTTAATTTCAGAACCGGTTTTAGCCTATCCAGACTTCGAAAAAGATTTTGAGTTAACCACGGACGCTTCCAACTACGCGGTAGGAGCAATTCTGTCTCAAAACGGTCACCCAATTAGCTATGCCGCGAGGACTTTGAACTCGGCAGAAATAAACTATTCCACCATAGAGAAAGAGCTGTTAGCAATAGTTTGGAGTTGCAAGTACTTTAGGCCCTACCTATTCGGCCGACCATACCATACCATCTTTACCGATCATAAACCACTCCAATGGCTTTTTCCTCTTAAAGAACCAAGCTCACGACTAGTTAGGTGGCGCCTGAAGTTAGAAGAGTTCGACTACTCGATAAAATACAAAAGAGGCAGTAATAATCAAGCAGCAGACACCCTGTCAAGACACCCACCAGAATATGACATAAATGCCCTCGAAACCATGTCGACAGACGTTAACTTAGATGACATTGACGAAATCATACAAAGGGAACTAAAGAACCTCTGCAGCTTGCCGAACTTAGATGATAAAACCATCTCGGAAGTTATAGAAAATCAAAACCTCAACAACGCGCCTGTCGAGAACCCCTCAGAAAAAGTCCACGATAACCAAAACAAAATTAATGTCATCTCAAACATACAACTCGAACCTCCTGTACAAAAAAAACTCGAAACAGATTTAGAAACAGTTCACACATCCGTTGAAGACCCTATTCTGACGATTCCCATAACTGATCGATCTTTAAATACATATAAAAATCAGTTGATCATGACATGCGGAGAAGTAGACAGTACGAAGTCTCGTCGAGAAAAAAAGTTCGACAATTTACGTTTTTATATCACCTTTCCCAAACAAAATTTGATAAGCCATATCCAATATTTTGCGAAAAATCATATGGATCCTAAACAAATTTACGCTCTTTTCTTCCACAATTCGTCTCTCTCCGAAATATTTGCGACAACCTTGCAGAATACCTTTAAAAATTCTTCTTTCAAATTAATTCAATGTACAAAATTTCTGACGGACGTCGAAACAACGGACGAGCAACAACAGAAACTTGAATACTATCACATTTACAAATCAGGTCATAGAGGAATTAACGAAGTTAAGATGTCATTGAGCTCAAGATACTATTGGCCTAACATCACTCGTGATATCGAAAACTATATCAATAATTGCGAAACGTGCCAAAAAAACAAATACGACCGAAATCCTCCTGCAATCAAATTCAATCTAACACCGACTACATCCAAACCCTTTGAACACATTCACGTAGACGTTTTCAAGATATCGAACGAAAGTTACCTAACTATAATCGATGCCTTTTCACGTTACGGCCAAGCCTACCCTCTGAGGTCGGTCACAGGGGTATCCGTAGTAGAAAACCTGTTAACATTTGTTACTCACCACGGGTTACCTCAAAAGATTACCACAGATAGTGGAACCGAATTCAAAAACCAAGATCTATAGAGCTTCACTTTACTACGGCAAAAAACAGCAATTCTAACTCCCCCGTGGAACGCTTCCACTCAACACTGATTGAACATTTCCGCTGCCTCAGGGAAGAAAACAAAAATTTGACCCCTGACCAATTAATAAAACACGCCATACTGAGTTATAACAACTCTATCCATAGTGTAACAAAATTCACTCCCTTCGAAATCATTAGAGGTCACATTAATAACACCGATCCGTTCGATCTCAACGACAACATAATAATATCTAACTATATTCAGAACCATAAAGAAGCAAGCAAAAGACTTTACGAGAACATACAAAAAACGAACAACGAATCCAAAGAAAAAACTATCGCGAAAATCAATGAGAAAAGATCAACACCTCCAAATTATTCCGGCCAAAAAGCAGTATACATCAAAACTAAAGCCCGCAACAAAAATTTGCCAAGATTCAAAAAAACCGAATTGATTGAAGAAACTGACATCAAATTAAAAACGAAATCAGGAACCTATCATAAAAACAGCGCGAGAAAACCAAAAAATTACAAACAAATATTGTTGCAGGAAAATCAAGAAAATGAAGGCTCTTCTCCTATACCTGGTTGTTCCAGTAGTACTCTGTAGCGAAGACGTGCAAATAACCACACTTGAAAATCTCATCCTTCCTTTAGAACTAGGGAACGCAAGACTCCTTTACACCAAACATACTTTTCTACACTATATAGACATGAAAACAATTATCAATCAGATAAATAATCTGAATGAAAATTTCAATTCAATAAGAAGTAGTATCACCAAAATCAATACAACAAACCCGATATCGTACCACGGATTGGCCGAAAATATGCTATTGAGAACTGAGTATTTGATACAAACTGTCCAAAAGAAACTCGAGAGTTTTCTCCCTCATACCCGGAACAAAAGAGGCTTATTGAACGGGATAGGTAAAGTGAATAAATGGCTCTTCGGCAATCTAGATTCCGACGATGAAGAACGGTATAATCACGCCATCAATGTATTAGAGCAAAATCAAAAACAAATCATTCACGAAACAAATCTCCAAATTTCCTTATCGAAAAAACTTATTGACCATTATAATAAAACTATAAGAATACTGAACTCAAATCAGGAGAAGTTTGAACGTAATTTAGAAAGGTTTCAAGAATCAATGAACGATCGAATCGAAGATGTTAACGATTATATTAGCTTTCAAGGAACAATCTCGCAAATGAATCTCGACTGTCAAACTGTTATTACCTTCATTGACAATATCGAGAACGCCATCATGTTTTTTAAACTCAACACACAGCTCAATAATATCTCATTCAGAATTGAAAGAAATGATCAACTACCTGCGAGGAATATACGACGAAAAAGAAATACCAAAATTCAAAAATACCCTGACTTACTATGAGTTCTTAGGAACCCAAGTGAATGTCGCCAATACGAAACTAATATTTGCTGTTCACGTCCCAATCATGAAACCTAAAGTTTTTAATTTTTACCACCTGTATCCCGTTATCCTAAATCATAAATTATTTGTCCCTAAATACCCCTACCTGGCACGCAACATACAAGATACTCAGTTCGAGAAAGAAGATTGCCCCTTGCTAGAAAATGTCTACTACTGCCCAGAAACATTTCTGCCCAAGGACAACTGCACTATCAAAATCCTCGAAGGACGTTCACCGGAAGAATGCCAAATCCTGGAAATCAACGTGAGAGATTCCATCCTAGAACAAGTAGCCCAAGACAAAATTCTGATGATCCCATTCCAACCAGAACGGGTCTACTCAAAATGCAAGACAGACCGATATATAGAAATCAGCCATCCTGCATTGATCAAAGTCCCGGAATCCTGTGAAATACAAATTCAAGACAAGAAATTCATAAGCGACACCCGAATCCAGCAAGGCAAACCATTATTTCTGCCGAAACTGGAAATTAGTAGCTTGAAAACATCCCGGAACTATGAAACGCCGAACTTCACCAAATTGGACTTCGAGGAAATGAAAGAAATCAACAATATAGCCAAACAGCTTAAGCCCGTACGACTAGAAGAGAACCGACAGTCAACCACGCCTATATTCTGGATAATAATTGCAATAATAATTGTAGCAATTATTGCACTATTCCTACCAAAAATGAAGCAGATGTACCACAAATTCTTCCCAAACTGCAAGAAGGTTCAAGAAACTCCAGAAGCGACCACGTCCAAAAATAACTCCATTATTTTTTCATCTTGAGGAGGGAGGAGTTACATGATGCTCCTTATCAAAAACATGCCGCGACGACAAGAGAAACATGAGACTATTCCGAGAAGACCATCTCCTCACGAGATTTCTACGAGCCAGCTTGATTTAGTTTTTATATTCACAATTCATTCCTTGTCTATCTTTCGAAGAGAATTCTTGATTGTACAATTCCGTAATAAACGTAATTTTGCTTTTCAAATAGGCAGTTTTTGAGGTTGAAGTTAAAATTCGCACAAGCACGAACACACCTTAATCCGCGTCATTTCTGCGTCATTCCGCACCTTACCCTATCCCACAATTTCTATACTTCGTGCAAGAGGTACTGTTCCCTGAATGACAGTTAGCACGAGGGCGCGCGGGAACGCACGAGAACCGATGATCACCTAAAGGAAGAACAGCTCTGAGTCCGCTTCCAGCTAACTTTACTTGAGTAATATAACCCGAAAATCCCTAACAACGTAAATAATAATACAGTGGCCACGGCCCCACTTTTATACCATCAATTCAATCAGTGCAGGACGTAGCGATCGTTCATTAGATGTTTATCACAATAGAAGTCAGATGGACTGAAAGGTATGCTGAACATTGTCTCGTTGCTCCCAGTGGATATTGAATCGGCCAACTGATCACTAAGTTGCTAAGAAATCAAATGATGTTTCTTCACAGTGAATGACCAGGTAGTTGATGGAGGTAGGTTATTTATCAATGTGTTTAATTGAGTATATACCTAACGTAGAAAATGAACGTTACAGTGGGGTTATCCACTCAGTTTTCACAGCGAATTACTGAGAAAAAAATCCAAGATATAAATATAAGCCAAAATAACTGTTAAGAGATCTATTCACCTCAACATGCCAACAATAGGTGTTCAGAATGGTGGTAAATATGTTCTATGTTTCTAACTCAGTACAAGGGTAGATTTACCTTCATATAGGCCTATACTTTGGGTTTACAGAGTCTCTAACAGACCCAATAATTCTGTTATATGTAAAATCCGATCTTAGACTTCTATGTTTATTGGCAAGTGTTTAAATCTCTCTTGACATTAGACCGTGAAAAATTGCTATTTAAATGTCCTCAGACAGGGAAAAAAATATGTATATCAAATGTCCTCAGACAGGGAACAAATATGTATGTTGAATGTCCTCAAGAAAGCGAAAAAAGTATATATAGAAAGTTCTGACCTTAACTGCAAGTTCTGGATTTTGTACTATGAGATTCCAACTGTGGTCCACTAGATCTCACTACCTGGATGAAACAAAGACACTCCTCCCTCAGTCGGCGCCGGCGGTAGGGGTTAGGTGTGCTAGGAAAACTGGACCCCCACACAGTTGATAGGAGTCACAACCACCTGGAGACCTGGGCACTTGGTTTATCCCAGGGCAACTGGCTGCTGCGCTGCAACTCTGGCTGACGGGTCCACAGGCTGCCACCAGGGCAAGCTCTTCCTACCATCGAAGCTGGACCAGGACGTCTCACTATCTGACTGGGCACTGGCACAGGCTCCAAAGTAACAAAACCCTTGGGATGAAGGATCATCAACCATACCAGGAGTCTGGACTCCCCTGGACTTCCTGTCAGAAGTCAGGATCACTGGCTATCTGAACCAGAAGGGCTGCTAGGGACTTGCACGGTTGGCAGCAAGGATTCTGCCAGAAATTCCAGGCTGTCGGGTCCTATAGATGCCCGAGGACACACACAAGAAATCACCAGGGTTCTGCCTCCACCTTCAAGTGTATTGGTGACTCAGGCTTCAGAGCACGAAGATCCCTCAGGTACCTCAACCATCGAAAAAAGTGTCCACGTGATGTCCAAACAGTGAAGTCCAGAAAACAGTTCGAGATTTCTAAATGCCCATAGTTGATGAGATTCAATATTTAGTGATCCATCCAGTTAACAGTGTTGATTGATATAATTCGAGTCCAGAAACATGCCATGTGGTCAAAAGAAAATGGAGCTCATATCATCCACTTATTATGTACCCCCTGCTCCCCTGTATAAGGCCGTGATATCTGAAATGTACATACCCTATCGAATATCATTCACACAAAAAGAGATTTAATATTTCTTACCTTCCTATCGGAAAGGCCTAACACAAAAGTAGGTGTCCACCACCTGACCTGATCGCACGAGAGCCAGAATCAAAAATGGCCTCATTTTGGCTCCAACACATGAAACCTTTTCGCAAGAGAAGGAATCACCAAGAAGGATGATGAAACGGAAATTGCTCAAACAACAAGTTTCCGTCAATCAGAGCACTTGTGATCTATTTCAAAAATAATTATGCCAACCAAATTTCGTCTCTGCGCAGTGTCAATCTAACCACCCAAATAATATGATTCAAGTCAGATTCAGGGATGTGGTATTTGCTTGATATCCCAATGTCTGAAACAAACAATTGTTTCAATATCAGCAAATTGAATAAGCTCTAGAACTTTATCAGGAATTCAGGAGTACCACGATCACCCAGTAACACGCCGCGTCCTGGATCACTCTTGACATTCTAATGATTCAAACATGTACCAGCGTATTTCCGAAGATCCAATATGTGACGGCGATAAATAACTCGACAGAAGAATCTGGAATCATCTCGAAACAATCGATAAAACAATTAGCGAGAGATATTGTTCTAGAATTTTCTAGAACGAAGGAAAAGTACGGAAGATAATTCGTTCTACAAGCAATGGCCAGCAGTCAAACAAGCAGCGAGTGTCAATGAGTCTGTCATATACCGCGCGATTGAAATCATTCTACATATTATATTGTTACGACCCTGGCGATCAATCCCAGCTACCTGCTACGGAAGTAAATAAACCATATTTCTTGGAATAGAAATCGACGGCTATTGAGATGACTCGAGAAGATTATCGACCTGTTCACGATATTTCGAGTGGAATCTAGACGTTTCATTAGGTAGTATAAATAGTTGTTGTTAGGGACAGGAAGGAAAGTCTATATTTGGAAGCGTTATAATAACGATCGAAGAAGTTTTGTGAATCGGAAGTGTTCAGTACGAGTATTGTTATTATTGTATAGTATTGTTCAGAATAAATCGTTTTAAGTGTTCTACCGAGTGTTAAATTATTACGGACCCAGAGTAAAATCGTAACAGTGGTGTCAGAAGTGGGATTTTTCGAGGACATTTGAAGACTTATGGTGAATACAAGGAGTACGTCATACGACGAGATGGAAGACATTTTGAAATTTATGCAAAATCAGTTCGCGGAACAAGAGGAACGACGACAGAAAGAAAAACAAGAGGAGGAGAAACGTCGTCGAGAGGAAAAATTAGAAGAAGAGCAACGTCGTCAAGAAGAGTTACAGAAAATTCTAGAGCATCAAGAAAAAGAACGAGAACATCAGAAAATCTTCTTCGAACAAATTCTGCATAAAACTGATGTGCAAATAGATGAGTTGAAGACAGATTTCACCAAAATGGACGACAAGCTTAACCAGGAAGTTTCAAGAATAGATTCCATGTTCGATACAATCAAAAGAGATGTAGCGAATCAGATCGCCTCGCTACGAAGTCAAGATCGTCGTGACAGGGTTGCCACATCGGGTTCTTCCGTGAAACCACCAACTTGGAACAACAGAAATACAGAAGACTCTGAGGCTTACACACTTTAAGAGGAGTGGTGAAGCCCTAGTAAGATCTCTGGAGGTAGAAGCGGCCTTCAACACCTCTAGGCCAAAAGTGAGAGCTGTGTCCATCGAGGAGCCTTCTGAAGACGTGGATCCAGTGGCGAAAATGTTGAGAAAAGTGCTTGAGGAACTCAAAGAAATTAAGAGTGGGTCTAGTAACCAGCGAAATAGATCCTGCTATCGCTGTGGCAGAACTGGACACCTGATAAGGGACTGTAAGGTGAGAGTACCACCACGATCTTCTTCACCTGCAAGGACGCCATCACGGTCGTACTCACCTGCGAGGACTAGGTCATCTAGTGAGTCCTCAGATAGATACCAGGAAAACTAGAACTAGCCAGCGTATCGGGGCGCATGCTGGCTAGTAACAACGAAGCCCCCAGGGTCATCAACATCAAAAGGATAAGAAGAACAACTGATAGCCTGACCATCAAAGGAAAAATCAACCAAATGGATGTAACCTGCACCATAGATACCGGTGCATCAGTTTCTCTTGTACGCAGTGACATTCTCCGGCCTGGAAGTATAAAACCAACCACTTCCAACTTTGTTCTTCGTACGGTCACTGGAGAAAATGCACCAATACGGGGGATGGCTGATATTGAGTTGACGCTTGGAAGACTCCATATAATGAACATGGTATACGTCGCAGATATCGAAGATGAGTTTATCCTCGGCATGGATCTGATAAGTGACTACGGGTTTTCATTCGACAGTGATCAGAAGACCATGAAATTTGAAGGAGAAGAGTTTGTACTAACGACACCGGCCGAGAGGGAGACGTCTGTGAGGCTACGACTAGCGAAGACTGAGAGAATTCCTGGATTCACTGAGAAGATCATCCATGCGCGATTAGAAGAGGACCCTGGGTGCTGCGTTGGATTAGTACAGTCATGTGAGGAATCCCCCAGCAAGCTGTTACTTGCCCGAGCTTTAGTGACCACCGAACGAGACATTCCTGTGAGGGTAGCAAATGTGTTACCTAACACCATAACAGTAAGGGAAGGAGACATCATCGGAGCTTGTGAACCAGTCAGTTGGGTAGCAAAATGTGATGAGACTAACGAGCAGAGATGGAGGGAACGAGATGACAGTGCATTGAGAGTTCTGGAAACCTCCTTGGACCACTTATCACCAACGGAATATAAAGCTGCCAAGAAATTCATAGCAGACGAAAGTGATATCTTTGAATCAACATCAACAGGGCGGACGAACTTGGTCAAGCACAGAATAGATACTGGTAAAGCTCACCCAATTCGGCAACCACCAAGAAGAATGCCGTTTGCTAAGCAACAGGAGGTGGAACAGCTGGTTGACAAAATGATGAAGGATGGGGTAATTGAAGAATCATCCAGCCCTTGGTCTGCACCGGTTGTATTAGTGTCCAAGAAGGATGGATCCACAAGATTCTGTGTGGATATAGGAAGGTCAATGACGTCACCAAGAAGGATAGCTACCCGTTACCAAGGATTGATGACACTTTGACTACATTGGCTGGCTCCCGATGGTTTTCGACACTGGACTTGAAGAGCGGATACTGGCAAGTGGGCATTCACGAAGAAGATAAGGAGAAGACTGCTTTTACGACTGGTAATGGACTGTACCAGTTTACTGTGATGCCTTTTGGACTATGTTATGCCCCAGCAACCTTCGAAAGGCTGATGGAATTGGTACTGCGTGGGCTCACTTGGAAAACTTGCCTGGTATATCTGGACGATGTTTTGGTCATGGGAAAGAATTTCGAGGAACACCTGAAGAACTTACGGGAAGTGTTCCAGCGATTCAGGAATGCCAACCTCAAACTGAACCTGAAGAAATGTTCACTATTCCAGAAACGAGTAGATTTCTTGGGCCACACGGTAACGTCAGAAGTAATACAAACTGACGAGACAAAGATTCAAGCCATTCGAGACTGGCCAAGACCGAAGGACAAACATGAAGTAAAAAGTTTCTTGGGATTGTGCACTTACTACCGTCGTTTTGTGGAAGGATTTGCTGATATTGCGGCGCCACTCCATAGATTGACAGGAGATCGAGTCAACTTCAACTGGTCTGTTGAATGTGAGAAATCCTTCAAGAAATTGAAGGCGGGCCTCTGTTCAAGTCCTATTTTGGGGTTCCCACAAGAGAGAGGCTTGTTTATTTTGGACACAGACGCGAGTAACATCGGAATTGGAGCCGTGCTATCACAAGTACAGGATGGTCATGAAAAGGTTATAGAATACTACAGCAAAGTGATGGCCAAACCAGAAAGGAATTATTGTATCACCAGGAAAGAACTGCTGGCGATTGTTAAGGCTGTTGACCATTTCCACAAATATTTATACGGAAGAGAATTTCTCATTAGGACGGATCATGCAGCTTTGAGGTGGCTGATGGAGATGAAGAATCCTGAAGGTCAAATAGCAAGATGGCTGGAAAAGCTGAACCAGTATCACTTCAAGATTAAGCATCGCCCAGGAAAACTACACCAGAATGCAGATGCCATGTCCAGAAGACCTTGTTCGGGAACCTGTAAGCATTGTCTACGCATTGAACATCGAGAAGGAACCGCTGATGTTAGAAAAACCAGACTTGTGACCGATGATAAGTGGACAGCAGCACACATGAGACGAGATCAGGAGAACGATCCGAATATCGCCGATTTTCTACGTTGGAAAGAAAGAGGAACAGAAAGACCGACATGGAAGGATATCTCGGATAGAGGGCCTGCTTTCAAGGCGATGTGGGCACAATGGGACTCACTAGTTGTGGAGAATGGATTATTGAAGCGAGTTTGGGAATCAGCTGATGGTAGATCAACAATTTCTCAGCTGGTTGTGCCCCACATCAGAGTTAATGAAGTTCTGGGAAAAGTCCATGGCGGAAAATCTGGTGGACATTTTGGAGTTAACAAGACATTGAGTAAAATTCGAGAAAGATTTTACTGGGTTCAATGTCGTGACGACGTGGAAAGTTGGTGTAGAAGATGTCCTGTATGCGAAGCCAGCAAAAGTCCCAGAACGAGATCAAGAGCTGGAATGAAACAATACAATGTGGGTGCTCCGTTTGAAAGGATCGCCATCGATGTAGCCGGACCATTCCCTTTGACCGATGATGGAAATAAATACATCTTGGTTGCTATGGACTACTTCATGTAGAAGCATACGGCATGCCAAACCAAGAAGCCTCCACAGTTGCCAGGATATTGGTCGACAACATGTTTTCACGGTTCGGAGTACCAATGGAATTACATTCTGATCAAGGGAGAAATTTTGAG
Source organism: Phaedon cochleariae (assembly GCA_918026855.4). Lineage (NCBI taxonomy): Eukaryota > Metazoa > Arthropoda > Insecta > Coleoptera > Chrysomelidae > Phaedon > Phaedon cochleariae. The sequence continues at coordinate 48,596,635 of OU896715.1, forward strand.
TCGAACTTATTCAAAAAGGTCTGTGATCTAATGGGAATCAGTAAGACGAGAACAACTCCACTACATCCACAATCCGATGGCATGGTCGAAAGATTCAACCGAACTATGGAAGAACATCTTTCCAAAGTAGTCGAAGAGCATCAGAGGGACTGGGACAGGCATCTTCCCTTATTCCTGATGGCGTATAGAGCACCTGTCCATGATTCAACGAAGCTAACTCCAGCTAGTATAGTCTTTGGAAGAGAACTCCGCTTACCTTGTGACTTGGTGTTCGGTTCACCAAGTGTTGAAGAAAAGGAAGTACAAGACTACGCAGATGAGCTCCGGAATGGCTTGATGAAAATTCATGAGACTGCTCGGAAAAGATTGAAATTAGCAAGTGACAAAATGAAGGCACGGTACGATCTCAAAGCCAATTCAGAGGGATTCTTTGAAGGAGATCGAGTTTGGCTGTATAATCCTCGACGGAAGAAAGGCGTATCACCTAAATTAACACCATGTTGGGAAGGACCGTATAAGGTGTTGAAAAGGATCAATGATGTGGTCTATAGAATCCAACGCAGCCCTAGGACAAAGATGAAAGTCGTTCATCTTGAAAGACTGAAGCCTTATCATGGTGAGGAAAGTTCTGTTTTTGATCGGGACGATCAAATTTGAAGAAGGGGGTAAATGTTACGACCCTGGCGATCAATCCCAGCTACCTGCTACGGAAGTAAATAAACCATATTTCTTGGAATAGAAATCGACGGCTATTGAGATGACTCGAGAAGATTATCGACCTGTTCACGATATTTCGAGTGGAATCTAGACGTTTTATTAGGTAGTATGAATAATTGTTGTTAGGGACAGGAAGGAAAGTCTTTATTTGGAAGCGTTATAATAACGATCGAAGAAGTGTTGTGAATCGGAAGTGTTTAGTGCGAGTATTGTTATTATTGTATAGTAGTGTTCAGAATAAATCGTTTTAAGTGTTCTACCGAGTGTTAAATTATTACGGACCCAGAGTAAAATCGTAACAATATAATAATAATAATGATAATAATAATAATGTACGTCTTTATTATTTTCAATATAGTTACAATTGAATGGTACAATGGAAATTACATGAAAATAAAGGGCGAAGTTCACTTCATTTAGCGAATAAATTCACTAAATGAGTTGTTAGTAATCATGAGTTCGATATGAATTAGTGTTTCTTCAGTTGAAATAAATCAGTTCGAAAGTAGTGTCGTGTTCGCTTCTGCACACAGATAAGGTAAAAATTGGTGTCAGAAGTAGGATTTTTCATTGTGAAGTGCACAGTCTGTAACAATGAAGAAACTACAGGAGTTGAGAATAATGTACTTGAACCGAGAGTTGAAGGAGATGGATCTCAATATAACTGGAATCAAGGCTACAATTCTGCATCTGCATTCTCAAAGATTACATGATATGCGTCGGTCAAGATCCAGAAACGTTCACCTTCGAGGAACCAGCTTCAGCGCAATCGATGTTGGTTGGGAGCTCGGAACAGATAACTGCCCAGCGTCAGGAAATCATAGACCACATGAAGGCTCAGCATGAGAAGATGTCTCAGCAGCAGAAGATCTCTGCACAGATGGTAGCTCAGCAAAAGAATATCACGGACCAGATAATGGCCCAGCGACAGGACATCACGGATCAGATAGCGGCTCGAGGACAGTACACTGCGGATCAGATGGTGCATCAGCAAAAGAAGATCGCGGATAAGATGCGTCCTGAGCAAGGCAAGAAAGATCTCGGACTTGATAGTGGCTCAGCAAGAGAAAAGTGTGGACCAGATGGCGACTCAGCAGGAGACCACAACTCAGCAAAATCAAGTCGCCTCCCAAATCTCAGCTCAACGAGAGGAGGTATCAGCTCAGATGTCGACTCAGAAAGAAGAGGTTCTGGCACGTACTTCTGCTCAGCAAGATCAGATCGCTTCCTGGATATCAGCCCTACGAGAATAAGTATTGCCTCAGATAACTCATCGGGAAGAGGAACTGACTCAGATCGCTGCTCAGCAAAAACAGATCTTTACACAGCAAGAACAGCTCGCGTCACAGCAAGACAAGAATTTAGCTCAGGTTTCAACCCAATTCACCGCTCAGATAGAAGAAATGGAGAAGTCAGGAAATGGTCAACGACTCATGATTGAAACCACGGTAGAGCCAGATGCATTGTCTTCTACTAATCGAGTGATGCCGCCTACATTTGATGAAAAACATAATGGCCAAACTATCTGAAGCAGTTCGAAGCAGCTTCCAAAGCCCATAAGTGTACATCAAAGGACGAAGTGGTAGCTCTTACAGTAGTTCTACGGGGTGGTGCACTGAATATCTTCTTGCAAGCCATTCCGAAAGGAGAAGACGATAGTTACGATCATCTTGTCAAACGCCTCGAAATGCGGTATGGTCACTTCAGCAAGTGATTCAATCACTTATGAAGAGCTGTCGACAGACCCAACGAGAGCCTGCAAGTATTTGGAGTGAACGTTGCCTGAACCCTGGAACCATGACGAGGAAGTCGGACGAGGAATTTTAGTCGGCAAAGCGTTACTTCCAGCAGACGAACATATACCTGTTCGATTCATCAACATGAATAATAACCCAGTGACAATAAGCAAAGAAACGAAGATTGTAGCCTGTGTCCCGGCAACCTCCATAATCCATCAAGTGACAGCAACCACTGAAGAGGACGGCAGTATGAAGAACTCGTCTCTTCTGCAAGGGACTCACTCAACAACCGACAAAAGAAGTTGAAATATCCCCTTTCTTAAATGAAGGAGAAATGATGAAATTTAATTTATGTTGTGGGATGTGATTAACTCAAGTTGAATATGAACAATTTAATTATTATTATGAATATTCATATATACAATGCTTGACTGTACCAAGAACTTTACAAATAGTATTTGATGAATTAGAGATGAAAAAGGAGAGGAAAAGAATCTCAGGAAAGCATGATAGGAATGATTTGATGAATCTATAACTAATTGCATTTACTTAATCTGGCTGATAATTACATGAACCGGGTCATCTCAGTTGAATGTTCAATACAATAACCAATCACGGATTCAAGTTCTTTCCAAACACAGGAACATGAATAATGTTCTCAATGTGATTCGTTCCAAGATTTGAAACAAATTATGGCAAAAATCTTACCAAGTGGGTAGATCTTCGTTGAGTCAAACCTTGTTCTAACTATGTGAACTGTTGAGTATCGAACTGGTATTGATCCCTGAATTATTCCTTCGGTATATTGATTACTTCTGCATACTATAAGTACTTCAGGTACTACTATTGAATTACTCTCACTGATCCTGTGGCAATATTCGACGTCTAGGTTTTTATTCCGAAACCAAGACCACGTCTTACTAAAATATAATTCGAAATTACATGTTGTTGTTCCATCAAACGTTATTCAATTATCAATCCATTCAACTCACCGTGGTCGTATTATATTCTTGTTTCAAATAAATCAACTAATATTCAGGTTTTCAATCAAATTTTGAGTTGATAATTTATTTGACAAAATTCTGACAAATGCCGTTTTTCATTATTGACCAAGTGCCAAGGAGACATTATACCGAGTACAATTCCATGAGAGTCAATTCTTATCAGGTCACAAATCCAGAATATGTTCAAATTAGGTATGTTTCAAAGTTAACCAAGTTACTGCAAAGGTATAGAACCATTTTCATACCTGCCAATGGAAAAGCAGGTAAAATCAACATCGTGAGTCACAATATCGGTACGGAGAATACCAGACCGATTCGTCAACCAGCCCGAAGATTACCACAGGCCAAAAGAGGAATTGCAGATAAGATCATTCATGATATGGAACAGGGCAGGGTAATCGAGCCATCCAATAGTCATTGATCATCACCAGTGGTCTTTGTCAAGAAGAGATATAGAAACACATGTTTCTGCGTTGACTATCGTCGATTGAACAACTATGCCTCGTGTAGACGAAACACCCGACACGTTAGCGGAATCTCCACTTTGGACCTGAAAAGTAGATATTGGCAGGTGGAAATGGATCTGGCAGATGAATAGAAGAGCGTTCACCTTCGGCACTGGATTTGGCAATTCAAGGTTATGCGATGTGGACTCTGCAATGCTTCGGTCACTTTCGAACAAATCATAGAGAATGTATTGAGAGGACTCTCCTGAAAGACTTTCTTGGTTTATTTGGATGACATCATCGAGATCGGTGAAACTAAAGAACATCTGGCTAACCTAGAAGAAGTTTTCAAGAGACTTGAGGCTGCAAACCTCACGCCTAATGAGAAAATAATATCTGCTGCAGAAACAAGTTTACTACTTGGGACGCGTCGTAGGAAGCCACAGTGTGGAAGTCGACCCTGAGAAGGTACGAGCAGTCAAGCAATTGCCAGTACTCGGATATCTGCTTCAACAAGGACAATCCATATATGACACAGATGCCATTGATATCGGTATTGAAGGAGTCTTTCGCAGTATCAAAATGGGCATAAGTGAGTCATCGGTTACTTCAGCAAGGTGCTATCGAAGGCAGAACTGCAGCACTTCTATAAGTACTTCTATGAACGAAAATGCCTACTTAGGACCGACTACGCTGCATTCAAGTGGTTTCTGAATCCCGAAGGCCGTGTAGATCGTTGGATCGAGAGGCTCCTGGAATATGACTTCGAGATAGCACACCGAGTGGGGAGGAATCATAAGAATCCAATGCATTGTCCAGAAGGCCATCTCCTTCTCAGTTATCACATTGTAGCAGGGTTGGGCTGATTTAAATCAATTGATTTAAATCAAGATAAAAATCATGATTTAAATCAGGTGATTTTTTTTTAAATCACAATTTAAATCAAAATAATAATTTCGAGAACATTTATTATTTATTTGAATAATAAAAAATATTAAACTGAAATAAAATAGTAAAACCCCTAAAAAAACTGGATATTGAAACATATACATATACAGGCTACAGGAATTTTCTTGTACAGACATGTGGGTCGACCCACATCGTCCTACTGAAAATGGCTTTCTTTGTGAATTATATTTTGTTTTAATTTTATAATACTCAAATTCATGAATTACACAAAATTAAAATAGTTTTGAGTTGAAAAATGGACATGAATGTTGACTATATTTATCGCGCATTAAGACCAAAATCGAAAAAAATCAAAAAATCAAAAAAATCATGATTTTTTTATTTAAATCAATGATTTTTGATTTTTTTTTAAATCAAGATTTGCCCAACCCTGCATTGTAGTCATTTGGAGGATAAGGAAGCAGCCCACTGCAGAACCACCGTTGTCAATGAATATTGTCTTCCTGCGGCAATTGAGCAAGAGCAAGAAATGAAACCAGAACTTCGGAAGCATCAGGAATGGAAAAAGCGAATCGTCGTCCTTCTTGGCGAAAAGTTGCACCATCTTCACAGACTTTGAAGGTGTACTGGAGTCAGTAGGGCTCCTTGGTATCAGAAGACGACCTGCCGAAAAAGAATCTCGAGAGCGATGACGGGTCTTATAAACGGATGCTGTTAATAATTCCTAGGAGCCGAGTATCGGTAGTACTCGGATATGTACATGTTGGAACTCCTGGGAAACATCTAGGAGTAAAGAAGACACTGCAGTGAGTACGTGAGCGGTTTTCCTGGGTGAACTGCAAAGACGGCGTCAAGGAGTGGTGCCGTGAATTCACCGTATGCTTTACAAGCAATGGGCCTCATCGCGAATTGCCATGGATGTTGCTTTGCTATTTCCAGTGACTGATAATGAATAGAAATGAAAACATGGACTACTTCAACAAGTGGGCGGAAGCGTATGCGATCCCTGACAAGGAGGCCGTTATTGTCACACCTTCGGTGGAGCGAATGAGCTGAACAATAGGGAGCTATCACTGCAAAGTTGTGGATCAACACCAACAAGACTAGGACCAACATCCTCCTTTTTTTTCTGATGGCCTACAGATCTGCAGTACAAAAATCTACAGGACAGACCCTGGCGAAGGTTCTATTTGGACAAGAAATGATGCTCCTATGTGACTTGGTCTCAAGATTTAGATTTTGTGAGGATATACTGGGGAAAGAATACGTTACATATCTGATGAGGAAAATTAACGATTTTCACGAATTGGTTCGTTCGAATCTGATGATAGGTAGCAATCGCGTGAAAGACCTATACATCAGAGCTGGAAGTGCAGGATACGCAGGAGACCTGGTGTGGTTGTACAATCCACAAATGATATAGGTATGTTGTCAAAACTACAGAGATCTAAGAATGGACCGTATACCGTCAAGAAGAAGATCAACGATGTCATCTACCGCATCAGAAAAGTACTCAGTGGAATACCAAGAGTTGTTCAATTCAACAGACTGACACAATTCGAGGGAATGCAAGATCAACAAGTTCAACAAGTATGTCCAGAAGAGGAGCTCACATTCAACGAATTTATTGGGACATACAGTGGATCATCAAAGGCAAGATTTGGCGTCACCACGGAAGAGCACTGCGATCAAAGTATAGCCTACAAGTTCTTGAGCA